>WNGS01110216.1:0-17304 GCA_020271785.1 Procambarus virginalis
GCAGTTATCGATTTAAGTAACTTCCACAATTGACGTTAGGCTAATTGGCCGATAGTTTGACACAAGTGATCTATCTATTTCTTAAAAATTGGTATCACATTAGCAACCTTCCATGACTCTGGCACTTTGCCTGACTGTATTGAGTTATTAATACCGGTAGACAGTGGCTCGCAAAGTCCTCTTGCATTCTTTAAGCACCCTAGCAAACATTCATCTGGCCTTGGGGATTTTTTGTTTGAGTTTTACTTTGGAATTTAATTACATCCTCCCTGGTAGTTGCTAAATAGTCAACCTGTCCTCGTTCCAACCCACATAGAATGTGTTCGGCTGAAGGCATATTGTTAGGACTCTTAGTAAATACAGATATAAAATATTTATTAAAAATACTACTCGTCTCTTCATATCCTTACTTGACCTGTCTCAGTTTTTAATGGACCTATCCTTTCCCTAGTCTCTCTTTTCTATATTCATCCACGTTTCGGTAAGTGCAATAATATATTTTTTTCTGTGCAGAACAGAGCATTTAAATCCGTTTTTGTTTCTTAGACTTCTACTGTTAGTGTAATATACCCTAATTGTATTATTTTGAGGCTCTTCTTTTTCCCTAATCATTTTGCCAATTTGCTTCTCCAACAAACTTACTTTATTACCTCCTTCCTCCTTATCAATCCCATACCACTATTTACTAACATTTAAACCCAAACCAAACAAACGCCTCCAACCACTGGTCCAACGAGTTCGCAAAACCACCACCCCAGCCTCGATAGATGCACCTCATCTTGAGCATACACTACATTTCTTCCAAATAAGTGTTACCAGTTGTCTATTAAAGAGATTGCATTTGATTTGCAGTATTTTTTGTAGCCAGCAATTGACACAAAGTGCCCTCGACATCCATTCATTTCCAACTCCCTTTCTTGGAAGAATGCCACATATGATCGGGATCCCCCCCCTCTTGCTCCTAACTAATTCTATGGCTGGCTTAAATCTCAGTATTAGTTCCTCACTCATATCTCGTCCAACATCATTTCCACCTTGGCCTTTGCTTAGAATATTTTTAAGGTATATTTTGAAT
Source organism: Procambarus virginalis (assembly GCA_020271785.1). NCBI lineage: Eukaryota > Metazoa > Arthropoda > Malacostraca > Decapoda > Cambaridae > Procambarus > Procambarus virginalis. The sequence continues at coordinate 1,076 of WNGS01110216.1, forward strand.
CCTCATTGAAATCTCTCTTTACGTCAACTATCGCTGGGTTCACGTTTCGCTCCAAGACCGACCCACCCCCATGCCCAAGACTTTCCAATCTATTTGACCCAAAATTTTCTTAGGCTATTGAAATCAGCTTTTCGAAAATCTGGCACTTTAAAAGAATCTTCTCCTACAGATCTATTGCATTCTATGCTAAATCTGATTTCTTTGAGATCACTGTTTCCTAGCTCGCTCCCTATTTCGATGTCATTAATTTGTTTCCCTGTTGGTTAACACTAAATCTAAAATATTATTTTCCCGCGTTACTTCCTTAAAGTCCCTAGTTAGGGTCGCAAATCATAGCTCCTCTTTTCCTAATGACAGACTGCGGGCTGTGCTGTAAGGGGCAGGTGGGGTCGCTAAGGATGAATCGAGATGTTGATTGAAGATCAACAATATACCTGCAGACAATATTCACACATCAGCTTGTATTGTTAATACAATGATAAGATTTAATAATTCAGTTCTATAACTGAACACTGGTTCTGTTTAAATCAGGGATCTAAACTTGTACACAGTCCAGACTAGCACCATAAGTATAACAGACAATATTCATATTCTAATAAAGACAACAATTAGTATTATTGATGTATGATATATATATAAATATGCAATTAAATTAACTTAAGTGTGGTCTAAGTACTGTTAATTAAATGTAAGAGATTATATTCAATATGATAAACTTATTTATAAATTAAATATATATAATTTCTTTTTTTATTATGCACCCCATACCCATCCCGTGGGCGGTGGTGTAAAGGATTACAGAGGCACATAATCTGTTCAGGAACTGAACCCTCTAGTTTGTTTAGCTAAGCAAATAACAATGTTTGACGCTATTACAAAATTATCAATTTGTATACACATGTACACACCCTCATACATACATATATATATATATATATATATAAGATATATATATATATATATATATATATATAGATATATATATATATATATATATATATATAATATATATATATATATATATATATATATATATATTATATATATATATATATATATATATATATATATATATATATATATATATACGTATACACATATACACATACATATCTAATCACCCACACAAATACACACATCAATAATCTTTGTGTCACAAGTGACACAAAGAGGTGTCACAAGTGACATTACAAGAGGCTCACAACAGTCACTATACAAGGCACTTTACATATAGTGAGTCACACAGTTACTAGTTGTTACTGTGTGAGTCACACAGTTACAGTTCTGCTGCACACCCACCCAACTGGGCGGCAGCTTTACAGTCATGTGCATGCATTACCTACAGTAAGCAAATTTTGGATACTTCGCTAAAATTTCGGGCAGCACATCATTGTGAATGAAGTACTTACACATTTCTTGAACACTATTGATGGTGTTATCTCTAAATTCCGCATTTTTTCACATTCCATTATATAATGACGCAAAGTATGCGAATAGTTCTGCTGACAGAGTTTACATTTAGTCAAATCTACATCAGCAGATGTTACAAACTCCCAGAGGTACTTGTAGCCGAGCCTAAGCCTAGCAGTGGTAACATCTAGAAGTCTGCTAACATTATTGGATGACCCATAGACGTGCGGTTCTTCATGCATAATAGAATGATGATAGATGGAGTAACTGGTGTGAATTTCACTTTGCCTCAAGTCTCCGAAATTTAGTTGATGTTCCTGGGATATTGCTGCCCTCAGGCTGCTCAAAGGCAGTCCAAGTTGGTAATCAATTCCCTCTTTACGAGCAAATGTCTTGGCTAACTCATCAGTTCTATCATGCATTCGGAGACCAATATGGGAAGGAATCCACAGGAGACAAACTCTGACTCCATCATTGATTATTTCACTATATCTGTGTCTAGCTTCAGAGATAAGCACGTCACAGTTATGCCTTGGGGAGCTGAGGGCAGTCAAGGATGACAAGGAGTCACTTACAATTAGCGTGTCAACTTTGGATTCATATACGCGCTCTAGTGCAAGGATTATGGCAACCAATTCTGTTTGAAGAGTGGAGGCCCAGTTACTTAGTCTCGCTCCACACTCATGGGAGATGGAACCATCTCTCCCTGTCACAACAACTGCACTTCCAGCTGCACCATAGGACTGATGCAAGGATCCATCAGTGTAAATAATCTGGGAAAGGGAGCGCTCTCTGACTAAAGCATCAATTTGGCTTAAGGCATTGTACTTTGCTTCTTGTCGAAGCAAGGACTGTTCTTTAATCAGCTTCTTGGGTGGGAAAGGGGGAACAGTAATTTGGAAAGGAGTGATCTCCCATGGGGCAGGAAAGTGTTGTTGTTGTCTCTCTTGGTGGGGGTGATGAAAGTTATACATTCTGAGCACATTGGCAGTTACAGTAATCCATTTGGAGGGATGCTGACCTTCAAGGAAGAAGGCTTGGAGGGCTTCAGTGCAGGGGTTAGGGTGGGTTAGCCTAAGCATCTTGATACCAATTAAAGCATTAATTTCAGTGATACGATCACTTACACATGAAATATTCAGTTCCTTCCTCATGTTTAGTAATTTAGTTGTACGGGGGCATCCGAGGATAATCCTCATGGCTTCGTTTTGCATCTTTTCCAGCCCTCCAAGCATTCTCTCAGGCACTAGAGCAAGCATGGGTGCAGCATAATCAATCAGAGACCTAATATATGAGAGATACATCATTTTGACAATTCTCACATTTGCACCATAGCTTGGATGGTAGCCTGCCACAGCCTTGAGAGCACGGAGCCTCTCTACATTGGCGACCCAGTCTGGCTACAACATTGCGGTACAGTGGAACTTCAAGACCAAGGTATTTGTATCTGGTTACATAGTCGAGCAGAGAGCCATCATGCAACTGCATTTTGCGAACGGCCCCACCCCGTCTGGGTGGGCGTTTCAGGATCTTTGTTTTCTCTACTGAGATGACCAAGCCTAGTTCCTGACATGTGTGCAATACAGAGTTCAGAACATTTTGGGTGTTGGTATACCCATTGGTGTGGATCATATATCATCCGCATAGCTAATGATGTGTTCGTGGGGCTCCTAGTTACTGAGTTTAAAAGTGCATTGATTAACACATTGAACAGAGTAGGACTGAGGACACCTCCCTGTGGAGTGCCAAGTTCAAAATCTCTCGTTACACTCCTATGCCCTTGGAACAGTACAGATGACTTCCTGTTGGATAGATAGCCTCTTATCCACCGTAAAAGCCATCCTCCAACATTCATTTTAGCAAGTTCGCTCAGAATGACGTGTGGGTTAGCAATGTCAAAGGCTGACTTAAGATCTAGGAAAGTGGTGTATGATCTATCAGTATGCAGGGTGAGGAATGTGGTAATACAGTGATGTACACTCTTTCCATGCGTAAAGCCATATATCTGGGGAGACAACATGTTACTAATTCTGTAAAGGAGACGGTTGAGAACCATCCTCTCAAGACACTTACAGAGACAACTAGTGAGGGAGATTGGGCGAAAAGCACTCTGCTGGTTTGGTTTAGGAATGGGAATAATAAGACTGTTGGTCCATGACTTTGGAAGCTCCCCAGTTACATAGCTCATATTATACAATTCAAGCAAGGGATTCCCTGGAACTAGCAGAAGCATACGCAGTATGCCGTAAGTAACTCCATCCTCCCCGGGTGATGTAGCTTTGCCTTTATGTAGAGCAGAGTCTAGTTCGTATTCAGTAAAAAGCATGTCACAGTCATCCTCTTGATGAAGCATGAAGTCAAGGAGCCTTGCTCTATCAGCATATCTATTATTTAATTCGTTCTGTGTGAGTAGAGGAAGACTGTCAAAGCTGGAAGTCGTGGCCCAAGCATCAACAAGCTCATTTGCTCTGTGTGGAGGATTAGGGTGCGCAATCTCTGCAGCATTTTTCCCTTTGATCTTATTGATGTCCTTCCATGCTCGACTTAGTGGCGTGTGAGAATTGAGACCACTGACAAAAGTTTCCCAGTCTGTCTGCCTCAGCTCTACCATACGTTCCCTGGCCTCAGCCAGAGCCGTTTGAAAGAGCTTAAGCATTTCAGCAGTGCGGGTCCTTCTATAAGCTAGTCCAATTCTTCTGGCAGTGCGTTTTAGTGCATGCAATTTTGAATCATTATAATAAGCATAGGTGCTATGACCAGTGTAATTTTGGTTACGTGGCCTGGACGATGGATCATGTGATTCTATAAACTGCTCGATAGTACCTGTGAGCTCATTGTTAAAATCTTCAACTGATGAAGGCTCAGCTGAACTGTACCATTCTGACACATGAACAACAAAACTGTCTCGTTGATCGATGGGCACAGCCAGCCTCTTCCGCTTGAACACTCCGCCGGGGAGGATAGCGCTGCCAATGCTTACAGTGGCTAATATGGCCAGATGATCAGACGCCATATCTGGCACTATTCACGAGGCACAGACGGTGTGGGAGACGTTGAAACCGAGACATAGATCAAGAATACCTCCATAGATATGCGTCGGTTCAAGGTCACCCACAATCTGTGCATCATCGTGACTACCTAATAGTGACAACAGTTGGTTGCCGTTACGATTACTGAACTGCGAATTACCAATATTTCTATGCCTAGCGTTATAATCACCTATAATGATGCTAGGCTCAGTTTGAATACAGATAGGAAGGTCAGTATAATTAAACTTATCACTAGGAGCATACAGGTTAAAGATATTGAGGGCAGAGTTCCCCACGTAGATCCTCACACCATGATACTGAAGCCCTTCAGTTGACTTGGCTGGGAGTAGCTGGTGAGGAAGGGACTTCTTAACATACAAAATACAAGAGTGACTGGATTTAAGGTTATAGACAACAAAGGATGGTAATTTAGGGGGTGGATACCTGGTGGGAACTCTGCACTCCTGAAGGCAGACGACATCTATGGGCTCGGTCGTCACTTTGTGGTGGAGATCAGGAAGTCTTTTCCTGAGTGATGCTATGTTCCAACTGAGGATACGAAGCACCGTTGTATTGGGGGAGTTTGTGGAGGGATCCATAGTTTATATTTAATTATTAGTCCCCAAAAGCTTTTATGTGTGTTTGTGTAATTTACTGTCCCTTTGCTCTGCTTTGTATCACTCCTGGTATCCCTCTAAGTTCTGTGATGCAGCTGGCTGCAAAACAATACAGCTGCAATACACTGTCTCTCGTTTCTTTTTCAATGACACTGTTACTTATGAACTCTCTGACATTTGTTTTTAAGGATTTGGGGAACACTGTTTTTAATAGGTTGTCAATTTCCGTGGGTTCTAGCTGCGATATATCAAGCACACTAGCTAGACGAGTAGTGGTATTTATGTCACCAGGTGTGTGAGCCTCGCCCACTACACTGCTCTCAGTCCTGGCTGGTGACTGTGGGTTACTGTCCAGGTCACTATACTCGCCATGTTCTTCACGGTGACAGTGACAGTGCTGCTCTATTAAATTAAAGACAACTAAATATGCAATTGTTAACTTAATGTATATTATTATTTATATTCAGATATATATTCAATTTATATGAAGAGATTCAGTTGGGCTTGACTTGACTCTTCTGACACAAGGACACTCATAAGGTGTGTAACTCACGAGTGTCTGGTTACTTTGAAAAGATTCAGTCGCTGTAAGATTAATAAAAACTTACTGAAATATGAGGCAGTTACTCACCCTGTAACGACAAACAGACTTATTGGATATATCAGGGTTACACAAGCATGCAATTGGCCAATCAACACACAATTACACTTAATAGGTGGTGTTTAAGCTTGCTGTCTGGTGGTAGTTATGGTTTGTGTCGTAATGATGTGTAGCTTTTGTTTTGGCCAACTACCGTTCACTAACAATCGAGGCCCATGAAACCAAATATCTGCTTAAACTGTTTAAACGTCATGATAAGAGATCAGCTGGATTTTCTTTTGTTGGTAGATGCAACAATTGAAAGCCTGCAGAAGTTTCTTTAATTTGTGAGACGCAATTCCTTACATATGGTGTCGGACAGTTGTCATTTCCCACCCATTGTAAGACGGCTTCATTTTCAGACCATATAATAACATCTTTGATGTTCATCGACGACAAGACTTGTTTGATATGCACTGCTAAGCATGTGCAAGTTAGCAATGCAGTTATTTCCATCTAAGGCAATATCCTCTTTTTTTAATGGAGCGACTCTGACCATAGAGGTGATTAGATATGAATGATGGAAGTCACTAAGTAAGCAAAAGCTCCAAAAGCTCTGACCGACGAGTCAGCGAATACATGTAGTGTTACTTCATCATTTTCCTCGACTATGTGTCTCAGAAAGCTTATTTGTTCGACTAAATGAAGACGGCTTCATTTTCAGACCATATAATAACATCTTCGATGTTCATCGACGACAAGACTTGTTTGATATGCACTGCTAAGCATGTGCAAGTTAGCAATGCAGTTAGTTCCATCTAAGGCAATATCCTCTTTTTTTAATGGAGCGACTCTGACCATAGAGGTGATTAGATATGAATGATGGATGTCACTAAGTAAGCAAAAGCTCCAAAAGCTCTGACCGACGAGTCAGCGAATACATGTAGTGTTACTTCATCATTTTCCTCGACTATGTGTCTCAGAAAGCTTATTTGTTCGACTAAACTTTGTTCTTGAGGCATCTCCATCCAAGCTTTTTGTAACTGGAGTGGTAGTGGATCATCCCAACCAACTTTTGTCTTCCAAGTGTTGGAAATTTCCAACACTTATCATCTACTATTGTATTATAATAAATTACCATCACCTTACTAATTGCAGTAGTTCTTAATACCACTAACAGTAGTGTTAATATGATTTAATCTGAGCCTATTGCTGATAATATGACTCCTGATAATGTAAATCGAGAGTTATTAATTGAAATTATTTAGTAACAGTTTTTATTCTGTTACGATTGAATGCTATGGAGAGTATAAATATCATCTCCATTTCTCGCTAGAGATCATTTATCAAGAATATGATAATTATTAAATCCCTATAATTGCAACCCAGTTCCTATTATTGCATTTCATCCATAATTGCGCGGAAAAGAATAATTCGTGATTAATAATTTCTGTGGTGAATGCGAGGGCGGGTTGAGGGAGGAGACGCCATTATGGACATGGTCACGAGGCAGCGTTGGCAAGACACATGATGGCGACTGGGAGTTCTTATCGACAAGAATTACGTTGATATCCAGTTAACAAGTAACAATTACTTATCCATGTGTTCTCTAGTGCCTCGTCAGTTAATAACGCGTCAACAATTGAAGCCAGGACTCGTAATTACGTGTGCACAGCAGTGAACACTGGAGACCGACTGATGCGATTTCGGCAGACTTCAGTATTTGATACGCTCAGCTAAGTATAGAATTCTGGGTAGATGCATCACTCGAGATTGTATATTTATGAGTAGTCTGTCGTTAGGAGGAGAAATTACCAAAAACACAAAGTTAGTAAATTTTGTGAAATCATTCAGTTTCATGAATATCTGAAAATAATTTGTAGCCTAATCAATCGCTACTTAAAATTCTCTTGATTGCAGCGTGTATACGAGGTGCCAGCAAGATTCTCATCAGTCGTGTCATTTACCTCGAGTCTTTTCTCTATTGGGATTCTGTGACCACGAGGACGAATAATGAACTGGCGTTAGAAATCGTCTTACAGCTTAGACACATTTTTTCGTACAAATTTATTCAACTTGATTATTGATTCTACATAATTCATATAGAATTTTCCATTGAATAATTATTACCAGATTTGGTAATTAATGTTTATGCTCTAACTGTGCTCAGTGTTTATGCTCAGTGATTAATGATCTTTAATATTCATGATTTGATATACTATATATTTGAATCTATTGTAGTTTAGATTTACCATGTTATTAACCCAACAATGAACTAGTGACGAACCACACTGGTTCCAAGATATATATGAACTTCTAGAAATAACCCCCCAATGTTGATATGTGAGGCTTTGGCTTTAATTAATAATACAGTCTTCATTATTTTCAAGTGATTATTCTCTGAATGAGTTTCCATAGACACTGGTTCTCTAGTGTCATTCTGATGATCACTATTATTTGCTTTCCCTCTTTTCTCAAAAGAGGGTGGTCCTTCGATTTCTTTCAATACAATAATCAAATAATTAATTTCTGAGTTCAAGCCCCAGATACACAACATTTTGGTCCTTCGAACCGGATACCAATTAATATTAAATACCAATTAACATTAAACTATATCCGTTCTCAGAAACCAAAACAACATTTTGGTCTCTTCGAACTGGATACAATCGAAGAAATTCTTACAACTAGTCCTGTACTAATGAGTAGTACATACATTATACATTTTTGTGCTGACCCTACCAAGGGTGGGATTCAAACATTACAGTAACTCTGATTAGAGTGTACCCATATTAATTATTTGTGTACTCATTATTTTTGTGTGTGGTTTTGAGTGTTGCTGTATGATCACCATTACATCTAATGGTGATAAGATGAGCTAGCCGGACGAAAGTTAATGGTGACATGCAGACACCACTCAAAATCTTTAGCTACATACTGTTAGGTAGGGACATTTAACCTCAAAGTGAGATAGAGTTTAATTTAGCCAGAATTCAGGCTATACTCAATATTAATTATCAACTAATGAACAAGTATCCCAGCTTCATTAGTAATATTCAATCAAGTCCTATGAAATTTGGACTTAAAGCTAACATGGCTACTCCTGAGCAATTAAGGAGAACCTATATTGGCCTCAAAGGCCATTTAACTAGACTAATTAATAAGTCTGATGGCTTGTCTAAAGCTACTCCCATTGATTACTATCTACTAGAAACATCAGTGAGAGTAGCTAATATTAAATTTGATCAAGTTAAATCTGCAAGTCAGTCTTATCTTAACTCACTGAATGCTACTGAAACTGATCTTGAGGAACTAGATCAAATTATAGCAAATATTTCCCAGTATGAAGATGAGACTCAAGATGAACTTGATGTACTATCCAGTATAGTAAAACATCAATCCAATACAAATACTACTATGTCTCAATCCAGTAATCAATTACCTGAGGTTCGTCTACCTACTTTAGACTTACCTACATTTGCAGGACTGGATGAAGAAAATTGGGACACATTTTGGACTTCATTTGAAGTTCATATCCATAACAGGTCTTATCTTGACCCAGTTTCTAAATTTTCATACCTGATTAGTCTTCTCAAAGGGGAAGCTAAAAAGGTCATAAATAACCTAGCTCTCACTGAGAGTAATTATGTGGAAGCTATAAAACTGCTGAAGTTGAATTATTGCAACAAGGAGTTAAGTATAGCTAACCTTTATTACCAATTGCTAGATCTGAATGCACCAAGTAACAGACCAGACTCACTTCAAGGCTTCAGACTAGAAGCAGAGTCTCTAGTGAAGGCCTTAGGTACTAAAGTTGATGTGCCAGCCTCAGAATGGTCAATCAAGTTACTTTTGCAGAGGAAATTGCCTCAAAATATCTTAGCAGAAATCTGCTCACATTATAAAACCGAGTTTCTCACTCTCGAGCAAATATTCGAGGGGCTGAGAATAACAGTTAACAGGTTGAAGACTCATGATAAGATTAAACCTGAGTCTAAATCACCTAACATTGACATCTCAGTCAAACCCAAATTGACTTTGAATAAATCCAATAAATCTAAGCCTAAGACTACTCCATCCACTGGAAAGGGGAGTGGTAGTGTAGGTATTTATACTGTATCTCCCTCTGACACTGCAACTGATGTGTCTACTAAAAGGACAAATTCAGTCAGAGAGAGAAGGTGTCTGTTCTGTGATCAAGAACATCTCACCTACAAATGTACTGTTTATCCTAACTTTAATACCAGGATTAAACAACTCCAAGAATTACACAGATGCACCAAGTGCATGGGTTCTCATGAACCCAGTAAATGTGTTGTGCAGCTACGGTTATGCAGTAGATGCCACAAAGGTGTACATCATTATGCCTTATGTAGAACAATTTCTACCCAATCTGTGACACCTGGGAAGAATTCTATGAATTCTACCACAGTACAATATTGCAAGGTACATCAAGAAATAAGTGTACTTGCTACTGAGTCAGGCAATAATACCACTCTGCCTACAGCTCAACTTAAACTAATAGACAAGAAATCTAGAGTTAACACTAGAGGTCTCTTTGATCAGGGATCACAGAAAACCTTCATCACGCAACAATTAGTTGAGCAGTTAAAATTAAAACCTGCCAAAAGTGTGAGACTGAATATTTCTGGGTTCTTGACTAATAGTGGACCTCGTGAATACCAAGTAGTCAAGGTATTAGTGAGACTTGGATCTTCTACTAGTCCAATACAAGCGGTAGTAGTAGATAAACTTCCTTCAGACCTGCAGGTCACAGGACTAGCTCGCACTGCGAGATATCTTAAACGAAACCGCATGAGGCTAGCAGATCACAAAATAAATTCTGACTGCCTCACAGATGTTGGTATACTTATAGGCGCTGACCATTATTATAAATTTATAACTGGATGCACCAGACAACACGGAATGAATTTGTTGTCATCTGCTGGAGGCAAGTTGCTTACTGGACCGGTGCTTTTCCAACAAAAACAGCGTCAACCAACAAACAAGATAACAATGCAATAGTGGCGTGACTAGGCTTGGAACAGTCACCCCTACATTTCAGAGAAATATCTGAAGATATGAGTCTGATCCACCTGTACATCGTTTGTGGGATTTAGACACTTTAGGTATTGTCCCTGAACAACCAAGTCCTGATGATATGTGGACTTACCAGCAATATCTGGATACAGTTGTCTATAAAGACAAACAATACTGGGTGAGATTGCCATGGAAGTTGAATCATCCACAACTTCCAGTTAATTATTTCATGGCAGCCTCTCAATTACAGTCACAATTAATACGGCTGAAGAAACAGCCAGATAAATTAAATATGTACCATCAATTAATTCAGCAACAACTCAACAGTAAATTTATTGAAGTTGTTGATAATGATGACCGAAAAACAGGTCACTATTTACCCCATCACGCTGTGTTGAAAGATTCATTGACAACACCAATACGTATTGTTTTCAACTGTAGTGCCAAAGTGAAGGCAAACAGCGTGTCTTTGAATGAATGTCTCCAAACGGGACCTAGCCTAACACAAAGGCTACATGATGTACTGTTACGATTCCGTACTGGTATTTTTGCTTATACTGCTGATATCAGTAAAGCTTTCCTTAGAGTAGGCTTGCAAGAGGAGGATCGTAATTACACCAAATTTCTCTGGATTAAAGATCCCCAGGATCCTGACAGTGAGGTCATAACCTATCGGTTTGCCTCGGTGCTTTTCGGAGCGACTTCCTCACCGTTTCTACTTCAAGCCACATTAGATACACATTTGAAGAAGTCAAATAGCCCTTATAAGGCAGAGATCAGTGACAACTTGTATGTCGATAATTTCCAGGGAACTACTAATGATAAATCCAAATTGGTAGAAATTTACCATGAGGCTAACCGTGAGTTATTAGGAGCCAATATGCCACTACAATCATGGGCCTCAAACAATAAATCATTAAACCAGATAATCGAGAAAGAATTTCCAGGTTATCAGGTGCCTAATCAATTAAAAGTTCTGGGCGTGGAATGGAACACAGGTACTGACGAGATGAATGTCAAGTCAGTACAAACCAATAATTCATCCCTTACCATGAGAAAATTACTCTCATATGTCAGTCAACCATTTGACCCTTTAGGCTTACTTAGTCCTATATTAATAAGGGGCAAACTCCTAATGCAGGAATGCTGGCAGAAACATATGGGATGGGATGATCCGTTGCCAACTGAGTTGCAAGAGAAATGGCAAATACTCGCAGCGGATTTCAATCAATTAGGTGTTTTGAAATTTCCTCGTAATGCTTCAGGACAAAACTTACCTACAAATTTGCACATTTTTTGCGATGCCTCTGGCAAAGCATATGGCGCTGCAGCCTACTTAGTCAATAGTGCACAATCAATTTTACTCACATCTAAAGCAAGAGTTGCTCCAATCAAGAAGAGATCTTTACCTCAAATGGAGTTAACTGCATTGCTAGTGGGAGTAAGATTGGCTCATTGCCTGACCAAGACACTCAATAATATTCACTTTGGTGAGATCGTAGTGTGGTCAGACAATGAGGCAGTCTTACAATGGGTAAGAAATAACAATAATAAAACTCCCTACGTTAGTAATCGCGTTAGGGAAATTCATGAATTATCTGCTGGATATAAATTCAGACATGTCCCCACTAAGGACAATCCTGCAGATTACTTATCAAGAGGTTTAACATTTAAACAGCTAAGTAAGTCTTCGATGTGGTTTAATGGACCTTCATGGCTTGTTAGTGGTCAGTGGCCCAAACAGAAACCACAAGTCATAGTGACCAGTATCACTACTCCCATGAAAGACCCAGAACCTCATCGAGTCTCGGCTATTAATCCTCACAATTATTCTAACTTGAGTAAGTTATTAAGAGTGACAGCACATGTGTTTGACTTTCTTGCTAAGATAGGAATCAAGCATAAGTTTCCCAATCCTATCATCTACTGGATCAAACGTGCACAACAAGAGACATATGGAAGTGAATATGAAAATCTTCCAGATAAATTAACCAAGTCTCTAGGTATCTGGTATGATACCAACACTCATAATATATTAAGGTGTGGAGGACGTTTGCTTCATGCAAAAATTGATTTGGACACAAAGAATCCAATCCTTCTACCACGTCACCACATTATTACCAAACTTCTAGTTTTACATCACCATCAATATGGTACTTTGCATGGTGGAGTGTTAGACACTCTCACCGACCTCAGACAGAAATATTGGCTTCCTCAAGGTCGTCAAACTGTCAAATCAATTATTAAGTTCTGTATAATCTGTAAACGCTACGATGCTCGAGTGTGTCCTTACCCAGGACCTCCACCACTCCCTAAAGAGAGGGTAGTTCATCTTCGTCCGTTTGAGACCACTGGTGTCGATTACACAGGAGCCTTGCTTCTCACTGGCAATCCGGATAAGATACCAGTGAAAGCTTATATTTGCCTCTTCACATGTGCTACCACACGAGGCGTACATTTAGAAGTGACTTCTGACATGAGTGCTGAAGCCTTCATCCAAGCTTTTCGTAGATTTGCAGCTCGCAGATCCTGTCCCAAACTCATGATATCTGATAATGGCTCAAATTTTGTGGCAGGAGAAGCCTGCTTACGAGAGATATGGAATCATCCAGAAGTGCAGTCTGTCATGCAGAGACGACAATGCCACTGGAAATTTATTGCTCCCAGAGCCCCCTGGCAAGGTGGGTTCTACGAACGAATGATAGGGACTGTCAAGAAGTGTTTAAGGAAGACCTTGCATCGACAGAAAATTAGTTACTCAGAACTCCAAACACTCGTCGTGGAAATTGAGGCGCGAGTCAACAATCGCCCATTAACTTATCTATCAGATGATTTCTCACAGAGAGAGCCTCTGAGTCCCTCGCATTTAATACATGGAGGCCTGCTGAGCCCTCTGATACCTTTGGCAGAAGAGGACCCCGTCGATCCTTCCTATGTAACCAGGAGTGACTTAGTACAAAGTTACCAACATCTCTCAAGAGTAATTGAAAGGTGGAATGAGGTGTGGACTCGAGAGTACCTCACCGCTCTACGAGAGTACCACTATGGAGCTTCGAGCCCCTATAATAAAGTACAACTTAAACCAGGAGACCTAGTATTAGTTGACAGTGATGGACCAAGGTCAGAATGGCCTATAGGCAAAATTGTTGCAATCCACCCAGATCACCAAGGCATCCTGAGAGTAGTACGAGTTTTGTGCAAAGGCACTACTACTCTAAAGACATTAGAGAAGTTGGTACCTCTCGAATTAGCAGAACGAGAGTGTTTATCAGAACCAGCTTCAACAGTTTCCGAGGACAACAATTCTGATCCACCGAGCACCCGCCCCACTAGAGCAGCTGCTCAACAATGTAAAAGGAAACTACAAGCCTATTATAGCTCTGACTAAGAGCAAATAATTTTTCATCCAATTTGAGTGATCATGATGATACTGTGTTGTGATGTCTAGTAACCAATCAGCTACAAGTCACAATGACCCAGACATTCACCTCACAGTAGAGTCTCAGTTACTTGAATTGTATGATTCAATCATTAACTTGTGTAAACTATTAATTATGACATTAAATTTCATGTCTTAAATTCTTGTATGTCCTTGACATTTACGGGACATCCGTTGTGTGTGTACTAACATACTAACATACTAACCTTAATACTAACTTCGGGATAGGTACGTCAGTACTCAACATGGCACTGCGACCCGAGTTTTCTCCCCCCGGAGTTATGTTGGAAATTTCCAACACTTATCATCTATTATTATATTATAATAAATTACCATTACCTTACTAATTGCAGTAGTTCTTAACACCACTAACAGTAGTGTTAATATAATTTAATCTGAGCATATTGCTGATAATATGACTCCTGATAATGTAAATCGAGAGTTATTAATTGAAATTATTTAGTAACAGTTTTTATTCTGTTACGATCGAATGCTCTGGAGAAGTATAAATAACATCTCCATTTCTCGCTAGAGATCATTTATCGAGAATATTATAATTATTAAATCCCTATAATTCCAACCCAGTTCATATTATCGCATTTCATCCATAATTGCGCGGAAAAGAATAATTCGTGTTTAATAATTTCCGTGGTGAATGCGAGAGCGGGGAGGGAGGAAGGCGGCGACGCCATTACTCAACAAGGCTTGGTCACGAGGCAGCGTGGGTGAAGCACATGGCAGTTGCTGGGAATTCTTATCGACAAGAATTACGTTGATACCCAGTTAATAAGTGAAATTTACTTGCCTATGTGTTCTCTAGTGCCTCGTCAGTTAATAACGCGTCTACAATTAGAACCAGGACTCGTAATTAAGTGTGCACAGCAGTGAACATTGAGACCGGCAGACGCGAATTTCGGCAGACCTCAGTACTCTGTTACGCTCACATAAGTATTTCCCTAGTTTTGATGCATCAAAGTAGGTAGTACATTTGTGAGTAGTTTGTCGTCAGGAAGAATGAACATCAAAAATAACATGTTAGTAATGTTTATCACTCATCTCAGTTTCATGAATATCTGAACATAATTTGTAGCCTAGTCAATGCTACTTTACATTCTTGTATTACAGCGTGTATTTGAGGTGCCAGCAAGATTCTCATCAATCGTGTTATTTACCTCGAGTTCTTTCTCTATGGGGATTCCGTGACCACGAGGACGAATGATGAACTGGCGTTAGAAATCGTCTTACAGCTAAGACACATTTTTCTTACAAATTTATTCAATTTGATTATTGATTCTATAATTCATATAGCAATTTCCATTGAATGATTATTGCCAGATTTGGTAATTAATGTTTATGCTCTAACTGTGCTCAATATTTATGCTCAGTGATTAATGATGATTAATGATCATAATGATTATAATTTGATTACCATATATTTGAATATATTGTAGTTAGATTTACCATGTTATTAATACCACAATGAACTAGTGACGAACCACACTGGTTCCTAGATATATATGAACTTCTAGAAATAACCCCCCAATGTTGATATTTGAGGCTTTGGCTTTAATTAATAATTACAGTCTTCATTATTTCAAGTGATTATTCATTAAATGAGTTTCCATAGACACTGGTTCTCTAGTGTCATTCAAATGATCACTTTTATTTGTTTTCCCTCTTTTCTCAAAAGTGGGTGGTCCTTCGAGTTATTTCAATACAATAATTAAATAATTTAATTTCTGAGTTCAAGCCCCAGATACCCAACACAAACAGACGTCGAAGCCAAACCCGACCCAACGGGCAGACCAGCATGTCGAAGTTCAGACTCCCGCACAACCGCTCAAGCAACCGCTGAGCAACCTGGGACCCCCTCAGGAACAGCCGAAGGCAGAACCACAGCCGCACTAACATTTCTGAAGGGAAAGACAAGGAGTGGCCCAATAGCCCTAAACAAGGCCCAGGTCCGAACTGGGACGGAAACAGATGGAATGGCTTCCAGATCACCAGGAAACCAAACCTGGTGATCTGGAAAGAACCACACCCCTGGCGATATGGAAAGAACCACACCCCTGGCGATCTGGAAAGAACCACACCTCTGGCGAGCAGACAAGCGGGAC
>WNGS01110219.1:0-12549 GCA_020271785.1 Procambarus virginalis
CAGAGACATATAATTCATCGCATAATATATATATCTATTATTTATATATATAGATATATATATATATATATATAAATATATATATATCTAATATTTTTACTTCTATATAATGTCGGAATTGTATTGATTGTATATCTATAGATGTGAAGCGAGTACTTGGTCAATTCACTTAACCAAAAAATAATTATTTCTACCGGAATCAAACTTCACATTATTTTTTCATCTCTATTCACGTCTCCTTGCTCTCTCTCTCTCTCTCTATTCTCTCTCCTCTCTCTCTCTCTCTCTCTCTCCTCTTCTCTCTCTCTCTCTCTCTTCTCTCTCTCTCTCTCTCTCCGCATTCCCTCTCTTTCTCTCTCTCTGCATTCTATCATTTTCATTCTCTCTTTGCTTCTCTCACTTTGATCCCTTGCTCCATCAACTTCGTGTGGTGCTTCTCCTACGCCTCCTAAACATTCCCTACGTATGCCCGCGGCCAGACGTACACGCACTTCAAGTTTTCAACTTTCATTATGCTTCTCTCAACTTAATACTTTTCTCATTACTGACTTTGTTCGACACAGACCCCGAGATTACCTTAATATATAATCCCACCGTTTCCTCTTGGCTCAGAAGTCTCCAAGTTCAGGTGAGATTATGATTTTTGAATCTTATGTCTTCAGAAGTTAGGATTTCCCTTTCTCAGTTGTCGTTTACCTCTTCGTTAATTACATTTTCTCTCTTACTCATTATTTCACGTTGATGAAAGTACAGAATAACCCGTTATTAGACTTTCGAGACCATTGGATGAGTACCTGACTTTGCATTACTTTATTCACTCTCGTATTCTTGAAGAATATCCTCAGTTGTGCCCAAAATGCCAGTGCAGGCTACTAACTATGGCCCTGTATGACTAACCATCCTGCGAGATTGGGACCTTTATACCACTGCTACCTTATTCATTTTTATTGTGTTGATGATATCCTCAAAATCCTTCCGGAGTCTGCCAGTGCAGACTGATTATCACATGCCTCTGTATGACTAACCATCCTGTGTGATGGGATTTTTTAGCATCAACTAGTTAGCTTTTTGACACACTGTACTCCACTTCATATAGTCTAGGGTAGCTGCACTAATGCAGATGTACCTCATGATTAATAAAAAAAAACAACAGGAAAGCTACAGCCGTATATGGCCTCCCAGCTCCCTCACTCGAAACTTGAGACTTCCGGGAGTAAAACATAACGTCGAGGACAGGCCTGTGTCACCAAGAGGCGGGGCGGGGGGTATGAGTGAAGGAGGGAAAGAGTAGAGAGGAGAGAAGAAAAGGGTTATTACAATGGTAGCTTTAAGTACCATTACAAGATTGAACGCCGACCTTCATGAAGCTAGACCGTCGCTTTTCCGTCCAGCCAAGTGGTTGGACTTGTCACTGGGACAAATTCACCCATTCCACATGAAGGTGTTTGATAAATATGGAACGGTAATATTAATGGAATATTACAGTGGAACGGTTAATAACCCCCCCCCCCACATAGAGCACGGGTAATACCCCCCCCACATAGAGCATGGGTAATACCCCCCCCACATAGAGCACGGGTAATCCCCCCCCCCCACATAGAACACGGATAATACCCCCCCACATAGAGCATGGATAATACCCCCCCCCCTCACATAGAGCACGGGTAACACCCCCCCCCATCACATAGAGCACGGGTAACACCCCCCCCATCACATAGAGCACGGGTAAACACCCCCCCCCCATCACATAGAGCACGGGTAACACCCCCCCCTCACATAGAGCACGGGTAACACCCCCCCTCACATAGAGCACGGGTAACACCCCCCCCCCCCTACAATCCTAAGCACAAACGAGTAAGACAGTGAGGTAAAGATTCAGTTTCCAAGAGATCGTAAGTGTAAATAAATGCTTTACAAGCCAGCACTGTCAGCACCGTACACAGCACATCACCGTTAGTCACTGTGCGACTGTGAGCCCCCGCGACTCTCACGCGTCCTCGGGTCAGATTGTCGCACGATATCCCCAAATCATCATGAAAAAATGACCGCGGTAGAAACCCGTCCTCCTCATAGACCGTCAACAGGTACTCCTCATAGAGTACTGTTGCACCTCTGCTTTCAACGGGGTATTCTGCACATCCTGCCATGTCTTCTGGTCTCATGTGGTGTTATTTCTGTGTGCAGGTTTGGGACCAGCCCCTCCATTATTTTCCACGTGTAAATTATTATGTATCTCTCCCGCCTGCGCTCAAGGGAGTACAGATTTAGGCTCTTTAGTCGGTCCCAATAGTTTAGATGTTTTACCGAGTGGATTCTAGCAGTAAAGGATCTCTTCACGCTCTCCAGGTCAGCAATTTCTCCAGCTTTGAAAGGGGCTGTCATTGTGCAGCAGTACTCCACTCTAGAGAGCACAAGCGTTTTGAAAAGTATCATCATCGGTATAGCATCTCTAGTGTGAAAAGTTCTTGTTATCCAACCTGTCATTTTCGTGCAGTTGTGACGGCCACTTTATTGTGTTCTTTAAAGGTAAGGTCTTCCGACATGAGTACACCCAGATCCTTTACATTGCCTTTTCGTGTAGACCGTGAGACACTTAAGAGACCAAGGAATGATTGACACCTAACCTAACAGTGAGCACAGCCAAGGAACTTCGCCTAATCCAGGTCAATAATGAACTCATCCAGGTCAATAATCAACTCATCCAGGTCAATAATCAACTCATCCAGGTCAATAATCAACTCGTCCAGCTCAATAATCAACTCATCCAGCTCAATAATCAACTCATCCAGCTCAATAATCAACTCATCCAGCTCAATAATCAACTCATCCAGCTCAATGATCAACTCATCCAGATCAATAATCAACTCATCCAGCTCAATAATCAACTCATCCAGGTCAATAATCAACTCATCCAGGTCAATAATCAACTCATCCAGGTCAATAATCAACTCATCCAGGTCAATAATCAACTCATCCAGGTCAATAATCAACTCATCCAGCTCAATCAACTCATCCTCTCCAATAGTACATATTTTTTACGTACATTAATCACCCTAAGGTCAAACACTAATGTGCGGAAAATCATAGCGGCTCTCAAAATAGTGGTGATGCCTATTTAGATTTAGGAGAGACCTGGGTAAATACTGGTTCGGTGGCAGGGTTATTGATTTGTGGAACCAATTACCGCGTTATCATAATAGAAGTAGGATCCCTTGATTGTTTCATGCGTAGGTTAGACATATATATGAATGAGATTGTGGTGGTTATAAATAGGAGCTGCCTCGTATGGGCCAATAGGCCTTCTACAGTTACCTTCATTCTTATGTTCCGTTTTCTATTCGTGGGTCCCCGGTTAGGTTTGGTTCGGCTAGTTTAGTCCATCAGGTTAGTGACGCCGGCGCCCAAATTTCCATGCAATGAGATCAAGTATCTGACCTACTGTGACTGCCTCAAGATAACCCATCCTTCAGATATCCCATAGATAACCCATCCTTCAGATATCCCATAGATAACCCATCCTTCAGATATCCCATAGATAACCCATCCTTCAGATATCCCATAGATAACCCATTCTTCAGATATCCCATAGAAAACCCATCCTTCAGATATCTCATAGATAACCCATTTTTCAGATATCTCACAGATAACCCATCCTTCAGATATCCCATAGATAACCCATCCTTCAGATATCCCATAGATAACCCATCCTTCAGATATCCCATAGATAACCCATCCTTCAGATATCCCATAGATATCCCATCCTTCAGCTATGATGACAATTATAGCAACTACTGCTCGAACGTTCAACTACTGGACTGTTACATCCCAATAAAACGTTTGTATTGTTATTTTTATTGAGACCACGAGAAAAAACGTAATATCAAAACCTTAACATTTCCTAGGCCTATTGAAGCATATATAAACCTAATTGCGCCTAAGATGGCGGTTATTAGGCCTAAGATTGCCCTTTTAGGCATAGGACAACCTGCCCGCTGCATATAATAAAGATTCTATAAAATGTTTTTCGTATGGATATCATCTGAGATAAATATATAACCCATCACAATGACACGAACATTGGAGCCTAATCAGCGTGTAACAAGGATGTTGTTGACCCAGACCCAGGTATATAGTAATATGTGCTTGGGCACATATACAGCAGACAGCAGGGCATTTCTGCTGTCATGACTATGTTGTTCCGAACACTCAGGTCCGTCAAGAGAGAAGTTACTGATTCCCAAAGGCCTGAATGCACCGGTGTCATATGCCAGTCTCCTAGTCTCATGCCAGCCTGGCTGGTGTCATATGCCAGTCTCCTGGTCTCATGCCAGCCTGGCTGGTGTCATATGCCAGCCTCCTAGTCTCATGCCAGCCTGGCTGGTGTCATATGCCAGCCTCCAGTCTCATGCCAGCCTGGCTGGTGTCATATGCCAGCCTCCTAGTCTCATGCCAGCCTGGATGGTGTTCATATGCCAGCCTCCAGTCTCATGCCAGCCTAGCTGGTGTCATATGCCAGTCTCCTGGTCTCATGCCAGCCTGGCTGGTGTCATATGCCAGTCTCCTGGTCTCATGCCAGCCTGGCTGGTGTCATATGCCAGTCTCCTAGTCTCATGCCAGCCTGGCTGGTGTCATATGCCAGTCTCCTAGTCTCATGCCAGCCTGGCTGGTGTCATATGCCAGTCTCCTGGTCTCATGCCAGCCTGGCTGGTGTCATATGCCAGTCTCCTAGTCTCATGCCAGCCGGTGTCATACAAATGTGTAGATTTGTGTTCATCTTAATGAGTTCATCTTGGTAAGTTCATCTAGTACGCGCACATCACTGAGGAGTACACGTAGATGAGCACATCCCGGTCAGTACATGTAGATAGGCACATCCCGGTGAGTACACGTAGATGAGCACATCCCGGTCAGTACATGTAGATAAGCACATCCCGGTTAGTACACGTAGATGAGCACATCCCGGTCAGTACATGTAGATAAGCACATCCCGGTGAGTACACGTAGATGAGCACATCCCGGTCAGTACATGTAGATAAGCACATCCCGGTGAGTACACGTAGATGAGCACATCCCGGTCAGTACATGTAGATAAGCACATCCCGGTGAGTACACGTAGATGAGCACATCACAGTGAGCACATCCCCCCCCCCCCACCTGACACAGGCCTGGCCTCCCTCCGGCACTAACTCTCAACACCGTTTAAATCTTTCACCGCTGGCCATCAAGAATACAGACTCTCCGGTGTTGCCGGAGAGCGCACTCTGGTCGCTCGTCACGAGTGCTCGCTATACATGCACTCATGACTTCGCCAGCCTCCAGCCTGCCATAACTTGCACGAACTCGAAGAGAAATTCGTTGTTCGTGTCAAGATTTTCACCAACTGAAAGGTCGATATATATATATATATATATATATATATATATATATATATATATATATATATATATATATATATATAATTGAAAACTCACACCCCCATAAGTGACTCGAACCCATACTGCCAGGAGCACTCTGCTGGCGTACAGGATCCCTTAACGCTCGACCAACACGACCGGACAAAAGAGGATGGTAGCCGAGGCTATTTCCATCCCCCCACCGGCACTCGGCTGGTAATCTTGGGCATGGTATTTTATCAAATCACCTCATTCTTTGGGGCACACGTGAGGAACACAAATGCGAACAAGCCTGAATGGTAAACAGGACTATCCTCTTTTGTCCATTCGTGTTGGTCGAGCGGTTAAGGGATCCTGTACGCCAGCAAAGTGCTCTTGGCACTATTGGTTCGAGTCACTTCTGGGGTGTGAGTTTTCAGTTGCATATAGTCCTGGGGACCATTCAGGCTTGTTCGCATTTGTGTTCCTCATGTGTGCCCCAAAGAATGAGGTGATTTGATAAAATACCATGCCCAAGATTACCAGCCGAGTGCCGGTGGGGGGATGGAAATAGCCTCGGCTACCATCCTCTTTTGTCCGGTCGTGTTGGTCGAGCGGTTAAGGGATCCTGTACGCCAGCAGAGTGCTCCTGGCAGTATGGGTTCGAGTCACTTGTGGGGTGTGAATTTTCAGTTGCGTATAGTCCTGGGGACCATTCAGGCTTGTTCGCATATATATATATATATATATATATATATATATATATATATATATATATATATATATATTAGTATATTTTGGTAGCAGTCTTTCTTGTAGACATATGTTATTAAATATGACCGAAAAAGTAAGATTAATAATTCTAACACGAATTTTCTCGATTTTCCTTATATTTCTTTTTACTGGTGACGGTAAATGAAAGATCAATTCTCCAAAATTCATTTTATTTCTAGTCTGACGCGACACTTGAACGCGTTTCGTAATAACTAATTACATTTTCAAAGACTTTTAGTTTACACACACACACAACTATAACCTGCAAGCACTAAACAGAGTTCTTTACTATGCTATGATTTAAACAGCGTTCATTTTTCATTTTACCCAATTAATATCCAATTAATACCCATTGTTTCGTGTTCTGTCCTTTGTTGAAAGTTTGTTCACCTCATTAAAAACTCTTGTAACATATCACCTCACCCAAAACGCGGGTATAAAATGAAAAATGAAAGCTGTTTAAATCATAGCATAGTAAAGAACTCTGTTTAGTGCTTGCAGGTTATAGTTGTGTGTGTGTAAACTAAAAGTCTTTGAAAATGTAATTAGTTATTACGAAACGCGTTCAAGTGTCGCGTCAGACTAGAAATAAAAATGAATTTTGGAGAATTGATCTTTCATTTACCGACACCCGTAAAAAGAAACATAAGGAAAATCGAGAAAATTCGTGTTAGAATTATTAATCTTACTTTTTCGGTCATATTTAATAACGTATATATAAATATATATATATATACATACACACACACACACACATATATATATATATATATATATATATATATATATATATATATATGCAAACAAGCCTGAATGGTTCCCAGGACTAGATACAACTGAAAACTCACACCCCAGAAGTGACTCGAACCCATACTGCCAGGAGCAACGCAACTGGTATGTACAGGGACGCCTTAATCCGCTGACCATCACGACCGGACATAAGGAAGTGGTTCATATAGCCTCGGCTATCACTTCCTAATGTCCGGTCGTGATGGTCAAGCGGATTAAGGCGTCCCTGTACATACCAGTTGCGTTGCTCCTGGCAGTATGGGTTCGAGTCACTTCTGGGGTGTGAGTTTTCAGTTATATATATATATATATATATATATATATATATATATATATATATATATATATATATATATATATATATATATAATATCCACAAACTTCGTATACTAATATATTACATAATATATTATAACATATATATAATGTCTTCGTAAAGTAATATATTATTAGTTATGTGCCTACAGCACTGACTGTATGTTCTCTTACTCTCTATATAATCTATGGCACAGCCCCAATCTCAACCCCCCCCCCATTCCTCACCCCCTCCTCACCCCCTCCTCACCTCCTCCTCACCCCTCACCCCTCTCACCCCCCCTCACCCCCTCCTCACCCCCTCCTCACCTCCTCCTCACCCCCCTCACCCTCCTCACCCCCCCTCACCCCCTCCTCACCCCCTCCTCACCCCCTCTCACCTCCTCCTCACCCCCCCCTCACCCTCCTCACCCCCCTCACCCCCTTGAGCATCATCCGTCCCCTCTCTTCCCCCAACTAATTATTCAAGTGTCATCTTAAGCATCGTCTAGTAAGGTACATAAGGAGTTTAATGCGACTTAATGGCTTCCTTCTTTATTATGACACATGCTGGCACAGGTGTGGCACAGGCTTGGCGCAAGGTGGCAAAGACGTGGCACAGGCGTTGCACAGGTGTGGCACAGGCGTAGCACAGGTGTGGCACAGGGTGCCACAGGTGTGGCACAGGCTGGCACAGGTGTGGCACAGGGTGGCACAGGCGTGGCACAGGGTGGAACAGGCATGACACAAGCTGGCACAGGCGTGGCACAGGGTGGCACAGGCGTGGCACAGGGTGGCACAATCGTGGCACAGGTGTGGCACACGTGTGGTACAAGGTGGCACAGGCATGGCACAGGCGTGATAAAAAACAGATCAGGAGAGTAAAATAATCACAGATGACTTAGACAAGAACTGGTCCGAGAAATGGTTTCTAGATTTCAACATCAGCTGAGTTGACGAAAGTTGGAACCGGTGACAGGAGACCTCAGCAAAAGAATTCACAATGAAGGCTCGCTTCCTGCAACGACTGGAGAATAGATGAAGAATAGAACACTGAGGAATAGATGTACCTGCAGTCTAACTCCAGTCTACCCTACAATGGCAAAAGATAAGAACATAATGATAATAAATGAAAGCCTAATGGCTCATACCAGGCACCTCCTACCTATACCCATACCTGGAGTATACCTGCAGAGGGTTTCGGGAGTTCTTATATTCCCCGGCCTGAGGCCAGACTCGACTGGCCTCAGGCCGGGGCAACCCACCTAAACTCGTTCATATATTAGTCTAACCAACACTTGAAACAATCATGTGATCCCATGTTTAGAATGTTTCCGTAATTCAACACTCATTGTTTCCAAACCAATATTTACCCAGGTCTCTCCTGAATACAAACTTAATCAATTTATATCCATTGTTTCGACGTCTATTTTGTGTTGATAAACTT
This sequence comes from Procambarus virginalis, assembly GCA_020271785.1. Classification (NCBI taxonomy): domain Eukaryota; kingdom Metazoa; phylum Arthropoda; class Malacostraca; order Decapoda; family Cambaridae; genus Procambarus; species Procambarus virginalis. The sequence continues at coordinate 8,677 of WNGS01110219.1, forward strand.
AAAACCGGCACAGGCGTGGCACAGGCGTGGCACAGGCTGGCACAGTCGTGGTACAGGCTGCTACAGGCATGGCACAGTCATGGTACAGGCTGGCACAAGCGTGGCACAGGCTGTCACAGCCTGTACCACGCCGCCTCGTAAACTAAACTAATTCTCAACAGTTCCATGAATATGTGTCTTGATTCAAGTAACACAACACCAGCAGGCGCAGTATTCACGTAACACAACACCCAGCAGGCGCAGTATTCACGTAACACAACACCCAGCAGGCGCAGTATTCACGTAACACAACACCCAGCAGGCGCAGTATTTGTTTCATCTGCCGTTGGCAGTTGTAGAATGATTAGTTGTGGGCAGGAATTGGAGTACCAAACATCCGCTGCTTTTCCTTAGTTTTATTATAAAACTATATATATCTGTACACCGGGCCAGGGGCTAGCTAGGGTGTGAAGGGGAGCGCGTGTGCTCGCTCCGATGCCCAGGCTGCGTCTGGTCTCAGCTCTGCTGGGAAGGGCAGATTGCATTAAAATCTGCTGACCACGCTGACCACGTTGTTGATACTTATTAAGTTGTTTAGCTTAAGAGGGTATAGGTCATCCTATGTGTGAGGGTGAACTGGCGTCCAACACCGCTCGGCACGCTATCATCGGCGTCCTCGGCGATCTGCTTGAAAAAATTGACAACCCTTGGGCGTGTACCTAACTAACATTATATACAGTGATTTACCTATAGTGGCCGTAAACAAACAAGTTTTTGAGACGTCCAACACCGTCTCGGACATGCATGAATAATGAGTATATTTCTTAAATATAATCCTCAAACTAAGCTATCCATGGAGCATCATGACTAACTAGCTAAATGGCCGCGCAAACTGGAGGCAGGAGGTCCGGCTTCAGGTAGCGGCGGCAGGTGTAGAGTCAGCGGACCAGAAGTTGCGCGTAGGAATTCATGATGCTCAGCCACAGTGTTATCTGTTAAGTAGATTATAAACGGCAGACACTAACGTAGGCACAATATATTACATAGCAATACATTGAATAAGCGACATTTCCACTAAAATATGGAGAGCATGAACGTGGCAGGAACACTACGACCTACATAGTGTATAGAGGCACGACAAGATCAATAAACTATGAACAAAGATACCTGAGGTGGAAGGGTCTATATACATTGAACCGAGGGGTGCGAAACGATTGTTGTAATCCCTCTTAATCTAGTCATAAAACTATGAATTCTTAGGTGCTAGTCCGTCATGAATGTAGTCTTCCGCTGCCATGTACGAACAGGCAGGGAGAGGGGAGCAGATAGAACGCATCCATTGTCCCTTACAGACTGGAACACCACAGTCACACGAAGATGAATCATCAGACTGTTGGTGGTGTACTGTCGAAATAACAGGTCTGGACCGAAGATTGTATGTGTGAGCACGGGGTGGGATAGTATCGCTGGGCGTGTCTGAGACCGAAGTGGGTGTCACAGTGGTAGGGTCAGGCAGTACGTCGTCAGGGACAGGAGTGTCAGGGACAGGAGTCTGGGTGTCATCGTCGACAGTCAGACGAGCTAATTTCATGTGGTTGAGATGCTCATGTACTTGTTCTCCAGTGACTAGGTTTTCCAGCTTGTACTTATTACCTGTGATATGCTCAAGAACTCTGTAAGGACCAAGAAACTTCTCAGTCAGTTTGTACATGGGACCATCTCGTCGCTGGTTGAGGATCATTACTAAAGATCCAGGTCCTATCCTCGTAGGTTTAGCATGAGCGTTTTGTAACCGTGTGAAATCATCAGTAGCTTTAGAGAGATGTTCCTTGACCCTCTGGAACACCAGTTGAGTGTCTCTCCGTTTGACCTTAACATAGTCGTCATAGTTGTAGAGTGGCGCAGGCGGCAAGGAGATGATGGCATTAGGAAATCTCATGTCTGTCCCAAATAGCACAAAGTGAGGTGTGTCTCCTATGGAGGAGTTGACAGAGGAGTTTATCGAACATTGGACGATCGGCATAAGTTCATCCCATTTGTGACTGTCTCGATTGACTGTCACTCTGAGTGCGTCAAGGACCTTCTTGTTAGTTCTTTCAGCAAGGCCATTGCTAGCCGGCTGATAAGGCATTATATTGCACTTTTTGATGTTGTACAATGTAGCCAGTTGTTCCAGGACAGAATTGTTGAATTCCGGGCCGTTGTCAGAGAGTATAACTCTGGGTGGACCATACCTGCAAATTATATGATCATGAAAGGCACTAGCTATAGTTTCTGCAGTCTTGTTTGGAATTGGAACCAGTTCACAGTATCTAGAGAAGTTATCTACCATAACTAGGAGATGTTTATTTCCTCTGGAAGTTTCAGCAAAATTTGTTAACAAATCCATAGAAACACGATCCCAAGGTGCATTAGTCGTAGGGTAAGACTGAATCGGGTTCGGGCCAGCAACATGGCCTCTGTGAGCTAGGCAGGTTAGACATTGATCCACGTGACGTTCAATCTGTTTGGCCATTTTGGGCCAGTAGTATGTTAGACGAGCTGCTTGATGGTGCGGTCCTTGCCAGGATGCGCACTGTGTGGGGCGTCGTGAACAAGTTTTAACACGGTAGGAACTATGACGCAGGAATAACAAGTTGATGTACCAGTCTGGCAGGAGATCCAAGCATAACTTTGCGATGGAGCACATGATCTAAGAGTACTAGTTCCTTGAGTGGTACGGGTGGCTTGACCGTAAGAGTCGTGTGCGGGTCCACGAGAAAGCTTATGATCGGTGCCCACATTGGGTCTTGACGTTGTGCGAGTTCAACATCTCGCAAGTCTAACGAAGGGTATTCAACGTGAACCGAAGCAACGTAACGGGAGAGAGCATCGGCAACTACATTGTGTTTGCCAGGTAAGTATCCAAACGTGGGTAGGAACTCTTGTATGGTGAGCGCCCAACGGGCAAACTTGCCTATGGGGTTCTTGTCTCTGAACAAGGGAATGATAGCTTGGTGGTCCGTCAGGACATGGACAGGGTAGTTATAGATGATATCTCTGAAATGTTTGAGTGCCCACACGACAGCCAACGCTTCACGCTCGGTTGTCGAATAATTCTTTTCAGCTTTGGAGAGGACTCGGCTCGCATATGCAATGGCATGTTCCTTTCTGTCGCTAGTTTGAGCGAGTACGGCACCTAACCCAATGTTACTGGCGTCAGTAACTAAAATGAACGGTTTGGTGAAGTCTGGGAACTTGAGAACGGGAGAAGATATCAGGGCTTCTTTGAGCGTTTGAAATGCTTTCTCTTGATCCGTTGTCCAACGAACGGAACGTCCTTCTTAAGGAGGTGAGTGAGAGGAGATGCAATCACGAATAACCGGCAATGAAATGGCGGTAGAATCCAGCTAGGCCTACGAACTTTTGTACAGCTTCAGCATTATGAGGGACTGGAAAGTTCTTGACAGCTTCTATCTTTGAATCTAGAGTGGTGATGCCTTGTGAGGTGACGCTATGGCCGAGAAACGTTTTTTTCTCTCATGAAGGCGCATTTGCTGAGTTGATTTTCAGATTGGCTTCAGCTAGTTTCTGAAGGACTCGGTCCAAATTTGGAGATGTGACGGTACATCCTGGACATGATAATGAGGTCATCGAGGTAGACCATGAGGTATTTCCTATCATTCGTCGGAAACAGTCTGTCATAAGCCTTGAGAAGGTAATAGGGCTGCTGCGTAAGCCAAAAGGCATGCGAGTGTACTGGTAATGACCATTCTGGGGTGGACGGAAACGCCGTCAGTTCTCGACTTCTGGGAAGCGGTCTTGCCAAAATCCTTGCAATAAATCAAGTGTGGAAAAAACCTTATTCTGACCTAGTTCTGCAATAAGTCAGTAAGCACAGGAAGTGGAAATCGA
>WNGS01110221.1:0-11345 GCA_020271785.1 Procambarus virginalis
TTAATCAGACCTCAGTAGATACTTACTCTAACACACACACAACACACACCACACACACACACAAACAACACACCCTACCTTGAGGTTACCTTGAGGTGCTTCCGGGGCTTAGCGTCCCCCGGCCCGGTCGTCGACCAGGCCTCCTGGTTGCTGGACTGATCAACCAGGCTGTTAGACGCGGCTGCTCGCAGCCTGACGTATGAGTCACAGCCTGGTTGATCAGGTATCCTTTGGAGGTGCTTATCCAATTTTCTCTTGAACACTGTGAGGGGTTGGCCAGTTATGCCCCTTATGTGTAGTGGAAGCGTGTTGAACAGTCTCGGGCCTCTGATGTTGATAGAGTTCTCTCTCAGAGTACCTGTTGCACCTCTGCTTTTCAACGGGGGTATTCTGCACATCCTGCCATGTCTTCTGGTCTCATGTGATGTTATTTCTGTGTGCAGGTTTGGGACCAGCCCCTCAATTATTTTCACGTGTAAATTATTATGTATCTCTCCCGCCTGCGCTCAAGGGAGTACAGATTTAGGCTCTTTAGTCGGTCCCAGTAATTTAGATGTTTTACTGAGTGGATTCTAGCAGTAAAGGATCTCTGCACGCTCTCCAGGTCAGCAATTTCTCCAGCTTTGAAAGGGGCTGTCATTGTGCAGCAGTACTCCACTCTAGAGAGCACAAGCGTTTTGAAAAGTATCATCATCGGTATAGCATCTCTAGTGTGAAAAGTTCTTGTTATCCAACCTGTCATTTTTCTTGCAGTTGTGACGGCTACTTTATTGTGTTCTTTAAAGGTAAGGTCTTCCGACATGAGTACACCCAGATCCTTTACATTGCCTTTTCGTTCTATGTTATGATTTGCCTGAGTTTTGTACGTGGTTTCCGTTTTTATATTTTCAATTTTTCCGTAGCGCATGAGCTGGAACTTATCCTCGTTAAACACCATATTATTTTCTGTAGCCCATAGAAAGACCTGATCTACATCTGATTGGAGGTTTGCCGTGTCCTCTATGTTGCCAACTCTCATGAAAATCCTAGTGTCATCTGCAAAGGATGATACAGTGCTATAGGTTGTGTTCTTGTCTATGTCCGATATGAGGATGAGAAAAAGTACTGGAGCAAGCACAGTACCCTGGGGGACTGAGCTCTTCACGGTTGATGGGCTGGATTTTATTTTGTTGACTATTACACATTGGGTTCTGTTAGTCAGGAAATTGTAGATCCATCTGCCTATTTTCCGGTAATTCCTTTTGAACGCATTTTATGTGCAATAACACCATGGTCACATTTATCAAAAGCTTTTGCGAAATCTGTGTAAATTACATCAGCGTTTTGTTTGTCTTCCATAGCATCTAATGCCATATCATAGTGGTCCAGCAACTGCGACAGGCAAGAGCGCCCTGTTCTGAAACCATGTTGTCCGGGGTTATGGAGATGCTGTGATTCCATGTATTTTGTGATCTTACTTCTTAGCACTCTCTCAAAATTTTTATGATGTGCGATGTTAGTGCTATCGGTCTGTAATTTTTTGCCTCTGCCTTATTTCCTCCTTTATGGAGTGGTGCTATCTCTGCTGTTTTTAGTATGTCAGGGATAACGCCAGTATCTAGGCTTTGTCTCCACAGAATGTGAAGGGCCTGCGATAGTGTTTTTTACAGTTCTTGATGAATATGGAGTTCCAAGAATCCGGGCCTGGTGCAGAGTGCATAGGCATACTGTTTATGGCTTCTTCAAAATCTAGGGGGTAGGGCGACGTCTGATATATGATTTGATGTTGGTATCATATCCATGAAAAATTCATTTGGGTTATCAATCTTTAGTGCGTTTAATGGCTCGCTGAAAACAGAGTCGTACTGCTTCCTCAGTAACTCGCTCATTTCTTTGTTGTCATCGGTGAAAGTTCCATCTCCCTTTCGCAGGGGCCCGATACTAGATGTGGTTTTTTATCTTGATTTTGCATAGGAGAAAAAATATTTCGGATTTCTCTCTATTTCACTGATGGCCTTTTGCTCTCTTTGCCTCTCCTGGGTTTTGTATGATTCTTGTAGCTTGAGTTCAATTGTTTCTATTTCTCTACCTAACCTTCTTCGCCGTTCTTGAGATAGGGTGCGACTCTCAAGTTGTTCCGCGATTCGTTTTCTTCGCCTATATAGGGAACGACGTTCCCGTTCCAATCTGCATCTCTTTCTCTTTTTTCTTAGGGGATGCGGTTTGAACATATTTCTAGTGCTACTGAGCTTATTTTTTCCAGGCACTGGTTCAGGTTTGCATTTTCTAGCTGTTCTTCCCAGTTTATTTCTGTGAAGTCCTGGTTTATTTGCTCCCAGTTTATCTGTTTATTATTGAAGTTGAATTTGCTGAAATCTCCTCCACCGGGAATCTGGACTGGTTTTGAAGGTCCATTCCCCATGGTTGTCAGAACTTCAATTAAGTTGTGATCTGAGTAACAGGTATTTGTAATCATTATGTTCCCGATCAATTCATCATTATTAGTGAAAATGAGGTCCAGCGTGTTCTCCTTCCTAGTTGGTTCTACTATTTGCTGGTTTAAGGCAAACCTGTCGCACATCCGTAGCAGGTCATTTGCATGTGCCTGTTCATTTAGGCTACTTCCTGGTATTCTTTCTGATATTACTGTATTAGCCAGGTGCTTCCATTTCAGGTGCCGTAGGTTGAAGTCCCCAAGCAGGATGATGTTCGGAGCTGGATTTGTGAGGTTTTCCAAGCAGTGTTCTATTTTCATTAGTTGGTCTTTAAACTGCTGAGGGTTTGCCTCCGGTGACTTATATACAAGGACAACAACTACATTTAGGATCTCTATTTTGACTATCAGCACTTCCACCATATCATTTGAGGTGTTTAGCAGCTCAGTACAGATGAGTGTGTCTTTGATGTAGAGGCTGACCCCACCCTGAAGCCGGTGTTTCCTATCACATCTGAAAAGATTGTACTCTGAGATCCATATTTCACCATCAAGGTAGTCCTTTGTGTGAGTTTCCGTTAGGGCTGCAAACACTGCATTTGCCTCATGAAGGAGACCATCTATAAAGTGAACTTTGTTGGATTTGCGTGTTTTTATACCCTGGATGTTGGCAAATATAAATGATGTTATCGTGTTAGTGGAAGTGCTGGATGCTTTACTTGGTGTTAATATCTGAGGCTTCGGTAAGGAGGCCACTGTGTTTGAGTCTTCCCTAGCATTTGACCGAGTTGGTGGTAGAGTCTGGTCATTTTTAGCCATTCTTCTCCTCTTCCTCTTGCTAAAAAATTATCCCGGTCGATGGAGTAGGGCTGTTTTCATAGTGGTAGTCTGTCGGTTTTTTTCGCCTGGTACCTCTTATATGAAAAGCTGGACATTCAGCATTGAAGCACTCTTTCCTGTCCAAAGAGTTCTTGCAAATTTCTGGGTGAAAGAATTCACAGCTTTTGGTACATTTATACTTAATACTTATACTCCATACTTAAACTTACGAAATAAACGGCATGGTAAACAACGCAGCTCAATTCTAATGCAATGTCACTCAAATAATTAAATCAAAATGAAAATAAATCGAAATCTATGAAAATTCAATTTATCAATGCAATCAGAAAATTGAAATGGAATCGTAACATATTTAGTATAGCGTGTGTTGTATTTCGTGCAACAGATGGCGCTGTTTAAAAAAAAACATGTTTTTACCTGTCGCAGGTGTGGCATCTGTATAGTAGGTATATAAAAACCCGCTCGGATGCGAATGGAACGTTGTGTGAAAACTTCAAAGCAATCATTGAAGAACTTTCGGAGATTAGCGATTTTGAACAAACGAACATTTGCATTTTTATTTATATAGATTTGTACCTTGGTGGATGGAGCTGCAAGCCCTTGGACCTCGCCATTCTGTCATCTGCTTGTACCAATGTTCTTCATTACCAGGTTGTACCAATGTTCTTCATTACCAGGTTGTACCAATGTTTCTTCATTACCAGGTTGTACCAATGTTCTTCATTACCAGGTTGTATCAATGTTCTTCATTACCAGGTTGTACAATGTTCTTCATTACCAGGTTGTACCAATGTTCTCATTACCAGGTTGTACCAATGTTCATCATTACCAGGTTGTACCAATGTTCTTCATTACCAGGTTGTACCAATGTTCTTCATTACCAGGTTGTACCAATGTTCTTCATTACCAGGTTGTACCAATGTTCTTCATTACCAGGTTTTACCAATGTTCTTCATTACCAGGTTGTACCAATGTTCTTCATTACCAGGTTGTACCAATGTTCTTCATTACCAGGTTGTACCAATGTTCTTCATTACCAGGTTGTACCAATGTTCATCATTACCAGGTTGTACCAATGTTCTTCATTACCAGGTTGTACCAATGTTCTTCATTACCAGGTTGTACCAATGTTCTTCATTACCAGGTTGTACCAATGTTCTTCATTACAGGTTGTACCAATGTTCTTCATTACCAGGTTGTACCAATGTTCTTCATTACCAGGTTGTACCAATGTTCTTCATTACCAGGTTGTACCAATGTTCTTCATTATCAGTTGTACCAATGTTCTTCATTACCAGGTTGTACCAATGTTCTTCATTACCAGGTTGTACCAATGTTCTTCATTAGTCATATTTGTTCAAAATTGACCAAAATAACACAAACTTACCTGTATAATGTATTATACTTATTATAATTTACACAATGTTTCGAACCTACAAGGTTCATTCTCAAGTGAGGAGTCACAAGACATTGACGAGTGATGAAGAGTAAGCCACCCAAGAGGTGGCACGGGCATGAATAGCCCGTAAAGACAAGATATGAGGGGACATCCGTATTATAACACTGGGAGGTCAGGTACATAATTAATTCCGGCGAAAGGCGACAGAAAAAGAGTAAAGGTAAAGTGAGGTGAAGGGTCAATAAACAAAGCTACAAAGGTAAGTGAGGTGATCGGGTAACTGGAGCTCAGGTGATGGTAGTGCGCATGCCGTTTAGGGCAGTGACGTCACTGCCAGTAAGGGAAAGAATTGGTGATTTCATTCCACACCTTGCCCGGTGTATTCGGGTTATGTGTTCAACTATTTCACTTGCTGGACACTTTTCTATGTTCTTCTCCCTTCTCCACCCTCTCTACCCATCTCCCTCTTCTCTCACCTCTCCCTTCCTCCCTCTCTCCTTACCCCCACCTCTCCCTACCTTACCCCCTTATTTTTTAGGGAAATAAACACGGAAAAAGGCTCACTATTTCTTCAAGACGATCTAAATAAGGTTGTGAAATGGTCACAAGATTGGCAGATGCAGTTTAATGCTGACAAATGTAAGGTTTAGAGGCTAGATAATGACGATAGCGTTACAAGACACGAGCTAGATGGTGTTGAGGTTGAGAAGTCGGATTGCGAAAAGGATCTGTGAGTTATGACTAGTAAGAATTTAAACCCAAAAATTAATGCATATAAATGAAAAAATCCACAAGGGCCGTGACGAGGATTCGAACTTACGTCCGAGAGCATCCCAGACGTTGCCTTAAAACCCTGGTTTGTGTCTCGGAGAGGCTGCAGGATCCAAGTAAGTTCAGTAGAACTTCTGGTTTTAACTCTTTTGACCATGTCTTAGCTCAGTCGATTAAGGTAGCATCTGGGATGCTCTCGGACGTAGGTTCGAATCCTCGTCACAACCCTTGAGGATTTGTTCATTTGATGCATCACGCAATTGTGATTTCTGTATTTAATGCAGAAATGTCTGTAATAAGGCAAATAGGACACTGGGATTTATTAATTTAATCGTAGTGTTAGTAACAAGACATCTGGTGTTGTTCTTCAGCTATATCTTGCTCTGGTTAGGCCCCATTTAGATTATGCAGTTCAGTTTTGGTCGCCGTACTATAGAATGGATATAAATTCACTAGAACGCTTCCAGCGTAGGATGACAACGTTAATCCCCTAAATTAGAAACAGCCACACACCATATCTGTGTGTGGCAGCCTGTCTCTGTGCCTGCCTCTGTCTCTGTGTGTTGTTGTTCATCTCTGTGGTTTTTCTAACAGTATTCCTGTCCCTTTCTTTGCCCTGATTGATCCAGTCTGTCTCTCTCATTCTGTCTCTGTATTTTCACCAACTATCTGTCTTTGTCTCTTATTAAAATAATACAGTAGTTCCCACTGGCATGTGGGTGGACCGCCAGTGGGCTTACAGGTGTGATATATTAAACAATTACAAAAGTCTCTCTTCGCCTTTGAGAGTGTGGCAGGTAGTGGCACCATCAGTTGTGGCGGGATGCAGGAAGTGGGTCAGTACGTACATGGCATGTTGTTCCCTCTTGGAATCTGTTGACCCCCAACCAGCCTATGTCCGTCCCATACATCAGAACATTTACCCTGCAAAGTTGGGTGAAGATGGCCTCACACGTCGGCCCTCCAACTTGGAGAAACAATCAAATATTGACTCTTATACGTACATCAGCCCATCCTCGTGTTTGGACACTAACTGAAACTACCAGGAACATGCAACGTGGATAGACCTAACCATCCTAGGCCTAATACACACTATCACAGGCCTAGTATAGTACATATGTTATATACTAGGCCTATGAATGGTCATATTAGATTTTAGCTTTATTTTTTCAGATCTATAAAGAACAGTACCATATATATATAAATATATATATATATATATATATATATATATATATATATATATATATATATATATATATATATATATATATATATATATATATATTATATATATATATATATATATATATATATATATATATATATATATATTATATATATATATATATATATATATATATATATATATATATATATATATATATATATATATATATAGGGGGGTACCACCTCTGGTGCAATTATAGGGACCCACAGCCTCAGAGAAGGGAACACAGAGCATTCAGGGAAAAACTTGCCATTTAACTCTGAATACATGAGGGTGTTCGCTTCTCCTACCACCCCCCTTTTTTATGGTGTACACTTTATTAAGCAAGGTTATACAGTTACATATCTGATTGTATACAAAAAATGAGCATTAAGAGGACACAAAAATAGTTCGCTTCCTAGAGGCTGTAGATTTCCTCGAACTCCTCCGACGTTGGGCAGGAACCGAGGATGCAGCGAGCATTCCCCCTCTGGATCGCGACACTGAGGCGCTGAAAGAGAAAACTTGCCGCTCTAGGGTCTCTTGTGGTGTCAATGAGCTTGGAACCAAGATCCTTTAGAAACCTTCTTGCACTCTGTCCCCATGGGCCTAGGGTCTCAGACCCTATTGGAACGAAGTTGTACCGATGATCTAATTGCCTATACTTGGCTGACTTGTCTCTTTCTCTGTGTGTCGCCGCGGCTCCTGCTGTGCCGGCAGAGAGGTTGATGTATGTGGCTGCCAGGGTGGATACGCAAGTATAGTCCCATGCCAACTGTCTGCCACCCTTCCACGGACGCAGTGTGATTCCGTCTGGTCGGCCGGCAAAGCTAACAGAGTCACGGTTCAGAAGGTTGCGGGGCGCGCGCACAGAGTACTTTGCTTTAGGAGGTCAGACCCCACCCTGATCCGGTGCATTATACCGGTAAGAGACGGGAGACCTCTTAAAGAAAGTGCAACCCTCTAGTTCAGGCTCTCCTGCACCCAGCACTGCCGGGTGGATAAATATAGGGCAGCAACGATTAGAGCCTCCTGAACATGCTGTTCAGAGTGAAGGTGCGGTTCCGAGGAACCGACACCACATACAGCAAGATCGAGATAATGAATCTACTATCATCAACCTCTGGGGTAGCACCCATCGACGTCGTTATGGACGTGAATGGGCCCCAAATTCTTTTCAGTAGTGCAGCAGCACTAGAAAGCCTATTCACCACGACAACGACCACTGCACTCGAAGCACAGGGCCTAACACTCCTGCCTCCCTACCAGTTCCTGGCAGTAAGGACTATATTCATTCACAGAGTGAGTGACATCATCGCTGAACGACCAGCTTCTGAGATTGTGAAGAGCATAAACACCCAAAACAGATCCCTCACGGCCATATCGGCCCACCTCATTCAGCAGGATGTAAACAGAAAGCCAACCCTCAAGGTCACCCTCAAGACTCCGGCAGAGGCTACTCTCGCGGCCGACAACGGCCTCAGATGCTGTGGAGTGGCCTGCACACCCCACCAGATCTCCAGGCAGCGATATTTCCACCTGCGTCAGTGCTTTCGGTGTTATCAATACACCCACTATTCACAAAAGTGCCCAAATCCGAAGCAGAAATGCAGCATCTGTGCTGGGGAACATCATCACAAGACCTGCACAGCTGCCACCAAACGTTGTCTACTCTGCGACGGTGACCACACAGCCGTCTCTCAAGACTGCCCCAAGCGACAAGAGGAAATCAAGCAAATGACAGAAGCCAGACCAAGAAACTCTACTCCAAAAACGAAGGAATTTAATATTCAAGAACAAGCCTTCCCAACTCTCCCGACAAGTGGCGCCGCGAGCGGCGCGCAACCCAACTACTGGACCAGCAACTCCCGCGCCAGCCAATCACAGCCTCAAACGACGCCTCTGCACCAATCCTCACTCACACCGCCTCCAGCCACCTCTGACAGCACTGTAGCAGCTTTGATACACTTCGCTACTGAACTCTCAGGAGGAGATCTCCGACAACGGTACAGAATACTAAATGAACTATACAAGGCAAACAATCTTCCCACGTTCGTGATTCCAGAGGCCATGTTTACTGCTGGCTCCTCTCCACCAAAGCCCGACCCCGTTCCAGAGACGCCTGTCAACCTGGCCCCTACAACTCCAGATACACCAGCGACTACATCTGATACCGTGGCATTGCCGCCAACTTCTCCTGCAAGTTACACCACGTCTTCTGATGACGACTCGAACGCCTATGTTGAAATTGAAGCACAAACATCACCCCAGCACCAGAGACCACTGCAGCACACTCACCACCCTCAGCCCAGGAGACAGATTGTGTAGAAACTCCAGAAATGGAAACTCCGGAAATAGCAGCAGTGCGTCAACAGCGTGAAAGGAATGCAGTCGGATCGCCCGAGTTCAGACGGTTCTCCAGCCAGATGTACAACATGACGGCAGACATCATGAAGCAGGCCTACCCAGAAAACACATTCAGTTTACATAACAACGTAATCTTCGAGGAATGCGATGAGTCTACACTGTCACCTGACCTCTTCAACAGTGACTACTCCGAGTACAAACATCAGATGATTACAAGAAGCATGAAGAAATAGCTAAGAAAGAAACCAACCAACTGAGGGCAGCCGCTCTCTCCCCCTCTTTAGGGGATGGGGACCTAATTTTGCTTGTTTTGAGATGGTGGTACCTGACGGAAGACACACTCCACACACCAAGATGAAAGAAAACCTGCCACTGCCGCCTTCCAGACCCGTCTCCCAGCCTAGCCAGATATGGGATTGATACAGCATCGACACTCGGACAAGCAGCTGGGTCTAGCCCTGGCACTTTTTCTCTTCAACTTCAGCATTTCCTCTCACCGACTTCTCTTCAGCTGTCCCCACTTCAAGGCTCGCCCCAATGGGCATTCTTCTCCTGTATTATCGGATCGGATCGGATCGGAGGTTGCGGGGCTCTCTCTCCGCTGGACACTGGGCAGAGGCAAGGCTTCTTTTAATGATGTCGTTTACTTCGTCGTGTCTAGTGTGCCAACCACCAGATTTTCCACAGTGCAGGCCATGCAATCCATATTCATCAGCATCTGCCTCGCCGCAAATACACCTATGAACAGTGTGGATAGGGGCAGCAAGACGGAGAGCGACTGCAATACGGAGCTCCTGCGGATCAAGACGTGTGCCTGTCGCAGACATAGGGACTGCCAAAAGGAAGTCCCCTGCATGGGGAGCCTGCACAGCTGTGAGGCGTGCACGATCACTGGGGGTTGTTGCTGCCTCCAGCAAAGCTGTGGCTTCTTTGTCTGTAATGGGGCTGTCCCAACTGGATTGTTTCTTGGCTTTCGGCATGGCTGGTCTGAGTGCTGGGTCTGCCATGGCACCCCATTTCGTGTCGCATTCCGTGTAGTGGGGGTCCTGTATCCCCGCTACATCACTGAGGGTGTCAGGTAGAATTTCCTTAACCAGGTCATCTGATGCTGAGGAGGAAGACAGGAAGGCTGGGACAGCAATTTGGGTGGCGGTGCGGACACCCAAGCCACCGAGCCTAACAGGAAGAGTGGCTTGTTTCCACTGGCACTCGTTGAGGGAGAGATTAACAACTTTTTCCAGCATGGTCTTCAGTAAGAGGTCATACTCTTCAAGCTTTCGGTTGTCGTAAGATGGGCGCACCTCAGAAAGTAGGTTAGCCTCGGAAGGGATAGGCATTTGGTGAGGAGATAAAAAGCCCGTGGGCATCGAGATGACCTATTCGGTCTTCCTCCCTCCTAAGGTCTGCGATTTTCTTGTCAAGGATCTCATCAAGGGCCTTAGACGAGGGGGGCTCCAAGGAGGGTGCTGTTCTCGGCCCTAATGACATGGGCTCCAGGCAGGCAGACCTTATTCTAGCTACGATGTCTGGGTTGGAGGAGACTACTTCACACTTGGAAGGGTTCAGGACAAGACCCAGGTCTTTCTTGCTCCCTTATTTTCCTGATGTCTGCCAAGAGGTCGTACGGTGGCCAGCTATAGTGCCATCATCACCAAAAACAGATGTTGAACTCGCTGGACAAGCTTTCGGTGATTCTTTTAAGACTAAGCAGAAAAGAAGGGGAGCAAGAGGATCACCTTGCTGAACGCCTTCACATGATCTGATTTCAGTGTTCACCAAAGAGCAGTTTTGACTCACCACTGTAGCACGATAGTATGAACGGTAGAGGGGCGGAAATGGCGATGTACGGCACAAAGTACTGCATCTCTTCTGACCATGTTGAAGGCATCTTAAAATCCCAGTTTGAGCAGGGCCTTTTCATCAGAAATGTTGGTGATGTATGCTCGTGCTGCATGGGCAGCCGCTCACAGCCTTGGGGGATTCCAAAATCCTAGCTGGATTGGTTTCGTAATTCAGCCGCTTGCTGGCTGACAACCCTCGTAGCAGCCTTGGCAATCAGGCGTCGGAGAGTGTTGCCAACAGCTATTGGCCTGATTCCATCGTCCTTCTTTTTGAGAGCACAGAGGGAGGCACCGAAAAAAGAGAGGCCTGATGGCCTCAGGTATATCACAGCCAGGCACATGTAACGAACCTTGTTAGTTCCATAAGAAGATCTTGTGCTGCATCACCAACCGCAGGATTTAACATGCTTGCTTGATGTTGTGAGGGTTTAACCCTGTAAAGCCTCCTGCTGACCAGGTGAAAAGAAAGGGCTGCTTTGTAGACCTCAGATTCACCGACGGTAA
>WNGS01110224.1:8424-19185 GCA_020271785.1 Procambarus virginalis
CGATGTGACGTCAGTAAATCTTTTTCAACCATTTTACGTGATGCAAGTGAAGCGATTTCAACCGTTTTATGTAAGGAAAACGTTTTCAACCGTTTTACGTTACGGAAGTAAAACGTTTTTAACCGTTTTACGTTATGGAAGTAAAACGTTTTCAACCGTTTTACATTACAACTAAAACGTTTTCTACCGTTTTATGTGACACAAGTAAAACATTTCAGCCTCGAGGGACACACGTTGGGCAACCGCCTTCAGTTTGGGCCACAGCAACACATTGCAACATCCACTATCACGACTTTTGACCCTTGTTGCATTTGCGTTCTCTACACAAGGTTGGCATTGTGAGCCCCGTAACAGTGTTATGATTACCGGGATGTTAGATTAGATTTTCCTGGTTCTGTTTGCAATCTGTTCACAATTGATTGGTCCCCCAGTTCGATTCCCCGGGTAGGGTGAGACAGGATATGTTCCATAAAGCCTGATGCCTATATGTACACCTAGCTGTTATTTGTCACCCAGGAGTTAGGCGACTGTCGTGGCTAGCATAGCAGTTAAGGGCAGTCGTTGACCTAATGGGGCCTTCATTTGGCTAATAGGCTCCCTCTTATCGGCAATAAGGGGAAGCCATTCAGAGCGAAAAAGGGAACTTTTCCATAGAAATTCGAAGGTAATCGAGTCATAAATAAAAGTGTTTTTCATTGCTAGAGCGGTGAATGGAGTGAAGAAATGAACGCCGGGTCGGTGAATAATGACATAGCACTGTGGCTTTGGAACTAATCATTGGATAAAAATTACTGAAAGAGTTGATGTTTGTGTGTTGGTCTCACATGTTTGATAACAGCTGCAGGGCCTTGGGGGGGTTATTCTAATCAGCCAGTGTGTTTGTTTTGGGTGCATCTCTCTAACTCTTACTCGCTTGCCCAAGCCACCTCTGGGTGGCTTAATCAAATTATGCTCGCTCTCTGGCTTGCACGCTGACCTCCGGCTTGCACGCTACTGGCGTTCAACACGAGTAAATGTAAAGTTATGGAAATGGGATCAGGTGATAAGCGATCAAAGGGACAGTACACAATGAAGGGGAACTGCCTACTTGTTACGATTCAAGAAAGAGATCTGGAAGTGGACGTAACACATAATCTAACTCCTGAAGCACATATAAATAGGATAACGACAGCAGCGTTCTCTACACTGACGAAAATTAGAACCTCATTCAGAAACCTAAGTGAGGAGGCTTTTAGGGCGCTTTACACTGCCTACGTGAGACCAGTCTTAGAGTATGCCACGCCATCATGGAGCGCCCACCTGAAGAAACACACAAGGAAACTGGAAAAGGTTCAGAAGTTTGCGACGAGGCTTGTCCCAGAGTTACGAGGGATGGGATATGAAGAGCGCCTGAAGGAACTGAACTTTACTACACTAGAACAAAGAAGGGAGAGATATGATAGAAGGGAGAGATATATATGATAGGAACATATAAAATACTCAGGGGAATTGACAAAGTGGAAATAGATGAAATGTTCACACGTAATATTAACAGAACGAGGGGACATGGGTGGAAACTGGAAACTCAGATGAGTCAGAGATGTTAGGAAGTTTTCATGTAGCGTGAGAGTAGTGGAAAAATGGAATGCACTTGGGGAGCAGGTTGTGGAAGCAAACGCTATTCATAATTTTAAAACTAGGTATGATAGGGAAATGGGACAGGAGTCATTGCTGTAAACAATCGATGGCTAGAAAGGCGGGATCCAAGAGCCAATGCTCGATCCTGCAAGCACAAATAGGCGAGTACAAATAGGTGAGTACACGCGCACACACACACACACACACACACACACACGTGTGTGTGTGTGTGTGTGTGTGTGTGTGTGCGCGTGTGTACTCACCTATTTGTACTCGCCTATTTGTGCTTGCAGGATCGAGCATTGGCTCTTGGATCCCGCCTTTCTAGCCATCGATTGTTTACAGCAATGACTCCTGTCCCATTTCCCTATCATACCTAGTTTTAAAATTATGAATAGCGTTTGCTTCCACAACCTGTTCCCCAAGTGCATTCCATTTTTCCACTACTCTCACGCTAAATGAAAACTTCCTAACATCTCTGTGATCATCTCAAGAGTCAAATAGAGAGAAAGATCTGGGGGTTGATATCACACCGAACCTGTCCCCAGAGGCCCACATCAAAAGAATATCATCAGCGGCATATGCTAGACTGGCCAACATAAGAACTGCCTTTAGAAATTTGTGTAAGGAATCTTTCAGAACCCTGTATACCACTTATGTAAGACCAATCCTGGAGTATGCAGCTCCAGCCTGGAGTCCATACCTAGTTAAACACAAGACAAAGTTAGAGAAGATTCAGCGGTATGCCACCAGGCTCGTCCCGGAACTGAGAGGATTGAGCTACGAGGAAAGGCTAAAGGAGCTGAACCTCACATCCCTGGAAAACAGAAGAGTAAGGGGAGACATGATAACCACCTACAAAATTCTCAGGGGAATTGACAGGGCGGACAAAGACAAACTCTTCACCACGGGTGGGACACGAACAAGGGGACACAGGTGGAAACTTAGTACCCAGATGAGCCACAGAGACGTTAGAAAGAATTTTTTCAGTGTCAGAGTAGTTAATAAATGGAATGCACTAGGAAGTGATGTGGTGGAGGCTGACTCCATACACAGTTTCAAATGTAGATATGATAGAGCCCAGTAGGCTCAGGAATCTGTACACCTGTTGATTGACAGTTGAGAGGCGGGACCAAAGAGCCAAAGCTCAACCCCCGCAAGCACAATTAGGTGAGTACAATTAGGTGAGTACACACACACACGGCCCAGCTGTTCACTGTTTTTCCTGCCTCTATTCCCCTCACCATTCATTGCTTGAGAGTCGTGCGTTTAACAACCGCGTCTGGGAAAAAGTATATAAGTTCTTTTTAACGAAGTAAATTACACAGTTCACGGCCCAGCGGCCCTTCAGGCCGTCTCAGCTCTATGAGCCGTGAATTTCTCAATTGTAAAAGATATGGGATTCAATTAGCCCGAATGAAAAAGTGTCGTCTCCTGGTGGTGGGTATTCCATTCCACTTAGCGGAATGGGTATAATTTCCAGGGGGGGGGATATATATGGTGAGTGTTGGTTGTGAAAGGTGGGGGGGGGGAGCGGAAATGACCAAGGTGGTTGAGCTTCAGCTCTTTGGTCCTGCCAATATAATCAACTAAGATCAACTGGTTCCCGAGTCAATATCGGTTGGCTCAATAATCCGTTTTCTTTTCTCTCTCTCGAATTAAAAAAGACAATCAGGGAGCTTGGCTATAAACAGTCCTATTGAATGACCCGTGCCACGTTTTCTATGGCTGGAGTGATTGATAGACAAAGATAAACCCACCCATAAGGTGGCACGGGTATGAATAGCCCATTGTTTTATACGGGTAGGTCGCTTGGTTAGGTTAGGTTCGGGTGTTTTAGTTCACCAATTTCTCTCCGTTGGGGTAACTGGTGAGACGACGGGTTGATATGGGGGGACAGCTACCTCGCGGTGATTCCGGGGGTCAGTGTCCCCCGCGGCCCGGTCCCCGACCAGGCCTCCAGGTTGATGGTCTGGTCAACCAAGGGTAAAGGGATAAAGGATAAAGTAAAGAAACGGCATACCCAGTCACCTCATTTATTGGGGATCGAACGCCGACCGTTTATTAGCGTTGCCGTTGTGTATTCCGACCAGTCTAAAGGAATGAAATAAATGAATCAAACAAATCTAATAACAAAAATAAAAAAGTTCAATAAACAAAAACAGTTCTGACCTTTTATTTATTGAAGGTGAAAAACAAGTAATTAAGCTTGCAGCTTTCTATAATATAATAATAATTATTATTATTATTCATTGTCAGGGGACAGGAAGCCAGAGTGTATTCATACACGTTAGGCTTATATAATTAGAACAGGATGAATTAGAATTAGATCAAGTAGCATTAGAAGAGAAAGCATTAAAGAATGTTCCAGATGCATTAGGATAGATAATAAAGAGGACTAATAAATGGCGGCCAGAATATAATCCCAAGATTTTATTGATTTTATTTTATTTTTACAGCTACGAGGCGGCTACGTGGAAGGCAGTACAAGATGATGAAGACAAATGCTGGAGGAGAAAAGGTAAGGTGTCATGATCACGATGTAAAAGATCCTTATAGGGACCGTCAAAGATTGATATAGAGGAATTGTTAGTTTTGAACAACATAGGCCTACGAGGCATGGGTTGGAAGCTATGCGGTAAAAGTAATTATGAGGAGGAAGTGATAAGTGAATATTACTACACGTCACTTGGACGGAACATGAGGTTGGACATCTTTGGCAGTGACTTCCTCTGTTGGCTTCCTCATATTCCACCCGCTGTAGTCCCCCCCCCCCCTCCCCACTCACACTCCCCCTTCACTCTCCTCCAATCAGCCCCCAATACTCTTCCCCGCCCCCTAACAATTCCCCAGCCCCCATACTCCCTAGTCAAGCACCCCACTCTCCAAGCAAGCACCCCACTCCCTAGTCAAGCACCCCACTCCCTAGTCAAACACCCCACTCCCTAGTCAAGCACCCCACTCTCCAAGCAAGCACCCCACTCTCCAAGCAAGCACCCCACTCCCTAGTCAAGCACCCCACTCCACAGTCAAGCACCCCCACTCCATAGTCAAGCACCCTGCGCTTCCCATCCACATGGATATAACAAAAAATTACTTCCTCGGTGCAAAAATAGCGAGCAAATTGGAAAGGCAAATTAAATGATAATTGAAGTCAATTCCACATATAGTTTGCGACAGGCGGGGGCTCGGGAGCTCAACCTCCAGTTGTAAGCACATTTAAGTGAGCACACACACACACACACGGGTCGTCGCGAGGGAAATTTCGTGGTCGTTTCTTGGCTTATTTTAACGAGTCGTTCGTAATGAGTTAAGTTTCTGGGTGTTGAGGCGACAGACAGCTGACAGTGCTGTGAGGAGGTAGTTGTTGAGATTGTAGTCTAGTTAGTACCTTTCCCAGCTTCATGAGTTATTTTTCTACTATCTTGTACATATTAGACTAAAATTTGGGAAAGAAAAAATCGAATTTCAAGATGTCAAAAGGGTTGTAGCCTAGTGATCATGTCCTAAGATGGCGGTTGCTGCGTCGCTGCTTGAGGGAGATATTTTGGCGCCTAGATGAATAGAGGCGAGGACGCCGGGACCAGAATGAGAAAACGGAAGCTGATTGGTTGAAGGTTGCTTGAAGCAACCAATTAACTGGTTACCCAAGATTACGTCATCAGTGAGAGCTAGCTTCGTGGCCTCTCATTGGCTAGGAGCCCTCGCTTGGACCTCTGGGTCCTGTGGTGGAAGGGGGTGCATGTGGCCGATGCTCGCGAATTTCACGTAATTCGTGAATTGTACATCAAGTCAAGGCTTTGTTGAGTGCTGGAGACTGCAGGACGTTGCAAGGAGCACCCTAACTAGCCTCAGGGGGTGTCATTCGCCCATCTTACGAAAGTTGCAAAGTTGAGGTCCTCGTGGGAGCAAGTAACGGTCAGGAGCCAAGCGTGTGTAGTACCCGTCCAGCTCAGCAGTTTTGTGTTGAAAGTCATTGCCTGACTCCTCAACTTGACTCAAAGGATCCCAAGTTTCCTATGGACAGTCACTACCAAGGTAACCTGGTAGGTACTGCAACCCGTTATCTTGAATAGTGCATCGCATTTTAACGTACTATTACCCTTAGGGCAATGTAGCTGAGTGGCATCTCTCACCTTTCCCCTTGTGGTAGTCGATAAATTGGGCATTTATGCATTTATTTTGGTTGACGCTTTGTGGTAATTATTTATGTATGTGTTTGATGGCGCGTTATGGTTCATTCGTGGTGAATTGGAAGATTGATTCACAGGTCTTGATGCCAAGTGAAAAGCCAGCCTCCTAAGTTTTGGAATTTGAGTGCAAGCTCATTGTTTCTGTGAGACTTAAATAAAGTGCTTCACTAGTAAAGATTTTTTGTTTAAAAAGCCTAGGCAGTTAAATTTCAGATTGGTAGCATGAGGCTGTTAATATAACTTGTATCGTTGACCAGACCACACACTAGAAGGTGAAGGGACGACGACGTTTCGGTCCGTCCTGGACCATTCTCAAGTTGATTGTGACCATTCTCACAATCGACTTGAGAATAGTCCAGGACGGACCGAAACGTCGTCGTCTCTTCACCTTCTAGTGTGTGGTCTGGTCAACATACTTTAGCCACGTTATTGTGACTCATCGCCTGCATAACTTGTATCGCTTTTCTTTTTATTATATTCCACTTTTTGAACGCTGTTTCTGTGTCACTCCTCTATGCAATAAGCCGAGTTGAGTTACCCTGAGTTATGTTGGCCATTGTACACTGCGGGACATCCTTAGGGGCCAGGCCAGGCTGGACCATAGAACTCTGGCAGAACTGGTCCAGCGTGTCCTGGCAGACTCCGGATACATTTTGACGATATCATCAACACTCTTGTGTTGATGATATCCTCAAAATGCATCTGGAGTCTGCCAGTATAGAATGCCTATCACATGCCTCTGTATGACTAACCATCCTGTGTGATGGGGATTTTTTTAGCATCAACTAGTTAGCTTTTTTGACACACTGTACTCCCCTTCATATAGTCTAGGGTAGCTGCACTAATGCAGATGTACCTCGTGTATTAATAAAAAAAAAGTGTTCAGGAGTGCGTGTCGCCCCAGATAAAAAGGCAGTTGTTCCAGCGCAAGTTTCAGAACACACAGCAACACTTGTCTGTGTTGTGAAAATTGGCATGATGTTCCGTTTTCTATGCGTGGGTCCGCGGTTAGGTTAGGTTAAGTTCGGGCAATTTTGTACACCAGTTTTATGACGTTGTGAACGCTCGAGAGGGACGGTCTGAATGGTCCGAGAGCTCCCGCCCGCGCACTACCCAGTAGGCTCAGTAATTTGAACACCAGTTGATTGGCAATCGAGAGGTGGGACCAAAGAGCCAGAGCTCAACCCCCTGCAAGCACACCTAGATGAGTACAGCTGTGACAGTGTTAAAATAACAACCACACAATTTAGCATATTAAAGCATGTTGCAATTTTCTCATTAAAATCTTCATAATCAATTTTCAACCCCCCAAAGCTCTCCATATCATTGAAGGAAATGCCTGATTATAATTTTAATTGAATCATTTTGGCTCTTGATAAACCTTTGTGGTCGCGTCTGGCAGAGTGAATGTTTGCGTCTCGCACACTACCAGATCTGCAGGGAAATGAGGGTGGAATATCTGGTGTGGTGGTGATTGTGGTGGTGGTGATTGTGGTGGTGGTGATTGTGGTGGTGGTGATTGTGGTGGTGGTGATTGTGGTGGTGATGTGACTACTGGAGTGTGAGGTCTCACTCTTCATGCCCCGTCTACTAGCCTTGTTGTACCTGATACGTTATAGCTTAATTATTCTGACGGTTTAATTGTTCGTTCACTCTGAATATGGAGGTGGCTTCCCCAACTTCTGCCCTCAGGGCGTTCTACTTGTATCCCTCCAGTATTTTGTATGGCGTGATCATAGTTCCTCTGTTTCCCCTGTCCTTCAGGGTTGTAGTTCATTCAACCAATCCTTATAGCTTAACCCTCTTAGCTCTGGTACTAATCTAGTTACAAACCTCTGCTCTTGTCTTCAAGTTCAAGCTTAATGTTTCACAAGATATAGGGATTCCAGGCCGGTGCTGCATATTCCAGTATTGGTCTAACGAACGTTATGTAGATTGCCTTAAAAGAGTCCTGAGCTAGGTTTCTGAAGGTAGTATTAATGTTTGCCAGCGTCTCTTGTGCCGCTGATGTTACTCTGTTTGTGTGTGCCTCTGGTGTGAGTGTTGGAATTGGTGGTTGTGGTAGTTATTGTGGTGGTGGTAGTAATGTTAACGTTTTATAATTCTGGTGGTGGTGTTTGTGTTAACGGTAGTGATGGAAGTGGTGATTGTGGTAGCGATTGTGGTGAGTTTTTTTTGTGATAGGGTTTGAGACGATTTTATTGGTAATTATTATGATGATGGTACCGATTGTTGTGATGGTAGTGATTGTGATGGGAATTGTAGCGATGTTAACGGTAGTGATGGCGGTGTTAATTGTGGTGGTGATTGTGGTTGTTTTAGTGGTGGTTGTGGGGGATGGTAATGATTGTAGCGGTAACTGTACTGGCTGAGGTGATGGTGATTGTGTGAGGACGTGTGTGTGGTATTAAAGGTGATTGCAGTAGTAGTGGTTTCTAAAGGAACCCTCTGTAGGTGATTGACCTCAGGAGAGGTCAGTCACTAGCAATCACTAATGCTAGTGATTGTGGTCATGGAACAGTAGTGATTGTGGTAGTGATGGGAGATTGTTGTAGCGACGACGGTCTGGAAGTCAAGGGGAAGATAGCGCTTAGGTTAATAAGGGTCAAGAAGGTACGGACTGACCACTCCGTAAAAAACACAACCATTGTACCTAACCAGAAACGACGAACCCAAGCAACCCACCTAACCTAACGAGACCAAGGTAATAAAAACCGTCAATATTACTTTTTAATATTTTTTTATTTTAATTTTTTTTTTACTAATTCGACAAATTTTTAACGCGTTAATCTATAACGTACAAAATGCGATGTATAACGTAAGAAGTCGGGTCGGGAGAACACTAAAAAAAAAAAATTATAAAGGCAAAAAAAAAATCTTTTTTAACTGCATATGCAAATTTTTATGGTAAGAAGGATATGCTGATGAGCTCCGGAGAAGAAAGGACAAGTCTGGGAAGAAGAAGAAGGAGAGAGAGAGAAAAAGATGGATGCTGGACTTGAAGAGATGTAAATTTACGTTGACAAAAATTTAGGGAAGGACCCCTTTCCAAACTTTAAAAAAAAAAAATTATTTTCAAACGCGCAAATGGCTAATATAACTTTTTTTGTGTGCTCACAAACATTTGTGAGCACAACAAATGTGGGTCAACATTTTTGACGTCAAAATCGCAAAACGGACACAATATAAATGATGTATTAACACATCACCGAACGTACACCGAACGACCTTGACTCCATTAAATGATTGCATCACACACACACACACGCACGCACGCGCACACACACACACACGCACGCACACACACACACACACACACACACCACACACACACACACACACACACACACACACACACACACACACACACACACACACACAGGTAAACGAGGAATGGGATCGCATTTGGGAAGAGAGGATGACCATAGCGAGGCCGCTGCGTATCTCTAGGACTCTGACGAACAAATCTACACGTTTTCACCCTCCTTTTTCGGGGGGACTGTTGTAATCACAGGGATATTTTGGAAGCTTGTGGGAGGGTTGTAAACACTGATGTATGGGGAGGAGAGATGGAGGAAAGGAAGGAAGGAGATGGTGAATAGGCCGAGAGAGAGAGGGAGAGGGGGTGGTATACAGATAGGGAGGAAGATACAGGAAAGGGGAGAGAGACAGTAAGAGGGGGAGACGGGAAGACGGAGGAGCAACAGTAGGTATGGAGAGAGGGAGTGATACAGTAGGCAGGGAAAGAAGGGTAGATACAGTAGACAGTGGGGTAGATACAGTAGGCAGGGAAAGAAGGGTAGATACAGTAGACAGATGGGTAGATACAGTAGGCAGGGAAATAAGGGCAAATACAGTAGACGGGTAAAGGGGGATAAAGACATAGATAGGGAGAGGGGTAGAGACGGTAGACTGGGAGTGGGGTAGATACAGTAGAGGGGAGAGGGAGTAGAGACAGCAGACAGGGAGAGAGGAAGAGAGAGGAGTCGTCCACAACACATTAACTCACACCCCACACAAAGCCTTCAAGAGGACGCGACAACCCCCACATCAACAGTATTAACCCCTTCAAGGCGCCTCTAAATACCACAGTCTACCCAGGAAACCCATTTTTTTTAAAGCCGTTTTCTCCTAGCTCAACAAACTCTTACACCCTCTTCATTACAGTCGTAAACATTGCCTCCCACCTCTAGTGCATTCAGAAACATATGGTGGAATTGTTTTGAGAATTAAAATAGTTTCAGGCCTGAAATTCTCTTTTGATCATAAAAAATGGACTCTGTTGCAAGTTGTTTAATTTTTAGTCATTTTTTTATGTTCTGTTTGTGGAATTCATGTAGTACAGTTGGCTTCGTTCTCGATTCGTAATCGCGGGGATCCAGGGTTCGATTCCTGGATGAGACGGAAATGGTTGGGCACGTTTTCTTTACCCCCCTTGTTCGTCTTCCCCCCCCCCCACCTAGCAATAAGTTGGTTCCCAGGAGTTAAAGTGTCGTAAGGTTTGCATCCTGGAGGAGGGTCAGTAGTTTGTGGCCTGAAGGGAAACCTCGGTACATGTCTGACACACACACACACACACACACACACACACACACACACACACACACACACACACACACACACACACACACACACACACACACACACACACCACAACACACACACACACACACACACACACACACACACACACACACACACACACACACACACACACACACACACACACACACACACACACACACACACACACACACACACACCACACACACACACACACACACACACACACACACACACACCACACACACACACACACACACACACACACACACACACACACACACACACACACACACACACTGACACACACACACACACACACACACACACACACACACACACACACACACACACACACACACACAGTGTCAGAGTAGTTAACGGATGG
>WNGS01110224.1:20185-43474 GCA_020271785.1 Procambarus virginalis
GCTCCAAAATATGGCTCAATCTTCGAATTTGGAATGTTTGGGATATTTTGAAAACTGCAGTGGGGGTTTGGGCAAAATATGACCCATCGCCGCTCTAAGTAATTGCACATTTTCGGTATAAGATTTGAAATTTCAAACTGCGAATACGTGCAGAGAGCCAGAATTTGGTCCGAAATATGGTTCAAGTGTCGATTTGAGATGTTTGTGATATATTTTTAAAACTGCAGGGGGGTTTGGGCAAAATGTGACCCATCGCCGCTCTCAGTAATTGGCATATTTTCGGTATAAAAAGTCGTAATTTCAAACTGCGAATAAGTGAAGAGAGCCAGAATTTTGCTCCAAAATATGGCTCAATCTTCGAATTTGGAATGTTTGGGATACTTTGAAGACTACAGTGGGGGGTGGGCAAATATAAACCATCGCTGCTTTCAGTAATTGGCATATTTTCGGTATAAAAAGTCGTAATTTCAAACTGCGAATACGTTCAGAGAGACCAGAGTTTGACTCCAAAATAGGCTTAAGGGTTCGAATTTGGGATGTTTCGGATATTTTGAAAACTGCATGGTGGGTTTGTGCAAAATGTGACCCATCGCCGCTATCAGTAATTGGCATATTTTCGGTATAAAAATTCGTAATTTCAAACTGCGAATACGTGCAGAGAATCAGAATTTGGCTCCAAAATATGGTTCAATCGTCGAATTTGGGATGTTTGGGATATTTTGAAAACCGCAGTTGGGGTTTGGGCAAAATGTGACCCATCGCCGCTCTCAGTAATTGCCATATTTTCGGTATAAAAAGTCGTAATTTCAAACTGCGAATATGTGCAGAGAGCCAGAATTTGGCTCCAAATATTACTCACGTCGAATTTGGGATGTTTGGGATATTTTGAAAACTGCAGGGAGTTTTCAAAAAACCGTCGAATTTGGTATTATAGTGACTTTTTCACGTTTTTCATGTAGACTGATTTTAGGTAAAAATGTTCGAATTTACTAATATTTTGATACTACTTCATGTTGTCCCACTATATGTGATTTGACCTACAAATCTCAGAATTTCACATAATATTGCGTTTTTAAGCAAGTTTTCTTGCATTGTGCCTTGTCAAAATCATCAAATTTGCAATATTTGAGAATTTTCATCGTTGTTTCCTTTATAAGATTTCATCCAAATATGAACGATTTAGGCAATATTTTGCCGTTTTTCCGGGTTTTCAAGCTTTTTCGGTTTATTTCCATAAATTCAATAAATTTACGATAAATATGATGCAAACACGTAATGAATTGCAAATTAAAATTAAATACTTGATTCTCAATCAACTGTTTGTACCTCGTTAAAATAGTGAGTCAGATATTGATTAGGAGAGATTTTCTGTTTTTATTGCATATATCGACGTTTCAGCCGGATTAGAGCGGAAAACGCCTTTTCATATGATCAAAATAACACGAAATCTCGCTTAATGATTTCCAGCAAATATCCACGTAATTGGTAATGTTGTGACTTTTTTTCACGTTTTCATGTGAAAACATGTGTCTTTTAAGGTAGTATTATTCGAATTTACTAATAATTTGATACAACCTCATGTTTTCTATCGAAATGTGATTTAGCCTAAAAATCTAAGAATTTAGCATAATATTGCTTTTTAAGCAAGTTTTCTTGCATTTTATTTGTACTAATAATCATCGAATTTAGCAATGTTTTCAGGTTTATCATCCATTTTTCCTTTATGAGACTTCAACCAAATAACAAACGATTTAGGCAATATTTTGCCGTATTTCAATGATTTTAAGCACTTTTGGTTTATTGTCATTTATGCAAAAAATACGATAAATATGATGCAAACACGTAATTAATTGTAAATTGCCCTTTAATACTTTATTTCAATCAACTTTTTATACCTCGTTAAAATAATGAGTTAGATATTGATTAGGAGAGAATTTCTGTTATCATTGCATATTTCGACGTTTCAGCCAGATTAGAGCGGTTTTACGAATTCAGAAATATAAACGGAAATTCAGGAACGTTTTAGGTAATTCTAAAGAAAACACATTGATTTTTATCATTTGAATTTGGAAACATCGTTTTCATATGCATTTTTAATGATCAAATTAATTCGCAACCTCGCTCTATTTTTCGAAGTAAAAATCCTTGAATTTGGTATTATAGTGACTTTTTTCACGTTTTTCATTTAGGGTGATTTTAGGTAAAAATGTTCGAATTTACTAATATTTTGACACTACTTCATGTTGTCTCTCTATTTGTGATTTGGACTACAATCTCAGAATTTCACATAATAATGCATTTTTAAGCAAGTTTTCTTGCAATGTGCTTTGTACATAAAATCATCGAATTTAGCAATTTAGGTTTTTCATCGTTGTTTCCTTTATAAGATTTCATCCAAATATCTACGATTTAGGCAATATTTGGCCGTTTTTCCGCATTTTCAATCATTTTCGGTTTATTGCCATTAATTCAATAAATTTACGATATATATGATGCAAACAAGTAAATAATTACAAGTTAACCTTAAATACAAGATTTTCAATCAACTGTTTGTACCTCGTTAAAATAGTGAGTTAGGTATTGTTTTGGAGTGAAACTCTGTTTTTATTGCATATTTCTGCGTTAAAGCCGGATTAAAGCGGTTTTAAGAGTACCTCTTTCTACAGTAATATAAACGTAAATTCAGGAACATTTTAGGTAATTCTAAAGAAAACACATTGATTTTTATCATTTGAAATGAAAACATCGCTTTCATATGCCTTTTTAATGATCAAAATAATACGCAACCTCGCTCTATCATTTGAAGTAAAACCTCGAATTAGGTATTATAGTGACTTTTTCACGTTTTTCATGTAGGGTGATTTTAGGTAAAAATTTTCGAACTTACTAATATTTTGATACTACTTCATGTTGTCTCTCTATTTGTGATTTGGCTTACAAATCTCAGAATTTCACATAATATTGCGGTTTTAAGCAAGTTTTCTTGCATTGTGCTTTGTACATAAAATCATCGAATTTAGCAACATTTTGAGGTTTTTCACTCTTGTTTTCTTCATGAGATTTTTTCCAAATATCAACTATTTTGGCAATATTTGGCTGTTTTTCCACGTTTTCAAGCATTTTGTTTATTGCCGTTAATTCATAAAATTTACGACAAATATGATGAATTACGATAAATATGACACGTAATGAATTGCAAATTACTCTTAAATTTTCAAAGATGATTTTCAAAGTTGATTTTCAAAGTTGATTTTAAATTTGAAGTTAATAAAACAGCTCTAATGCGGCTGAAACGTCGAAATATGCAATAAAAACAAGGTTTCTCTCCTAATCAATATCTTACTCGCTAATTTAACGAGGTACGAATGGTTGATTGAAAATAATGTATTTAATGTGAATTTGCAACTAATTACGCGTATACATCAGATTTGTCGCATATGTAATGTATTAATAACAATTAACTGACAATTCGTATCCAAGGAGGGAAACCCTGATTTTATTGCATATTTCGACGTTTCAGCCGCATTAGAGCTGTTTTTGCAGTACATCTTCTTTCTGAAAATACACGGAAAATCTGGAACATTTTAGTTAATTCTAATGAAAACACATTGATTTGTGTGATTTGAACGAATAATGGACTATCTCGTCGTTTTTCCCACGTTTTTAAGGATTGCCAGTTTATTGTTATTAATTCATTACATATGCGACAAATCTGATGTATACGCGTAAATAATTGCAAATTCACATTAAATACATTATTTTCAATCAACCACTCGTACCTCGTTACAATAGCGACAAAGATATGGATTAGAAGAGAAACCCTGTTTTTATTGCATATTTCGACGTTTCAGCCGCATTAGAGCTGATGCGGAGGAGGCAACGGCAACTTGTCTGATTAGAGCTAAAACAGCTCTAATGCGGCTGAAACGTCGAAATATGCAATAAAAACAAGGTTTCTCTCCTAATCAATATCTTACTCGCTAATTTAACGAGGTACGAATGGTTGATTGATATATTGTATTTAATGTGAATTTGCAATTAATTACGCGTATTCATCATTTGTCGCATATGTAATGAATTAATAACATTAAACTGACAATCCGTATCCAAGGAGAGAAACCCTGATTTTATTACATATTTCAAAGTTTCAGCCGCATTAGAGCTGTTTTTGCAGTACATCTTCTTTCTGTAACATACACGGAAAATCTGGAACATTTTAGTTAATTCTAATGAAAACACATTGATTTGTATGATTTGAACGAATAATGGACTAACTATCTCGTCGTTTTTCCCACATTTTTAAGGATTGCCAGTTTAATGTTATCAATATCTTACTCGTTATTGTAACGAGGTACGAATGGTTGATTGAAAATAATGTAATTATTGTGAATTTGCAATTAATTACGCGTATACAACAGATTTGTCGCAAATGTAATGAATAATACCAATAAAATAAACTGGCAATCCTTAAAAACGTGGGAAATACGACGAGATAGTCCATTATTCGTTCAATCACACAAATCAATGTATTTTCATTAGAATTAACTAAAATATTCCGGATTTACCGTGTATGTTACAGAAAGAAGATTATGTATGTTACAGAAAGAAGATTATGTATGTTACAGAAAGAAGATTATGTATGTTACAGAAAGCTGCAAAAACAGCTCTAATGCGGCTGAAATGTCGAAATATGCAATAAAATCAGGGTTTCTCTCCTTGGATACGGATTGTCAGTTTATTGTTATTAATTCATTACATATGCGACAAATCTGATGTATACGCGCAATTAATTGCAAATTCACATTAAATACATTATTTTCAATCAACCACTCGTACCTCGTTACAATAGCGACAAAGGTATGGATTAGGAGAGAAACCCTGTTTTTATTGCATATTTCGACGTTTCAGCAGCATTACAGCTGATGCGGAGGAGGCAACGGCAACTTGTCTGATTAGAGCTAAAACAGCTCTAATGCGGCTGAAACGTCGAAATATGCAATAAAAACAGGGTTTCTCTCCTAATCAATATCTTACTCGCTAATTTAACGAGGTACGAATGGTTGATTGATATATTGTATTTAATGTGAATTTGTAATTAATTACGCGTATTCATCATTTGTCGCATATGTAATGAATAATAACATTAAACTGACAATCCGTATCCAAGGAGAGAACCCTGATTTTATTGCATATTTCGACGTTTCAGCCGCATTAGAGCTGTTTTTGCAGTACATCTTCTTTCTGTAACATACACGGAAAATCTGGAACATTTTAGTTAATTTTAATGAAAACACATTGATTTGTATGATTTGAACGAATAATGGACTAACTATCTCGTCGTTTTTCCCACATTTTTAAGGATTGCCAGTTTAATGTTATCAATATCTTACTCGTTATTGTAACGAGGTACGAATGGTTGATTGAAAATAATGTAATTATTGTGAATTTGCAATTAATTACGCGTATACAACAGATTTGTCGCAAATGTAATGAATTAATAACAATAAACTGGCAATCCTTAAAAACGTGGGAAATACGACGAGATAGTCCATTATTCGTTCAAATCACACAAATCAATGTATTTTCATTAGAATTAACTAAAATATTCCAGATTTACCGTGTATGTTACAGAAAGAAGATTATGTATGTTACAGAAAGAAGATTATGTATGTTGCAGAAAGAAGATTATGTATGTTACAGAAAGCTGCAAAAACAGCTCTAATGCGGCTGAAATGTCGAAATATGCAATAAAATCAGGGTTTCTCTCCTTGGATACGGATTGTCAGTTTATTGTTATTAATTCATTACATATGCGACAAATCTGATGTATACGCGCAATTAATTGCAAATTCACATTAAATACATTATTTTCAATCAACCACTCGTACCTCGTTACAATAGCGACAAAGATATGGATTAGGAGAGAAACCCTGTTTTTATTGCATATTTTGACGTTTCAGCAGCATTACAGCTGATGCGGAGGAGGCAACGGCAACTTGTCTGATTAGAGCTAAAACAGCTCTAATGCGGCTGAAACGTCGAAATATGCAATAAAAACAGGGTTTCTCTCCTAATCAATATCTTACTCGCTAATTTAACGAGGTACGAATGGTTGATTGATATATTGTATTTAATGTGAATTTGCAATTAATTACGCGTATACATCAGATTTGTCGCATATGTAATGAATTAATAACATTAAACTGACAATCCGTATCCAAGAAGAGAAACCCTGATTTTATTGCATATTTCGACGTTTCAGCCGCATTAGAGCTGTTTTTGCAGTACATCTTCTTTCTGTAACATACACGGAAAATCTGGAACATTTTAGTTAATTTTAATGAAAACACATTGATTTGTATGATTTGAACGAATAATGGACTAACTATCTCGTCGTTTTTCCACATTTTTAAGGATTGTCAGTTTAATGTTATCAATATCTTACTCGTTATTGTAACGCGGTGCGAATGGTTGATTGAAAATAATGTAATTAATGTGAATTTGCAATTAATTACGCGTATACAACAGATTTGTCGCAAATGTAATGAATTAATAACAATAAACTGGCAATCCTTAAAAACGTGGGAAATACGACGAGATAGTCCATTATTCGTTCAAATCACACAAATCAATGTATTTTCATTAGAATTAACTAAAATATTCCAGATTTACCGTGTATGTTACAGAAAGAAGATTATGTATGTTACAGAAAGAAGATTATGTATGTTACAGAAAGCTGCAAAAACAGCTCTAATGCGGCTGAAATGTCGAAATATGCAATAAAATCAGGGTTTCTCTCCTTGGATACGGATTGTCAGTTTATTGTTATTAATTCATTACATATGCGACAAATCTGATGTATACGCGCAATTAATTGCAAATTCACATTAAATACATTATTTACATCAACCATTCGTACCTCGTTACAATAGCGAGTAAGATATTGACTAGGAGAGAAACCCTGTATTTATTGCATATTTCGACGTTTCAGCCGCAAAATATCCCAAACAGCCCATGCGAGAGTGGGGGCTTACTCCCGCCGTTTACCCGTTGGACCTGCTCCAGTTTCCGGCAATGTTCTGGCACAGAGAAAGCTCCAACGGGTAAACTGCAGGAGTAAGCCCCCGCTCTTGCATGTAGTGAACGAATTCACTACATATATTCAATCAACCAATCGTACCTCGTTAAAATAGCGAGTAATATATTGATCATGAGAGAAACCCTGTTTTTATTGCATATTTCGACGTTTCAACCGCATTAGAGCTGATGCGGAGGAGGGAACTGTGGGGAAAACCTGACTCCAATAACTAATAACTTGTTTTGGGCTCTGAGACCCAGTAACTAATAATTAAATGAATATATATTTATACTTCGATAGCTATGAAGGACCACCACTTTTTGAGAAAAAGTGGAAAACAAAGAGACAATGGAAAAAACTGATCCTAGGAACTAGTGTCCTATGGATCTTGGTAAAACTGTAATGCTTATATGAATGGAGTCAAATTAACTACACAAAATTGGGGGGTTACATGCTAAAAGATTAATACATCCCTAGCATTATTCTGGTGCTGGTTCTTCACCAGAGTAAATCAAATGTGAAAGTCAATAAATGTAGAATATAATATTGATGGAGGTAAATGCACCTCAATATACTACTGAAATGTTGAACAGCATCAGTAAATCAAAGGGTTAGTATAATTGATCTCTTTAGGAGATCACTACTGTAACTATGGAGTTATTGCTACTGATGGAAAAATGGACAGCTTAGCTGTGAAACTAAGAAGTAGTCGGTTGCTACACTCCACCGACGACGTGTTGCATAGGGTAAATTGTTGCACAGAACGGTGGGGAAGCCTAGCACCTCGGTTGAAGTCGCCTTGGTACTGAAAGGCAATTACATTGTAGAAATCTTCTACACAATAGGTAATTACATTTACATCCTAAATCATGAGGATGACGGTAGTAAATTATCAGCTAATGTCTGAACAATTTGTATCATAGAAATAAACTGATAATCATCTAATTAGATGGTAAATTTAATTAAGACACGTACTATTTTGTTGGTTTGCATTCGGCCTAACGACTGCTAGCCTAAATGTTAATAGTGGCCACATAATAACAAAAAGGGTAAACTTAGCAGCCGAGCCTCGTGTCGTTGATGTGAAGACTTGAGCAACTCTTCGTCCTCCAGCTGCTGCTTGAAAGACGTTGACTCTGGAGATGCTCGTATAATAGTCTATGACACGGCTATGTTGTGCCAGATAACGTGGCACCGCTCAACTGATCGTGGGAGCGAAATAAATAGGTCAAACACAACTCTGCTACACGCTGTTAATGGCGTCCGTGCTCTCGTGTCGAGTCAAGTGACGCTCTCCCTTCTTCCTCCTGCTCCTTATTGCGCATGCGCGGCTTTCGAGCGTAAATGAATATGTATTTATCGCAATTGACTAAGGAAGGAAGAGGTAATAACAAGTATTAATATCACATTAAATTCTTCTGTGATAAAATAGAAGTTCTAGTAACATAAATTGGCTTACTAAAAGTTGTGCAGCCAATCGAGGAAATTAAAGTAAATCATTTGCATCAAAGTAATTTCCTCTAGAATACTTAAATGTTAGTTAAATAAGGGAGCTCCAGTAAGTAATAGTATACTACGAAATCAAACTTAACTATTTTTAGTAAATGAAATGATAAACTGGACTCTTGTTATAAATCCAACTAAATGTGGAGAAAATTCATGTTGCTGCCTGTTGTTCCTCACGTACTAGGAAGAATTTGGCAATGAATAAATCATGATAATGATTAAATCTATAAGTTAGTAATTTTAGTAACTACTTTGGTTGTATAAATACAATGATGTATAAAACTGTTGGTTATTTCCAACATAACTCCGGGGAGAGAAAACTCGGGTCGTAGTTCAGGTATTAGTACTAACGTACACCTGTTTCTCTATCCTGAAGTTATATTCATGGGTTAGTAGGTTAGTACGTACCTAACGAATGTCCCGAATCTGTGGTAGATGACTAAGTCAACATGGGGACGTAAATAAACATTGAAAATTATTGAATAATTCCTTTGTAAGATACAGAAGGATATTAACAAAATAAATTATGAATAGTTGGATCATTTAAGATTAAGGAGACCTCATCAATACAGTGAGGCTACTGTCCAAGGTCACTATGACTCGTAACTAATTACTGGACATCAACTCATCACTGCATCAGTATGGTCACCTCAAGTTTAAATGATAAGTTATCTACTCTTGAATAGAATCAAAATATTGTTTAAGTTTCTGTTTGCAGTTCTGAGCAGCGACTCTTGATGGTCTTGTGCTCGGTTGAGTAGAATCATTGTTCTCTGAAACTTGGGTTACAGGTATATCTGTAGAACACTCGTGTTCTGCTAACTCTAAAGGTACTAATTTCTCTAGTGTTTTCAAGGTAGTAGTGCCTCGACACTGAACTTTAACAATTCGTAATACACCATGGCGGTCAGGATGGATATCAACAATTTTACCTATAGGCCAATCTGACCTGGGTCCATCACTGTCTACTAGGACAAGATCACCTGGTTTAAGTTGAACTTTATTGTATGGGCTTGCAGCTCCATAATGATATTCTCTTAAAGCAGTTAAATATTCACGTGTCCAGACCTCATTCCACTTCTCTATTACTCTTGAAAGGTGTCTATAACTCTCCACCAAGTCACTTGCTTTGACACACGAAGGGTCAGCTGGATCCTCGTCTCCTAGAGATATTAGAGGGCTCAGAAGACCACCATGAATCAAATGAGAGGGGCTTAGGGGTTCTCTTTGGGAGAAATCTTCTGTTAAGTAGGTTAGAGGTCTGTTGTTGACTCGTGCTTCAATTTCCACGACAAGGGTCTGTAACTCGGTGAGATTAATTTTCTGCCTGTGTAAGGTTTTTCTTAGGCATTTCTTAACAGTTCCCACCATTCTTTCGTAAAAACCGCCATGCCATGGTGCTCTTGGAGGAATAAATTTCCAATAGCATTGTCTCTGTTTGAGCACAGAGTGTACTTCTGGATGGTTCCATATTTCTTGTAAGCAAGCTTCTCCTGCCACGAAGTTAGATCCATTATCCGAGATCATTAATTTTGGGCAAGATCTTCGTGCAGCAAATCTGCGAAAGGCTTGCAGAAAGGCTTCTGCACTCATGTCAGAAGTGACTTCTAAATGTACTCCGCGTGTGGTAGCACACGTGAAAAGGCAAATGTAGGCTTTCACTGGAATCTTGTCCGGTGTGCCTGTTAAAATTAGTGCTCCTGTATAGTCGACACCTGTGGTTTCAAAGGGACGAAGGTGAACGACTCGCTCCTTAGGTAGGGGCGGTGGACCTGGATAAGGACACACTCGAGCATCATATCTCTTGCAGATTATACAAGACTTGATTAAAGATTTAACAGTTTGGCGACCTTGGGGAAGCCAAAAACGTTGTCTGATTTCAGTAAGAGTATCTAATACTCCACCATGCAATGTATTATGCTCATGGTAATGTAAAACTATGAGTTTAGTAATGATGTGGTGACGTGGAAGAAGTATAGGATTCTTCGTATCTAAATTTATTTCTGCATGAAGCAGACGTCCGCCGCATCTCAAAATGTTATAATTGTCTGAGTCAAGCCAAATGCCCAGAGACTTACTCAACCTTTCTGGGAGATGTTCATATTCCTTCCCATAAGTCTCTTGTTGAGCTTGTTTGACCCAATATTTGATGGAACTAGGAAATCGATACTTGATCCCCATCTTGTTGATGAAATCAAATACCATTTCTGTAACTCTTAGTAATTTGCTTAAACTGGAATAGCGATGAGGATTGATAGCTAAAATTCGAGGGGGTTCTGGATCCACAACAGGGGTAGTGATATTGGTCACAATGACTTGCGGCTTCTGTTGGGGCCACTGACCACTAACTAGCCATTGGGGTCCATTAAACCACATCTCGGTTTTAACTAATTGCTTTAAAGTCAAACCTCTGGATAAATAGTCAGCTGGATTGTCCTTGGTTGGGACATGTCTTAATTTATAACCAGCAGACAATTCACGAATTTCCCTTACTCGATTGCTGACATAGGGAGTTTTGTTGTTGTCATTTTTTACCCACTGCAATACTGCCTCATTGTCCGACCACACTACTATTTCACCAAGGTGAACATTACTGAGGGTTTTGATCAGGCAATGGGCCAGTCTTACACCTACTAATAAGGCAGTTAATTCCATTTGGGGTAGTGACCTCCTTTTAATCGGGGCTACCCTTGCCTTAGATGTAAGCAAAAATGATTGTTGAGTATTAACTAGATAGGCTACTGAGCCATACGCTTTGCCTGAAGCATCGCAGAATACATGTAAATTTGTGGGTGAATTTAGTCCTAAGGTATTTCGAGGAAACTGTAGAATACTAAGTTTGTTGTAATCAGGAATCAACTGCTGCCATTTTTCTTGGAGATCCTCCGGCAACGTTTCATCCCACCTCAAATTCCTTTGCCAGCACTCCTGCATAAGGAGTTTACCCTTAATTAGTATAGGACTGAGTAGGCCTAAAGGGTCAAATGGCTTGCTGACATGGGAGAGTAGTTTTCTCATGGTTAGAGGTGAATGTTTGATCTCCACTGACTTGATATTCAATTTGTCTGTGGAAGTATTCCACTCCATACCTAAGACTTTCAATTTATGAGGTACCTTATAATCTGGGAATTCTTCCTCGATTATTTGGTTGAGTTGTTTATTATTGGAGGCCCACGACTGTAGGGGCATGTTAGCTCCCAAAAGTTCACGATTAGCCTCATGGTAGATTTCCACTAGTTTATTCTCATCATTAGTGGTACCTTGAAAATTGTCAACATATAAATTGTTGCTAATCTCAGTCTTGTAGGGGCTATTAGACTTCTTGAGATGTGTATCCAGAGTAGCCTGGAGTAAAAATGGTGAAGATGTCGCTCCGAACAGTACTGAGGCAAATCTATAAGTAATGATTTCACTATTAGGATCCTGTGGATCTTTCACCCATAGAAATTTAGTAAAATTACGATCCGTCTCTTGTAAGCCTACTCTTAAAAAGGCCTTACTAATGTCGGCCGTATAGGCAAAAACACCAGAGCGAAATCGTAATAAGACATCTTGTAGTCTTTGGGTTAGGCTAGGTCCAGTTTGTAGACAATCATTTAGTGACACGCTGTCTGCCTTTAATTTGGCACTACAATTAAATACAATCCTGATTGGTGTTGTAACTGAATCTTTCAGGACAGCATGATGTGGCAAATAATGGCCTGTCTTATGGTTGTCTTCTTCAACAACTTCTATAAATTTGTTAGCAAGTTGTTGCTGTATTAAAGCATGATACAGTTGCAATTTATCTGGTTGCTTCCGTAGCCTAGCTAATTGAGAATTTAATTGGGTTGAGGCCATGAAATAATTTACTGGAAGCTGTGGGTGGTTCAGCTTCCATGGAAGTCTCACCCAATATTGATTATCTTGGAAAATCACAGTATCAAGATATTGTTGATACGTCCATGTGTCATCTGGACTGGGTTGATCAGGGACTATGCCTAAGGTGTCCAAATCCCATAATTTATGAACAGGGGGATTGGACTCATCATCCTCGGTTTCGTCTCTGACGTGTAGTGGTGACTGCTCTAGACCTAGTCACGCAACTATTGAATTAGTTGGTTGATTACTAGTAGATTTAGAATGTTGTTGGATCAACACCGGTCCTGTGAGTAGTTTACCCCCAGCTGACAGTAACAAGTTTACACCTCGTTGCCTGGTGCATCCAGTAATAAATCTATAATAAAAGTCAGCTCCAATAAGAATACCTACATCGTTGAGACAGTCTGTATTTATTTTATGATCTGCTAGCCTAATACCGCTGCGTTTAAGAAATTTGACTGTTTGAGCATGACCTGTAACATGTAAATCTGAAGGTATCTTGTCAACGACTATGGCTTGAATTGGGCTGGTGCAGCCTCCTAAACGTACCAAGACTTTAACAACCTGGTAGTCACGCGGTCCACTATCGGTTAGGAATCCAGAGATATTCAAATTCACTCGAGCAATAGGCTTCAGTTTCAACTGATCAACTAGCTGTTGAGAAATAAAGGTTTTCTGCGAACCTTGGTCAAAGAGACCACGAGTGGAAATCTTAGATCCCTTGTTAATTAATTTTAATTGTGCTGTTGGTAACGTAGTTGTGTTAGTCGACTCTGTTGCAAGTACACTTATGTCTTGATGCACTTTGCAATACTGTACAGAAGTAGAATTTGTAGTCTTCTTATGAGGATTGGTTGATCTTGACTGATCACTACCACACAAGGAATAATGGTGTCTACCCTTGTGGCACTTTTTGCACATACGTAAGGAGACAGTACAGCTATTGGGGTCATGAGGACCCGTGCACCTTGTGCATCTGTGTAATTCTTGCAAACGATGAATTCGGGTGTTATGGTCTGGATAAGTACTACACTTATAAGTAAGATAAGGCTCACAACCGAGCCTGTGCCGGTCCCATTGTAAGAAGAGATTACCCTAGATGAAAGACTATCAGATATAGAGGTGACAGCAGAGGGGTAATGAAACAGTTGACAACACTGGATGCAACTAAAGCAGTTGTACCGGACAAAGTATCACCGTGGATAATAAAAGAGGCAGAACAGGTCCTCAGCGTGCCTCTCGTAAGGATCTTTAATGAATCACTTATGTCGGGAAAATTGCCCGATTGCTGGAAGAGGGCAAATGTTGTACCGATTTTCAAGAAAGGTGATAGGGAGGAGGCACTTAACTATAGACCTATATCACTGAGAAGCATCCCTTGTAAAATACTTGAAAGAAAAATTAGGCTAAGACTGGTTGCACACCTAGAGAACACCTGGTTAGGAGATTGACAGAGTGGATGTAGACGAAATGTTCACACGGGATAGTAACAGATCGAGGGGACATGGGTAGAAGCAGGAAACTCAGATGAGTCACAGAGATGTTAGGAAGATTTCTTTCAGCGTGAGAGTAGTGGAAAAATGAAATGCATTTAAGGAGCTGGTGGTGTAAGCACAATCGACTTGAGAATGATCCAGGACGGACCGAAACGTCGTCCCTTCACTTTCTAGTGAGTGGTTTGGGCAATATATTTCCGCCATGTTATTGGCAGTTCACCTGGTAACAGGTGAACTGCCAACAATTTGGAAGACGGCAAACGTAGTCCCAATATACAAGAAGGGGGATAGACAGGAGGCACTGAACTACAGGCCAGTGTCCCTTAACTTGCATATCTGCTCTCACTCCTCGTCTGCATAGAGAACATTAGGTTTGCAAACAAACATGAGCATGGGTTCAGGAAAGGGAAATCTTGCCTTACAAACCTTTTTGATTTCTATGATAAAATAACGAGGATAAGGCAGGACACAGAAGGTTGGGCGGACTGCATATTTCTGGACTGCCAAAAAGCCTTTGATACAGTACCGCACATGAGACTGCTATACAAACTTGAGAGGCAGGCGGGAGTGAGCGGAAAGGACCTAGCATGGGTAAGGAACTACCTAACAGGAAGTAGTCAGAGGGTTACGGTAAGGGGCGAGAAGCCGGACTGGCGAACAGTAACCAGTGGAGTACCTCAAGGATCGGTGCTGGGATCAATTCTATTTTTTAATATATGTTAACGACATGTTTACAGGAGTAGAATCCTACTTGTCGATGTTCGCAGATGATGCAAAGTTGATGAGAACAGGTCTGACAGATGAGGATTGTAGGATCCTCTAAGAGGACTTGAACTGGTTGCAGAGATGGTCAGAGAAATGGTTACTGGAGTTCAACACGAGCAAATATAAAGTTATGGAAATGGGACTAGGAGATAGAAGACCAAAGGGACAGTACACAATGAAGGGGAACAGCCTACCTGTGACGACGTGAGAAAGAGACTTGGGCGTGGACGTAACAACTAATATATCTCCTGAAGCCCATATAAATAGGATAACGACAGCAGCGTACTCTACACTGGCAAAAGTTAGAACATCATTCAGAAACCTAAGTAAGGAGGCATTTAGGGCGCTTTACACTGCCTACATGAGGCCAGTCTTAGAGTATACCGCCTCATCATGGAGTCCCCATCTAAAGAAGCATATAAGGAAACTGGAAAAGGTTCAGAGGTTTGCAACGAGACTCGCCCCAGAGTTACGAGGAATGGGATATAAGGAGCGCCTGAGGGAACTGTGCCTTAAGACACTAGAAAGAAGAAGGGAGAGGGGGGACATGATAGGAACGTATAAAATACTCAGGGGGATTGACAGAGTGGACATAGACGAAATGTTCACATGTAATAGTAACAGAACGAGGGAACATGGGTGGAAGCTGGAAACTCAGATGAGTTTCAGGGATGTTAGGAGGTTTTCTTTTAGTGTGAAAGTAGTGGGAAAAGGGAATGCACTTAAGGAACAGGTTGTGGAAGCAAATACTGTTCATAATTTTAAAAGCAGGTAAGATAGGGAAATAGGACCATAGTCATTGCTGTAAACAACCGATGCTCGAAAGTCGGGATCCAAGAGTCAATGCTCGATCCTGCAGACACAACTAGGTGAGTACAACTAGGTGAGTACACACACACGAACGCACATACAATACCCATTCAAACACTACACACACACACACACACACACACACACACACACACACACACACACACACACACAACACACACACCACACACACCCACACACACACACACACACACGAGCAAATGTAAAGTTATGGAAATGGGACTAGGAGATAGGAGACCAAA
Organism: Procambarus virginalis; assembly: GCA_020271785.1. Lineage (NCBI taxonomy): Eukaryota > Metazoa > Arthropoda > Malacostraca > Decapoda > Cambaridae > Procambarus > Procambarus virginalis. Next base: position 35,965 of record WNGS01110224.1, read on the forward strand.
GGGACAGTACACAATGAAGGGGAACAGCCTACCTGTGACGACGTGAGAAAGAGACTTGGGCGTGGACGTAACAACTAATATATCTCCTGAAGCCCATATAAATAGGATAACGACAGCAGCGTACTCTACACTGGCAAAAGTTAGAACATCATTCAGAAACCTAAGTAAGGAGGCATTTAGGGCGCTTTACACTGCCTACATGAGGCCAGTCTTAGAGTATACCGCCTCATCATGGAGTCCCCATCTAAAGAAGCATATAAGGAAACTGGAAAAGGTTCAGAGGTTTGCAACGAGACTCGCCCCAGAGTTACGAGGAATGGGATATAAGGAGCGCCTGAGGGAACTGTGCCTTAAGACACTAGAAAGAAGAAGGGAGAGGGGGGACATGATAGGAACGTATAAAATACTCAGAGGGATTGACAGAGTGGACATAGACGAAATGTTCACACGGAATAGTAACAGAACGAGGGGACATGGATGGAAGTTAGAAACTCAGATGAGTCACAGAGATGTTAGGAAGTTTTCTTTTAGCGTGAGAGTAGTGGGAAAATGGAATGCACTTAAGGAACAGGTTGTGGAAGCCAATACTATTCACAATTTTAAAACCAGGTATGATAGGGAAATGGGATAGGAGTCATTGCTGTAAACAACTGATGCTCGAAAGGCGGGATCCAAGAGTCAATGCTCGATCCTGCAGACACATATAGGTGAGTACATATAGGTGAGTACACACACACACACACACACACACACACACACACCACACACATACTCACACTAACATACTCAAGCACTCCCACATACCCACACAAATACACACCAACACACACACACTCAACCAGAGCTCAACCCCAGCAAATACAGCTAGGTGAGTACAACTAGGTGAGTACACACACACACACACACACACACACACACACACACACACACACACACACACACACACACACCAAGCAATGTAATGTAATGAAGATAGGGGTAGGAAGCAGGAGACCAGATACAAGGTATCATTTGGGAGATGAAATACTTCAAGAGTCAGAGAGAGAGAAAGACTGGGGGTTGATATCACGCCAGACCTGTCCCCTGAAGCTCATATCAAGAGGATAACATCAGCAGCATATGCCAGGTTGGCTAACATAAGAACGGCCTTTAGAAACTTGTGTAAGGAATCTTCCAGAAGGAGTGCTCTCCTTCGCAAGGAGAGAGCACAAGAAGTAACCTGGATGTAATTGGACTCACGTAAACAAAACTCTCAGGAATCGTAACGAATGCGGTGTTTCCCCAGAACTACACTGCAATGAGGAAAGAGAGGGAGGGTAGGGGAGGAGGCAAAGTGGCCCTACTCATGAGAAAGAAATGGAGTATCAAGGAGATCGTAGGGGCCTCGTAGTCTGGTGGATAGCGCGCAGGACTCGTAATTCTGTGGCGCGGGTTCGATTCCCGCACGAGGCAGAAACAAATGGGCAAAGTTTCTTTCACCCTGAATGCCCCTGTTACCTAGCAGTAAATAGGTACCTGGGTTTAATCAGCTGTCACGGGCTGCTTCCTGGGGGATGAGGCCTGGTCGAGGACCGGGCCGCGGGGACACTAAAGCCCCGAAATCATCTCAAGATAACCTCAAGAAGATGGTTATCCCAGGATGTGAGGGGTTTAGAGACTACATAACAGGCACCATGACGATGGAAGGACCAAGAGTAGTAGTAGCAGTGATATATAACCCTCCAGCAAACGACAGAAGACCCAGGCAAGAGTATGACAGAAACAACATGGCAGTTAACAATATAATTAAAAGGGCAGCCTCTACTGCCTGTAGAATTCAATCCCATCTGCTCATAATGGGGGACTTCAATCATGGAAGGATAGACTGGGAGAACAAGGAACAGCATGGAGAAGAGGAAACATGGAGAGCAAAAGTACTGGAGGTGGCAACAAAAATCTTTTCAAGCCAGCATGTCAAGGTACCCACAAGAATGAGGGAAATGATGAAACCAGTGAGACTCGACCTAATCTTCGCTCTGAATGACTATGACATAATGGAAATTGACTTCGAGGCCCCAGTAGGAATGAGCGATCACAGTGTACTGACATTTGAGTATCTGGTCGAAGAAGGATTAAAGTACTCGAGAAAGGGATGAATGCAAAAGGCTAGCATTCCGTGAGGGAAACAATGAGGAGATGAGAAAATTCCTAACGGAAATAACATGGGAAACAGAGCTAAGGGGAAAGACGGCCAAGACATGATGAAATACATCACGCAGAAATGTAAGGAGGCAGCAGAAAAGTTTATCCCGGCCCTAAAGGTAAAAAATGAATGCAGATGAGAAACCCTTGGTTTAATTAGAGATGTAAGCTAAGTAAGCAACTAAGTAAAAGAGCAGGGAGAAACTGTGGAAATAACTGGACACTTTAGAGCAGAGAAGGACACCAGAGAGCCAGGAATGAATACATCAAGTTGAGAAGAGAGGCAGAAGGGCAATATGAAAACGACATAGCAAGCAAGGCTAAGAACCAACCTAAATTGCTGCACAGAAACATCAGGAGAAAGACAACAGTGAAGGAACAGGTAATAAAACTGAGGATAGGGGCAGGCAGATTCCCTTCAAATGACGAAGAAGTGTGCGAGGAACTCAATAAGAAATTCAAGGAAGTCTTCACATTAGAGCAAAGAGAAGTTCCAGAGATAAGAGANGCATTGTTTCATAAAGCAAATTAATATTTATATAGTTTAGATTTAAACATGGATTAAAGAAAAGAAAATAATATTTGGCGTGTTCTTGATGACTGGTGGAGACTCGTCCAGTAGGTTGCTTGCTAACTCGCTCGCTGGTCAACTCGCTCGCTGGTCACTCGCTCGCTGGTCAACTCGCTCGCTGGTCAACTCGCTCGCTGGTCAACTCGCTCGCTGGTCAACTCGCTGGCTGGTCAACTCGCTGGCTGGTCAACTCGCTGGCTGGTCAACTCGCTGGCTGGTCAACTCGTTCGCTGGTCAACTCACTGCTCTTTGGCCAACTCGTATCACTCGCTGTACCACTCACACCCCTTAAAAGACACATTTATTTCACAAACACACTACAGGAATACATTGCGGCAAATTTACAGCCTTAAGCGCCAGGAGAGAGACGGCACAATGCCTCATATTAGCGTCCAGAGAGATGGAGTACAAGTATGTAGGTCTTGAGCTACGAGCTAGGCAGAGGGACGTGTATTTGAATTACGAGCCTCGTACGAGTCGCCCCTTCTCCCCCTTATATATATATATATATATATATATATATATATATATAATATATATATATATATAATATATATATATATATATATATATATATCTATATATATATATATATATATATATATATATATATATATACCGAGCCACTTATACCGTGTGTTTCACCAGGGTAGTTTACGTAGTGTGACACACTTGCATTATTCGATGTGACGTCAGTAAATCTTTTCAACCATTTTACGTGATGCAAGTGAAGCGATTTCAACCGTTTTATGTAAGGAAACCGTTTTCAACCGTTTTACGTTACGGAAGTAAAACGTTTTAACCGTTTTACGTTACGGAAGTAAAACGTTTTCAACCGTTTTACATTACGTAACTAAAACGTTTTCTACCGTTTTATGTGACACAAGTAAAACATTTTCAGCCTCGAGCGACACACGTTGGGCAACCGCCTTCAGTTTGGGCCACAGCAACACATTGCAACATCCACTATCACGACTTTTGACCCTTGTTGCATTTGCGTTCTCTACACAAGGTTGGCATTGTGAGCCCCGTAACAGTGTTATGATTACCGGGATGTTAGATTAGATTTTCCTGGTTCTGTTTGCAATCTGTTCACAATTGATTGGTCCCCCAGTTCGATTCCCGGGTAGGGTGAGACAGGATATGTTCCATAAAGCCTGATGCCTATATGTACACCTAGCTGTTATTTGTCACCCAGGAGTTAGGCGACTGTCGTGGCTAGCATAGCAGTTAAGGGCGGTCGTTGACCTAATGGGGCCTTCATTTGGCTAATAGGCTCCCTCTTATCGGCAATAAGGGGAAGCCATTCAGAGCGAAAAAGGGAACTTTTCCATAGAAATTCGAAGGTAATCGAGTCATAAATAAAAGAGTTTTTCATTGCTAGAGCAGTGAATGGAATGAAGAAATGAACGCCGGGTCGGTGAATAATGACATAGTTTTTCTGGCTTTGGATCTAATCATTGGATAAAAATTACTGAAAGAGTTGATGTTTGTGTGTTGGTCTCACATGTTTGATAACAGCTGGAGGGCCTTGGGGGGGTTATTCTAATCAGCCAGTGTGTTTGTTTTGGGTGCATCTCTCTAACTCTTACTCGCTTGCCCAAGCCACCTCTGGGTGGCTTGATCAAATTATGCTCGCTCTCTGGCTTGCACGCTGTTCTCTGACTTGCACGCTGTTCTCTGACTTGCACGCTGTTCTCTCGCTTGCACGCTGTTTTCTGGCTTGCACGCTGTTCTCTCGCTTTCACGCTGACCTCTCGCTTGCACGCTGTTCTCTGGCTTGCACGCTGACCTCTGGCTTGCACGCTGACCTCTGCTTGCACGCTGTCCTCTGGCTTGCACGCTGTCCTCTGGCTTGCACGCTGTCCTCTGGCTTGCACGCTGTCCTCTGGCTTGCACGCTGTCCTCTGGCTTGCACGCTGTCCTCTGGCTTGCACGCTGTTCTCTCGCTTGCACGCTGTTCTCTCGCTTGCACGCTGTTCTCTCGCTTGCAAGCTGTTCTCTCGCTTGCACGCTGTTCTCTCGCTTGCACGCTGTTCTCTCGCTTGCACGCTGTTCTCTCGCTTGCACGCTGTTCTCTCGCTTGCACGCTGTTCTCTCGCTTGCACGCTGTTCTCTCGCTTGCACGCTGTTCTCTCGCTTGCACGCTGTTCTCTCGCTTGCACGCTGTTCTCTCGCTTGCACGCTGTTCTCTCGCTTGCACGCTGTTCTCTCGCTTGCACGCTGTTCTCTCGCTTGCACGCTGTCCTCTGGCTTGCACGCTGTCCTCTCGCTTGCACGCTGTCCTCTGGCTTGCACGCTGTCCTCTGGCTTGCACGCTGTCCTCTAGCTTGCACGCTACTGGCGTTCAACACCAGTAAATGTAAAGTTATGGAAATGGGATCAGGTGATAAGCGATCAAAGGGACAGTACACAATGAAGGGGAACAGCCTACCTGTAACGATTCGAGAAAGAGACCTGGGAGTGGATGTGACACCTAATCTAACTCCTGAGGCACATATAAATAGGATAACGACAGCAGCGTACTCTACACTGGCGAAAATTAGAACCTCATTCAGAAACCTAAGTGAGGAGGCTTTTAGGGCGCTTTACACTGCCTACGTGAGACCAGTCTTAGAGTATGCCGCGCCATCATGGAGCCCCCACCTGAAGAAACACATAAGGAAACTGGAAAAGGTTCAGAAGTTTGCGACGAGGCTTGTCCCAGAGTTACGAGGGATGGGATATGAAGAGCGCCTGAAGGAACTGAACCTTACTACACTAGAAAAAAGAAGGGAGAGATATGATAGAAGGGAGAGAGATATATGATAGGAACATACAAAATACTCAGGGGAATTGACAAAGTGGAAATAGATGAAATGTTCACACGTAATAATAACAGAACGAGGGGACATGGGTGGAAACTGGAAACTCAGATGAGTCACAGAGATGTTAGGAAGTTTTCTTTTAGCGTGAGAGTAGTGGAAAAATGGGATGCACTTGGGGAACAGGTTGTGGAAGCAAACTCTATTCATAATTTTAAAACTAGGTATGATAGGGAAATGGGACAGGAGTCATTGCTGTAAACAACCGATGGCTAGAAAGGCGGGATCCAAGAGCCAATGCTCGATCCTGCAAGCACAAATAGGCGAGTACAAATAGGTGAGTACACACACACACACACACACACACACACACACACACACACACACACACACACACACACACACACACACACACACACACGGCCCAGCTGTTCACTGTTTTTCCTGCCTCTATTTCCCTCACCATTCATTGCTTGAGAGTCGTGCGTTTAACAACCGCGTCTGGGAAAAAGTATATAAGTTCTTTTTAACGAAGTAAATTACACAGTTCACGGCCCAGCGGCCCTTCAGGCCGTCTCAGCTCTATGAGCCGTGAATTTCTCAATTGTAAAAGATATGGGATTCAATTAGCCCGAATGAAAAAGTGTCGTCTCCTGGTGGTGGGTATTCCATTCCACTTAGCGGAATGGGTATAATTTCCAGGGGGGGGGGATATATATGGTGAGTGTTGGTTGTGAAAGGTGGGGGGGGAGCGGAAATGACCAAGGTGGTTGAGCTTCAGCTCTTTGGTCCTGCCAATATAATCAACTTCGATCAACTGGTTCCCGAGTCAATATCGGTTGGCTCAATAATCCGTTTTCTTTTCTCTCTCTCGAATTAAAGAAGACAATCAGGGAGCTTGGCTATAAACAGTCCTGTTGAATGACCCGTGCCACGTTTTCTATGGCTGGAGTGATTGATACCCTGGAAACACAAACCGAAACTGTCTTATTTTCCGCTTGTTACAACTTGTAATAAAGTTGTTACATCTTGGCTTAACGTGTTTATGACGTATTAGAACGTTGTTACAACTTGTTATATTGGTTGTTATAACTGGTTAGGAGGTGTTAAAACTTGTTCGAACGTTGTACCAACGTCGTAGTTTCGCTGTGTGTTTGGCGGGTAGACAAAGATAAACCCACCCATAAGGTGGCACGGGTATGAATAGCCCATTGTTTTATATGGGTAGGCAACCCGTCATCGCAAATTCGTATAGTCAATATTGACTTATTAGTTACCTGCATAGGTGACATACCAAACATAATAGTTTCCCTTGAAAAGCTTCATAGAAAACACCGACCTTACCTAACCTACTTAGTATGTTAAAATAAGCATCTTATAGCTTCGTAATTACAATTGTTACTTAACCTATTATAGGTATAAGTTAGGTAATAATTGTAATTACGAAGCAATAAGATGTTTATCTTGACATACTAAGTAGGTTAGGTAAGGTCGGTGTTTTCTATGAAGATTTTCAAGGGAAGCTATTATGTTAAGTATGTCACTTATGCACTTATTTAATAAGTCAATATTGACTATACGAATTTGTGAGGACGGGTTGGGGTAGGTCGCTTGGTTAGGTTAGGTTCGGGTGTTTTAGTTCACCAATTTCTCTCCGTTGGGGTAACTGGTGAGACGACGGGTTGATATGGGGACAGCTACCTCGCGGTGATTCTGGGGGTCAGTGTCCCCGCGGCCCGGTCCCCGACCAGGCCTCCAGGTTGATGGTCTGGTCAACCAGGGTAAAGGGATAAAGGATAAAGTAAAGAAACGGCATACCCAGTCACCTCATTTATTGGGGATCGAACGCCGACCGTTTTATTAGCGTTGCCGTTGTGTATTCCGACCAGTCTAAAGGAATGAAATAAATGAATCGAACAAATCTAATAGCAAAAATAAAAAAGTTCAATAAACA
>WNGS01110225.1:0-12432 GCA_020271785.1 Procambarus virginalis
ACCATATTTCGGGCTGTACCCCACTACAGTTCTGAGAGCCTTGAGTCTGTCTCTACATTGTTGATGTAACTTATTGACTGCAGTTGAGGTACAAGGGACATAGACTCCAAGGTATTTGAAAGAAGAGACATAGTCTATGGTATATTATCTATCTTGAGTTTTCGTGGTCCACTTTTGCGGTTGCCAATTTGTCTGTTAAATACCTTAGTTTTAGCAGCGTTGATTACAAGACCAAGGCTCTGACACGCTGTATGTATACAATTTAAGACTGTTTGCATTTCACGTGGGTTTTAGTATGTACAAGGATGTCATCTGCATAGCTGATAGTGATGTTTGCCGGACTAGCTGGAATTGATTTTAGTAAAGCATTAATTAGAACATTAAACAAGGTAGGACTGAGTACTCCTCCTTGTGGGGTGCCTAGTTGCATTACTTTAGTTTCACTCTTGTAGCCTTGGAACAGTGCAGAGGACTTCCGGTTGGTAAGATAGCCTCGTATCCATTGTAATAAATGTCCCCCTATATCCATTCTCGCTAATTCGTACATAATCACTTCCCTATTAGCAATATCAAAGGCATTTTTAAATCAAGAAATGTTGTGTACTTGTGCCTTTTATCTCCATGAACAGTGAGAAAGGTTGTGATACAGTTGTGTACACTTTTACCATGTGTGAAACCATTGATATCAGGTGACATGTGCTCTTTAACTCTATACAATAATCTATTAAGCACCATTCTCTCAAAGGTTTTGCACATGCAACTGGTCAGTGAGATGGGACGGAAAGCATCAGGTTGGCCAGGCTTCGGTACAGGTACCGTAAGACTGGTGGTCCATGATACTGGCAACTGCCCAGTGACATAACTGGCATTAAACAATTCTAATAATGGGTTACCGGGTACACGATGTAGGAGTCTTAGAATATCATAGGTGATACCGTCCTCACCAGGAGCAGTGCTACTGCCCTGGAGAGGGCTGCATCCAATTCATAATCTGTATATGGAACATCACATTCATCATGTTGCTTGCTCAACATGAAATTTATGAGAGAATTTCTGTCTGTGGACCTCTCCCGCAATTTCTCCCTAGTGCTAGCTGGTAACATTCCAAGGCTGGAAACCTGAGCCCATTTTGCAATTAACTGATTAGCTTTCTGTTGCGGGTTTGGGTGTGAAACTTGTCTGCTATTTTTACCAATAATTTGTTTATGCCTTTCCAGGCTTTGCCCAGGGGAGTATGCAGGTTAAGTCCACTAACAAAACCCTCCCATTCATTTTGTCTCAGTTCAGTCATTCTCTCCCTCGCCGCTGCAAGCGCGGCCTGAAACAGTTTTAACATTTGAGGAGTTCTAAGGCTCTTATATGCTTTACCTGTCTGTCTAGCAATTGATTTAAGCTCTTTCAGTTTAGCATCATCATAGTACTGGTTGTGTCTGACCTGTTTCCCAGTACGTCTTTTTGTTTGGTGCGTCTCACTATTTTTGATGGCCTCATAGGTTTTATTTACGAGGTCATCATAAAACTGTTGTACATTCTCAGGCTCATAATTGTTATACCAATGTTCTATGCTGTCTATAAAGAATTTTTCTTGCTCTTTCCTTACTGTTAGCCTGCGTCTACTCAGCTTAGTGCCAGGTAGATCAACATTAGCCACGTGTATGTTAGCTGTTATGGCTAAATGGTCAGACATTAAGTCATCCATAATATCAGTCTCATGAGTTGTGTATGACAGGTTAAAGCCAATGCACCTATCTAGAACACCTCCATATATTTGCGTGGGTTGATTTTTACTAATAATTTGAGCATCACCATATGCACCTAGAAGTGCCAACAATCTTCTCCCGTTGGTGTTTGTGAGTTGATCCCCTAATTGTTTGTGTTTAGCATTTAAATCCCCAATTAATATTGTGGAATCAGTATGTGCAAAACTAGGTAGGTCAGTATACTGGAGGAGGCCAGTAGGTGCATAGGCATTCAAAACATTAAGTGTAGAGTTACCAACGTGTACCCGGATACCATGATATTGAAACCCCTCTCGTTGTTGGGCGGGAAGTAGCTCATGTGGCAGGGATTTTTTAACATACATGAGACACGTATTTTTTGATCTGGGATTATAACACTGATAACTAGGCAAATTCTGCGGGGTTTTACCTGCGGGAGTTAGGGTTTCTTGGAGGCAGACAATATCTATGTCTTCAGTCATAACCTTATGATGGAGGTCTGAATACCGTTTTCTAAGAGAAGCAATATTCCAACTGAGTATCTTGATAACACTGTACTTGTTTTTATGAGATTCAGAGGCCGCCATTGTTCTTTTGTACTTTATCAGACTGCAGTTTGAGGAAAGCAACTGTCTCCCGATACCGGTTGTAGTGCTTTATTACACCTTCTTTTTCCTCTTCAGTCAGCACATTACCTGTCACCATTACTTTAAATTTGTCACGGCTGAACCATCTGGGATGTGGTGTGCGCGGCCCGAGGCGGGCATCCACGTCCAGTGGAACTTCGTCATTATCACTACAAGCATCACTGGTTTCACTTTGTTCTTTATCACAATCATTTTCATCATGTCCACTACTATTTTCCTTCAAACAGAGTTTATTAGGCCCGGTATCAACATCATGATCGTCATCATCACTAAAGTTCTCACCCTCAGTCTCTCTTTGTTCATTATCAGGATCCGTTACGTCACAATGCTCATCGACAGCACTATGCGTTTCTACGTGGAATAGTTGACCTCTGTTCATAGCGCACGACGTTGATGAGGCTGGGGTGTGGGGAGCCGTGGTGGGTGGGCCCAGCTGGCGTGAGGGCTGGGACACCCCCTGCTGGGGTCTCCCCTGGGGTGCTGGCCGCCTGGGAGCACATGGTGGTACCCCAGGGTGGTGTGGCCCGCACATAGTTAATACTCGCTTATAAATACAGTAGAAAAACAAAGCAAAATTGTGGAAAAGCTGACCAAGCAGATAACCGAACAAAATAAGGAAATCATGCACCAAAAGAAGATGATAACCACTCTTCAGGAAACTGTGAGAGTATAAACCTGGTGTTCCTCTTCGTCCTATCATTTCTTCACGGGACTCTGTCAGCTATTCTCTTGCCTCCTGGCTCGCTAAAACCCTGACACCTTACCTTGGCACTTTTTCCCCTGCCCACCTTCGTCACTCTCAGGACTTCATAGAAAGACTGCGCCTGCAACCCTCTTGTAAGATGCTTAGTCTTGATGTCGACTCTCTGTTCACTAATGTTCCGCTCGATGACGTTCTCTCTTTCCTTAGACGGAAGGCGTCAGAGGGCCTCCTTCCTCTCCCACTTCCCACTGACGTTTTCCTCGATCTCATTAGACTCTGTGTTGAATCTAACTCTTTCTCTTTTAACGGTAAATATTACACTCAAACTTTCGGTGTCGCTATGGCTTTCCCTCTCTCCCCTGTTCTTGCTAATTTCTACATGGAATACTTCGAAACTGTTCTTCTTCCTTCTATTGATACTCGTCCCTCTCTCTGGCTTCGCTATGTTGATGACATTTTTGCTTTATGGCCTCATGACCTTAATCTTTTCCAGCCTTTCCTCGCCTCTCTTAATAATCTGGCTCCTTCTATCCATTTCAAAGTTGAGTGGGAATCTAATTCCCTCCTTCCTTTTCTTGATGTTCATGTTCACAGCTCTGTGTCTGGGTTCTCTTTCTCTGTCTACCGCAAACCCATGCATAGTGGCATTTACATTCACTTCTTTTCCTACCATCCTCCTTCTGTTAAGAAAAATGTCCTCGTCTCTCTCTTCCTCCGCGCTCTACGCATCAGCGACCCTCAGTTTCTTGATTCTGAAATTTCCTTTATCTACAAATCATTCTCTCGCCTTGGTTATCCCTTGCATTTCATCAACTCTGCCTACTCTCAAGCTAAACGAAATTTCTTTCATCCTAAACCTGCTTCCAACACTAGTAGCACTGTACTATGCCTTCCCTTCATATCTGAACTCAAAACTTTTACCAATACCTTTCGTCCTCTTGACATTAAACTCGCCTTTCGACAAACTAACACACTTCGTAGCAATCTAGTTCACACTGCTCCTCCTGCTTCTAATGCTGCTGGTGTCTACTCTATTTCCTGTTCATCTTGTCCTCTCCAATACTTTGGCGAAACTGGCCGTACACTGAATGACAGACTTAAAGAACACAAGAGAAGTGTTAAGTCTGCAGACACTAACAATGCTCTCTTCTGCCATGTGAGGGATTCTAATCATCCCATTGATTGGTCTTCCTCCAAAATAATCTTTCCTGCCTCTACTCTTCACAGACGCCGTCTTGTAGAATCGGCTCTTATACACAATGTACCCAACATGAACTTGAGTCCTGGCTTTGTTGCTGTGGACTCTTCCCTTTCACAGTACATACTCAAATGCTCTAATCTTTCTAACAAACGTGACTTAACATAAGCTTACCCCTTCCATTTATCTTCCTTTCTCTTTCCTTTCTTTCTCTCTTCTCCCCTTTTTCTGTTCATTGTCTTCTCCTACGCTCCCTTGCTCTCCTCTGCTTATTCCTATTACCTTTCCTTCGTTATAATGGGAGCTGCCTCGTATGGGCCAATAGGCCTTCTGCAGTTCTCATTATTACTATTCTCTACACCTTACTTTCCTCCTCACCTCTCTCTTGCCTATTTATTTCCCGTTCTCTACCTCCTCATCACAAGCGACTTGAGAATGGTCCAGGACGGACCGAAACGTCGTCGTCCCTTCAACTTCTAGTGTGTGGTCTGGTCAATATATTATACCCTCTAATCTTACTGGGCTCATGCTATCTTCAGTCATTATTTTCACCCAAAACTATTATAATGCAAGCCTATCTAAGGAAAATGGCGGAGTGAAAGAAATTCTTTGTTAACGGTAACATCAGTTTACATATAGGGTTAAACAAAGACTCTACTACAAACTAGAGGTATTGTACTCTTCGCTCCCTCTTTCGTGCGGTCGGAGGTTGGGTTGGATCGGCACAATTAATCGGAGGAGGTCTCTGTCGATGCGCAGGGCGAGGGCGCAGTGCGTGGTCACCAGACCTTTTAGCAGAAGTAACCACTCGAGCGCTCAAGGATCCTATCAATGTTATGGCCGTTACCACTGACCAGGTCAGTGATTGTCTCATCAAGGAGTTTTCCCCCCCCATCCAGTTTCCTGGCTCATGGGTGGAATAGCTGCAAGGAATTCCACCATGGTTTTCTTTCCAAGAAGCTTCCTGGGGGGTCTTGTCAGGGGGAGGGCATGTCGGGTTCAGCGCCATTGGGGCGCCCATGTGCGCCCTGATATTGCCTCTCCTTCCATGGTTCCTTAATGGGCTAGGCTGCTCGTCCTCCCTGTCCGAGTTAGACAGTGAAGACTCCGAGCCCTCGCCCTCTGCACGGTTTCTGTATTCCAACACCAATTCTTTGTACTCAGTCCTTTTCCTATGACTCTTGATGGACTCTAAAGTTTGCGAAGGAAAGCGGTGTTGCAGCCTCTGGTTCATACCTTCCCGGCCTGCCTGGGGTCTGCCTTCCAGCTTCACCTCTTCCATTGCCAGGAGGCGTTTCTGCTCAACGGTCCACCTTACTTTGGGCTTACCTGCTCTACTCGCTGCCTCTTCAAGTTCCTCGTGGTATTGGACTTTGTGCATGCAGCTCAGTTGGATTCGCATTGCTCTATAGTCTCGAAAGGTTCTGCCACAGTTTGGACAGTCTGGCGACCGGTCATTCATAGCCGGATCGTCATGAAGGTCACCCATCGTGCTGACAGCGGTCAGTACGTCTCCGTAATGGTTTTCACAAAAGTTTATGGGTGACAATAATGGCACGAAAACCCTTGACAGGAGCAGACGGCCTTTGGGATTCCCAAGTGTCATTGACAAATGGCCCCTACTGCAGGTCTACCTACTGCAGGTAGACGCAAGATCCCCTTAGAGCAGCAGTAGGAGGGGAAGTCAAAGCTATTTGCAGAACCAGGAGTGCCACGTGGAGGCCAGCTGGGGACTTTACACAATTACCGCGAGCGATAACTGTGCACTATGCATATTATGCACTATGCACTATGCATAACTGTGCACTCTTATGCATATACAATCAGAAGCGAGGAGCGTCTAAATGCAGATACCGTGGGAGAGAGTCATAGTTCCTTGAAACCAGGCGCGTATGTGGAGCAGAGGCCTAACTCCATGTGCCCTGCCTCTTAGCAGTGGTTCTGCATGCATAAATGCATAAATAGTGTGTGAATTATTACTACTGGCCCTGCGTAATGATTGGAGTCCCTTTGCTGTGTGATTGATGTGGAACTCTGAGGTACGTGGGTGTGCAGCTGTTAACCAGCCCATGCGACACTCGAGGCATGGCGACTACTGCTTTAGAGACGGCAGGTGCTGCCTCAGTGGCCTCACACCCGAGTGCTAGTACATCAAGTGGACCACACGAGGAAAATACAAACATGGTATCTCTCACAAAGGGGTCAAATGCTGGACAAGAGGAGCCCAATAGTGACGAACCACCTTGGACAACTGTTCGGCCCCGGAGGAAGACACAAGGAACCAACGAGTTAATACATCATAACCATGAGAAGAAAAGAATCAACCTGCATTTTCCCCTGGGCACGGGAACTGCAACGAAATATGCATGGTTGGCTGAGGCAGCCAAACAACACCCTGGTGGTGGGTATGTGTTGGCGAATGGACATACAAACCATGTCCATATGAACATTACTGAAGAGATGGTGCAATATTTCTGTACTCAAGAGCTTGCTGGTATAACAGTGAGAAATCGACCACTGCCTGCTCATACCCACAGGCCACACGTCATCTTTTTTGGGCTGGACTTCTACCAAGATCACACACTGATGGAACAGCATGAACACATCGTTAATGCGAAAAGAACAAAGGCAGAGAGGCTTTTCTCGTCGACTGGACCAGCGACGAGTCTCTGCCGGAAAGATTTACTGTCCCGAGTGCTTTTCGGCAACTAACAATGAAGGTCTACAACCCTCCCAGGCACAGGTGTTACAAGTTCCAACGGTGGAATCACGTTGCTAGAAACTGCAGGAGCGATGAGCTACGTTTCGCTTTGTGCCAGAAACCATGCAACATCTGTGTGATGCCGAAAAGAAAAATCGTGAAGCACTGAAACTGATATGTGCCAAATGTCACATGGAGGAGTTCCTGCCTGGCAAGAGGACTGAGCCTCACTCCCGGCGAGACGGGCTGCCGGGGTACACCAGCAGGGGCTCCAGTAACCTCCATGGCTCATTTGCGGTGCCACCATCAGTCACTCTGTCATTCTTTCGTCCCTTACCCAACCACTCCAACGCCACAGCAGGTAGTTCGAGTGACGCAGTTGCAGTTTCTACCAACACAAATGGGTCGGGGGGCCCAGATCAGGCACAGACAATTGCTGAGCATAGGAATACGGTAGAAAAACAAAGCAAAATTGTGGAAAAGATGAAAAGATAATTATATATATATATATATATATATATATATATATATAATATATATATATATATATATATATATATATATATATATATATATATATATTGAAAAAGTAAGATTAATAATTCTAACACGAATTTTTTCAATATTTCTTGTATTCTTTTTCACTGTTGATGGTAACTGAAAAATCAATTCTCCAAAGTTCATTTTTATTTCTAGTCTGACACGACACTTGAGCGCGTTTCGTAAAACTTGTTACATTTTCAAAGACTTTAGTTTACACACACACAACAACTCCGTGATGATTTCCGTGTTTTTTATTAACAAAAAACACGAAAATCATCGATAGATACAACGATAGCAGGCGGCTAGATATCTGCGAGGCACTACACATTAAGAAGTCAACACCAGCAATCAACAGCCAATTAACGCACAATTATATTCTACCCACTTCAAGACTCAGCTCCAATATAGAAGCATCAAGAAATATGGGCCAATAGGCCATCTGCAGTTACAGATCTATTCTTCCCTTTAGCTTATACCCATTGTTTCGTGTTCTGTGTTGTGTTGTAAATTTGTTTTCACCTCATCCCAAACCATTGTAACATGTCACCTCACCCAAATGCAGGTATAAAAAAGAAAAGCTGTTTAAACTCTGTTCAGTTATAGTGGTTGTGTGTGTGTAAACTAAAGTCTTTGAAAATGTAACAAGTTTTACGAAACGCGCTCAAGTGTCGCGTCAGACTAGAAATAAAAATGAACTTTGGAGAATTGATTTTTCAGTTACCATCAACAGTGAAAAAGAATATAAGAAATATTGAGAAAATTCGTGTTAGAATTATTATTCTTACTTTTTCGGTCATATTTAATAATATATGTCTACAGGAAAGACTGCTACCAAAATATACTAATATATTTATATGTATATATATATATATATATATATATATATATATATATATATATATATATATATATATATATATATATATATATATATATATATATATATATATATATATTGTGACGGTGTTGCAGAACCCTTTTCCCTGAGTGTCACGAGAATACCCGTGTAGGTGAGGCAAGTGTGAACACTGTGGGAGGCCCAGTGCAGATGCCCCTACACCGGGTGACCTTGAGTTCGGATTATGGATGCCAAACCCTAGTAGTGGGGGTCTGTGCGACGATGCCAGAATGGAGGCACAGGTCATTTTGGGAAATGACGCATGTGGAGGGCGAGTCCTCCCGAACCTCGTGAAGGACGAGGAGTGCGTGGAGCACTTCGAGAAGAAAGGCGGCGTGTTCGACGCCTGCGGGGACGAGAAAGGAATCGCCATGGAGGCGTTCCCTGTCAGTGCTGTAATTCCGAGGCAGTGCGACGGACGAGGAGGGCGTGGATCTGATAAGGCCGACGAGGAGACGTCCGACGGCCTGGGAATGGATCACCTCGTCATGGAACCCGGAGAGCGAGTGGAGGGCGAAGGCAGCCCAGAAAGTGAGGTACAGGTGACCCTCACCGGTTCTCCTGGGGTGGACCGCACTCGTCTCGAGGAGGTGCAACAGGCAGAATTCCCCAAATTGATTCAAGAGGCAAATGAAGGACGTGTTGGTACCGAGAAAGCTACTCACTTTAACAGGCAAGAAGGCATATTAGTAAGACAGTGTAAACCTGTAAGGATAGAGGTCGGAAAAGCCTATCCAAGTACGAGAGACCAAGTGGCGTTGCCAGCCAAGTGCAGAGCGGCAGTGTTGAGTCCGTTGCACGCTGTTGACTCTGCGGGTCACCTAGGGGTGACCACGATGCGACGTTCAACGTCGAGAGAAGTGGCTGGGCAAAAACAACATCTTTTCTCTTGGGTGAGGAGGCCCAGGGAAAATCAGGCTGACAGTGGAAATATGTTCCGGTCTGAGTGTGTCAGACGAACAGTGATAAATTGGGGAGTGATGCAGATTCGGTCGTCGCCCTACCGATCGCAGTCGAAGTGGGCGATCGGAAGAGCCCACTCCACCTCGGAGACAGCTCTGAGAACGTTCTGCATAGGGCAGGAAGACGAATGGGAAGAGACGGTGGACCCCGTTTTGTTGGTCGTTCGTCAAGTAGTGGCAGAACCGTTAAACTTCTCACAGTTCCAGCTGGTGAACGGACACGAGGTGTGGAGCCCTCAGTCCGTAATAGGTAAGCAGTGGACGCCAAGGATGACCTTGAAGACGGTCTGAAGACACATGAGGAGTGTCACACATTGGCGACTGCAATACTGGCTGGAAGCCAAGATTTTCAGTGGAAAGGACAACGTAGTCGCAGATGCGTTGTCCCGCATGCACTAACCAGACATGACTCTTATTTTAAGGGGAGGGGTATGTGACGGTGTTCACCCCCTTCTAATTCTCCCACGCCTGCTGTAAGAGTCATGTCCACTATTCCCGAGCGTTCTCTACGTTGCAGGCATCAATTGAACATATGTGGGAGAGAGTAGTATTCTCGATGAGCCGAGAAATTCGTGAAAGAAGAATTTTGGCCTGTGGGATAGGCCCTTTAGGGAGCCAAATGGCGCTGGCGAGTCTGTTCTCCCGCCAAAACTGTGTGACGTCAGTGTCGCCAGATTGGTCACCGTCAGCGACGTGGCACTGGGAGCCAATGAAAACCTACTTTGGAAAATGTGACGTCACATAGGCAAGGGGGTCCAGCCGTGGCGCGCCTTCGCGCTATCAGTCTCACGACGCGTCCGAGAGGCAGGACGTGCGACCGGTCATCCTGTTTGAGTGACGGATTACCGAGCTCCGGTGGATGTAAGCGTCTCCAGTTGTTAGCGCGCACTCTGTGAGGTCTTCCTGCAACCCAGATGTGGCTCAGATAAGGAATTGACAGAATATTGAGCAACAAGTGCTCCGGAACAGGTGCGTTGCAAGAAGGGCCGGGCATCGTCGTGTGTGACGTCCTTGGCAGTTCACCAGTATAAGAGACAGCTTAGTGGCCGGGCCAATCCACCGTGAGTGAATCGAGTTGACCACCTTGTCAACTTGGTTGAACGTGTGATCGACGATCCTGTCAAGTTTGACAGTAACCCCACCTTCGTGGAACCCTACGAGTCAACAGTTGGATGCAAGCACGTCGAGAAGTCTTCCCAAATACCTAGTGACATATCTAGACGACGAGGGAATTGACAGTGAAGTGAGCTTCAAGTGCTCTGAAGTCGGGTGCTGTGCGTGTGGAGCTTAAGCAGTATCGTCTGGGACGGCTGATAACTTCACAGTGACTTCGTAGTGGTGAGAGGCAGTTCCTCTGGAGTACAGTGACAAGGACTATTGGGAAACGTACGACGACCGCCGAGACGTAGGCTGGCTGCCGTAGTTGGGAGGAAAGTTGACGGCCAGGAGACCGACTTCAACCCCGCGACGTACTGTAGGGGAAGCACGGACCTGCAGTGTACAGAAAGCGGCGAGACGCGAAAATCCTAAGGCGTTGGCTTGTGTTTCTGGAGGGTGTACGAGGCGAGAGCCTGGACCAGGAGCTACAACCCAACTGTCATCCTAGGATAGGTGAAGTAGGTGTTTACAGTTACCCTCCCATTTCCCCTTTAGTTAGCTATAGATACTTGTCAGAATATTTTATATGTCGTGAGCAAGTCTCACCTGAGTCTAAGTCACAGAGAGCACAGTGTGTGGTGAGGCTACCCAGAGCGCTCACAGTATCAGTTTACATATATATCTGTGTGGGTGTGTGCAAGCACCAGGATTCATTAAGGAATTTACTGTGACTATAATTCATTTCCTGTGATTATTATTATTATATATATTAGTAGTAAACCAGATATTGGGTTAGGCTATGAGCCCAAATTTATATAAATGCCTGTGTGTGATCTCCATGATTATTGATATAAATGCCTGTGTGTTGATCTCCATGATTTATTGATATAATGCCTGTGTATTGATCTCCATGATTTATTGATATAAATGCCTGTGTATTGATCTCCATGATTTATATATATATAATATGCCTGTAATTTGATTACTGATTTATCTATGTACATGCCTGTGTACTGAATAATATCATATACGTGAAGTGATTGCCAGTGATATATCTTTAGAGAAAAGTATAGATGTAAAGATAAGTTCAGTGATCAAGCGAGTGCATTCACAGTAATATTATTAAGAATAGAGTAATCTTTTGGTACGGTGAAAAGTCACTGTGAGTGCATTGTGAATAAGATATTGATCGTGAGGCCAGTGAAATCATAAGTATGCCATGTGAATGTTAAATACAGTGTTTTGCGAAAAGTTAAATAAACGGGATCGTGATAGAATTAGAAAACAAGTACTAGTCTTTTCTCACGGTCGCGAGGGCCCCGGTCAGCTGATATCTGACAGGTGACGCAGGGGCTGCGGATGTTGCCATATCGGTGCGCCCAGATTATTTGCTACGGATTGAGCAGGTTATACAATGATCCTGATATGTTTTTGATGCATATATGTTTCTCGTTGTCTTTTAAGTAAAATACCAAAACTCTTTGGTGTTTGATATCATCCCCTCCATTTATCTTGTGACCGTGTAAGGAAGTAAGACAGAGTGACTTGCCTGAGACCATACTATTTGAAATTGCTCTTACCACAAAATTACACCTCACCACTGCAGTGTTACTGGACACCTAAAAACACCAGTTGGCGACCTTGAAGGCTGTGTGAGAGTTCTGTGTCGGGGCGGGCCACAGATTGAGGGAATAATCTGTGTCTCCACTCATTTTACAACTTAAGGCCGGTTGTGGATCGACTGGGGGTACTCTCCGGGGCGTGCAGTGGAGCCTAGAGGATCGAGGGAAGACCCGCAGAACGACGGTGAGTAAGGGTTATTGTCAGAGCAACCACCTCGAGAGGAGATCCAGTCTACCGTTGCTTTAACCCTTCACTAACACGAACCGTGACACCCCGACAATATATATATATATAATATATATATATATATATATATATAATATATATATATATATATATAT
>WNGS01110226.1:0-10248 GCA_020271785.1 Procambarus virginalis
TGTGCCCCTCCGTGGTGCCTCCTTGCCGTGGGAGGGGCTCACGTACACCTCCCTGGGACCGTACACCTGTGTGGGTTGCCTGTGCCCCCTCTCCTGCCCCCTCTTTGGGTGGTGTACGTGCTGAAGGGCACCATGTAGGGGCCTTGTGAGCCATCGGACCACCCGCTGGAGGGTCGCCTGTGAGAGCCGCCCTGAGTGGATGGTTGGGTGTCCAGGCTAGGGCGATAGGGGGACTGGGGTCTTAGCACCATGTGGGAGAATGCACGAAGTAGTAGGACTCCCCTGTTGAAAAGGGGGAGCACCGCTGGGGACGACACACCCTTCCTGCACTGGCCCGCGCTCGGCCTCCCTGGCTGCCCTGGTAGGTGGTATCCCTTGGTTCCGGGTCCCATCCCTTTTATTAGTTTGCTATATGGATGACGACTTGACTACTTCTAACCAACCAGCTCATGGGGTGGGCGACCAGGCCCCTGAGTCGGACCGTCCTGGAAGACCGGGATCTGTAGCCTCCACTGCAGAGCCCGGTTAGGCCCAGACCGGACTCTTCCTCCCTGCTCCCCTCCCTCCTCTGTGGTTGGGTCGAGCTCCAAGCCTGCTGTGGTGACCGTCTCGTCCCCTTGCACGGCTCCATCTCTTCTTGCGACTACTGCGCCTTTCGACCCGTCTCTCTCTACGGGTTCTCATCGCCGTCCCCGCCACGGCCGCTCTCGTATGCTTCCTTCCCATCCTACTTCGTTCCATGCTTTGTTTGGTCCTGCTACATGGACTAAGTATTTTGACCTCCAACCCTTGGACTCAACTCCTCCTGACGATTTTTCCCTTCATAGGCATCTTGTCGATTCCGTGGATGCCTCTGTCACCTTCAACCCCACTCGTCTTGGTACCCGTGTCGTTGCTGCTCCTTCTCAGGATGCGGCCACTCGCTTGGCCGCCTTATCCTGCCTTGGTGAAACCCCTGTTCGGGTCTCGAAGAACGCCCGGTTGAATGCCAGTGTGGGCACTGTTCTCCTCCTGCACCATGTTGCGACCGGTGTTAGGGATCTTAGGGACTGCCACGAGGATATCAAACATGTCCTCGAGGCCAAGGTCATTCTGTCCTCCAAGTGGATACATTTATTCGTCCCCCTCGTGGTCATCGCCGTCTGCCTCTTCGGGTTGTGAAGGTTACCTTTGATGGTAGGACCCTTCCATCCTCTGTTATTCTCGCTGGTGCCAGGTGCTCCGTCCAGGAGTATATTCCATCTCCTCGGCTCTGCGGTAAGTGCTGGAAGTTTGGGCATGGTACCCTCAGGTGCTCTAGTCCTGTCTCTCTCTGTCCCCTGTGTGGAAGCGAGGGTCACTCTAAGTTAGAGTGCACTTCCCCCCAGGCCCGCTGCCTCAATTGCGGTGAGGCCCACCCTACCTTCTCCCGTGCGTGTGTTCGTTACAAACTTGAGGCGGCTGTCCTCAACTTGAAGCACCGGGACCGTTTGTCTTTTCCTGAGGCTCGGCGCCAAGTTCATCGTCTCCCCTCTTTCGCTGGTGTCTCCTATGCTCGAGTGGTGCGCTCTTCCTCTCCTCGTCCTTCCCGCCTTCCTCAGTCTCACAACCGTTTCCGAGCCTTAGACCCAGACACGCCCACCACCGCCTCCCCTGTTTCCCTCAGTTCTGTCCCGAAGGGTCCCCCTCCTGGTTCTCTGTCTAGGGCTCCCCTTCATTCTACCCAGTCTGTCACATCTCCTGTGTCTTCTATTTCCTCTCCTACTAGTCCTTCTCCTCCGTCTCTTGGCTCTCCACGCCGCCTGACTGTGCGGGCCGACGTCCATCGCTCTCCTGATGGTTGTGTTGTTCGCTCTCGCTCTTCTTCTCCTATCGAGACTCTGGAGTCTGTTGCCCAGTACGTTGCTGCTGGGACGCCTGTTTCTTTGAGTCAGAAGCGGAAACCTGGTCCTCTCCTTCCTCCTCCCCTGTCGGTAAGAAAGCTTCGCTTTCTTCTTCGCCCCCTATCTCTGCTTCTATCGTTCCTTCCCCTCCCGCTTCGGTGGTGGTGCCCCCTGTTCCTACTGTGGGGGTTTCTTTAGCCCCCAGTTCCATCTCGGTTACTGCCCTTGCTGAGGTGCGCTCCCCTCTTTCTGCTCCCCCTCCTCCCCTTCCTTCTCCTCCAGGCCCTGCTCGTCCACCTCTGGTCCGTCCTTCCGCTTCTTGCCCTCCTTCTTTACTCAGTTTACCCATGCCCCCTAATCCTGACTTTGCTGACCCTGATCCTGACTCTGTGCTTTTTTAGCGTGCTGTGTTCCTTCTTCACCTTTGTTTCTTTGCTCTCTGTTACTCTCCTCTCTCTCTTTAGTGATGTCTTTTCTTCAGTGGAACATCCGTGGATTTTACGCCAATTTCCTTGACCTTCAACTTCTCATCTCACAGTTTTCGCCCCTTTGTGTCTGTCTCCAGGAGCCGATGCTTGGTTCTCGTTCTGGTCGCTTCCGTGGCTATTCTTTTCTCTCCCCTCCCCCAGCTGTCGCTGGGGTCCATAATTCTTCTGCTCTCTTGATTCGTTCCGATGTTCCCTTTGTCCCCTTACTTTTTCCTCGCCTCTCCACTGTTCTGCCGCCCGTGTCTTTGTGCGTAGATGGTACACGGTTTGTTCCATTTATCTTCCCCCCACTGTCCCACTTTCTCTTCCCGATCTTAAACACCTCCTAGACTCCTTGCCGGAGCCTGTGCTCCTGCTGGGTGATTTCAATTGTCGTCATGCCCTTTGGGGTGATGTGCTGACAAACACCCGGGGTCGCCTACTTGAACCTTTCATCCTCTCTTCTTCCCTATCCCTTCTTAATTCTGGTGAGCCCACTCATTTGGACTCTCGGACTCGCTCCCTTTCTTGTCTCGATCTTTCTCTGTGCTCGTCATCCCTTTCCTTAGATTTCGGGTGGCGAGTCCTTGATGACCTCCATGGCAGTGACCATTTTCCTATCCTTGTCACTTTTTTCTCCTTTCGCCCTCCTCTCTCCTTCCCTCGGTGGCGGTTTGCCGAGGCTGACTGGCGCCTTTTTACTCTCCGTGCTACTATTTCCGAGCTCTCCGTTTTACCTCTCCCTCGCGCCCTCCTTCTTTTTCATGACACTATCTTTGACGCTGCCCTGCACTCTATTCCTCGCTCTTCCTCTCGGGGAACGCGAAAGTGCGTTCCCTGGTGGAATTTGGACTGTGCTCGGGCTGTCCGCTGTAAGCGTGCAGCCTGGAAGAGACATCGCCGCCGGCAGACGGTTGAGTCTTTTCTTTTGTTTCGGAAGGCGAGTGCGGTGGCCCGTAGGACCATCCGTGCGGCTAAACGTGCTTGCTGGGCGACTTATGTCTCTACCGTTACTTCCGAAACTCCTCTTCCGCTGGTCTGGAAGCGTATCCGCAAGATTGCGGGTAAGTTCATTCCCGATGTCTCCCAGTCCTTCGCCTCCATGGTGCTCTTGTGGCGGACCCGTTGCAGGTTGCGACCGAACTGGGTTCCCATTTCTCCTCTGTTAGTTCTGGTTCTCATCTCCCCCAATCCTTCCTTCTTCGTAAGCCTCTCCTTGAGTCTCGTCCTTTAAATTTCTGTACTTTTCTCCACCTTCCCTATAATGATCCCTTCTCTCTCTCTGAACTTCAATCTGCCCTAGCCCTTTGTGGTTCTACGGCAGCGGGCTCTGATGGCATTCATTATGAAATGCTCCGCCATCTCCCTCCGTGCACGTCTCAGTATTTACTGAGTCTGTACAATCGGGTCTGGGAGTCGTCGTCAGTCCCTGAAGACTGGCTCGATGCTGTTGTCCTCCCTGTTCGGAAACCAGGGTCTCTCGGGTCATCCCCCAAGGACTTCCGCCCTATTGCCCTCACGAGTTGTGTCTGCAAGCTCTTTGAACGTATGGTTAACGTTCGTTTGATGTGGTTCTTAGAACACTATAACCACCTCTCTCCTTCTCAATTTGGTTTTCGCAAGTGCCGCAGCACAACGGATGTCCTGGTAAACTTGGAGGTCTATATTCGTACTGCTTTTGCTGCGAAGACTTCCGTTGTTGCCGTCCTTTTTGACCTAGAAAAGGCTTACGACACTACCTGGCGGTATCACATTCTGTCTCAACTTCATTCTTTTGGCCTTCGTGGGAACCTCCCTCTCTTCCTCCAGAGCTTCCTCTCTCGTCGTTCCTTTCGTGTGCGGCTTGGTACTGCTCTCTCTGCCCCTTTTCGGCAGTATGAGGGTGTACCCCAGGGTAGTGTTCTGAGCACTACTCTTTTTCTAGTTGCCCTCAACGGTCTTCTTTCTTCTCTTCCTTCTGGTGTCTTCTCTGCTCTGTATGTTGATGATCTTACCCTTTGCTGTCAGGGTGATGATTCACCTCTCCTTCAACGGCGGCTTCAACTTGCGATTGATGCCGTGTCGTCGTGGGCCACCGATCATGGCTTCAAGTTCTCTGCATCTAAGACTTGTGCTATGACCTTTACTCGGAAGCATGTTGTTCTTCGTCCCTCTTTGTCGCTTTATGGTCATCCCATTGTGTACAGGGATTCCGCAAAGCTCTTGGGGTTAGTCTTTGACACTCGTTTGTCTTGGTCAGCCCATATCTCTTGCCTCCGAGTTGAGTGCTCTAAGGCCCTTAACCTCCTTAAGGTTTTGTCCCATACTTCTTGGGGAGCGGATAGACGCACGCTCCTATATTTGCACTCCTCTCTCGTCCTGTCTAAACTCGATTATGGTTGCCCTGCTTACTCTTCTGCTTCTCCTTCTACTCTTCGCCGTCTTGATGCTTTGCACCATACTGGGTTGCGTCTCAGCTCTGGTGCCTTTCGTTCGACTCCCGCCCTCAGTTTGTATGTTGACACTGGCTTTCTCTCTCTCCAGGACCGCCGTGACCGCTACTGTCTTCGCTATCTTGCGCGGTCCTTACAGCATCCTTCCTCTCGCCTCTGTCGTGCTTTGACTTTTCCTCCTCCTGTAGCTCCTGTTCCTCTTCATTGTCTCCCACTTTCTGTCCGGTTATCTCGCTTGCAGGATTCTCTTTCTGTTCGTCTTTCTAATGTTTCTCCTCGTATTGTTCCTTCCTTGCCTCCGTGGAGAGTCCCCCTTCCCAAGTTTTGTACGTCCTTGACTTGTATTACTAAAGCCTTTACCCCTCCTACAGTTCTGAAAAGCCTCTTCCTTGAGCACTTTTCTTCGCACTCCCGCTCTATTTCCATCTTTACCGATGGGTCTAAGTCTGCGGACGGTGTGGGCTACTCTGTTGTTTTTCCTGACCGTACTTATATGTGTCGCCTCCCTTCGGAGGCTAGCGTCTTTACGGCGGAACTTTATGCTATTCTCTATGCTCTCCGTCTCTTGCTTTCTCATTCTCATTCCTCCTTTGTGGTTGTCGTTGACTCTCGTAGTGCCCTAATGGCTCTTGGGTCCTTTAATCCTGTCCACCCAGTGGTCATCGAGATTCAGCAATGGCTGTTTCTTATTTCTAGTAAGTTTAAATCGGTAGAGTTTTGCTGGGTTCCCAGCCATATTGGTGTTTCTTTGAATGAGCGTGCAGATGCTGCCGCTAAGGAAGCCATCCGTTCTTGTCCCATCTCCCGTAAGGGTCTTCCTTATTCTGACTTTTATCCGGTTATTCATTCCTCTATCCTTGCCCGTTGGCAGAGTTGTTGGTCCTCTGTGGTTAGTAACAAACTGCGTACTCTCAAACGTAGTGTGTCCCCGTGGCCTTCCTCCTGCCACCGTAACCGGCGGTGGGAAACTGCTTTAGCACGGCTGCGGGTTGGCCATACTCGCTTAACCCACGGTCACTTAATGGAGCGCCGCCCTGCTCCTTGTTGTCCGAATTGCGTTGTCCCTCTTACGGTTATGCATATCCTTGTTGAATGTCCTGCCTTCCAGGACGAGCGTGTGTCTTGCTTTCCGACCGTCCCTCGCGGTCACTTGTCCCTCGATAGAATTCTAGGTGAATCGGATACTTTTGATATCGTTCGCCTTATGCGTTTTTGTTCTCGTATTGGCTTATTTAGTAATATTTAGCGCCCTCTGATTATTTCGCACTTTGATGGTGCTACATAGCCTTCCCGGTTTGGTGCCTTCTTTTGATAATTACCTTACCTTCTGACTGTGTGTGGCAACCTTTTATTGACTGCACTCACCATACCAGTTTAGTGGTTCGCTATGGTGAACACAAATGTAGATATTTATATATAACGTGTGTATAGTGTGAGATAACAGCAAGAGGAGTAGGTTGGGAGCCTCCATTTTGGTGAGGGAGATGCGTCATCTGCACGACTTATCATATTGTTTACTGGTGCCCACTATGGTCTTTGGGCACCATACCAGCTTATTTGTACAGGTATGGTGAATAAAACAGGTAGATACTTATATATAATGTGTGTATATAGCATAATAACACCACAAACAGTATTGTTGGAGGAGAAATATTAGTGCGTCTGGCCTTGAGGGTGGCCGCTGATCAGCTGACTGTGGAGTAGCTACGTCTTTGTGCCTTTACTCACCATACAAGCTTAGATGTACTGTTATGGTGAACAAACATGTAAATACGTATATATAATGTCTGTGTATAGTGAGTAAATGCAAAAACAGTATTGTGGGAAGTGAATGAGGGTGAGTGAGGTGGTGTTGAGGGAGGGAGTGGCAGTGAGTGGCTCACTGGTGTGTGGCGGTCACTCCTCGTTGCTTTTTGACTCGCAAGACCAACTTATTAGTTCGTTATGGTGAACAAAACATGCAGATACTTATATATAACCTGTGTATATAGTGTAACAACAGCAAAACTATTTGCTAATTGTTTTATGAACATAATAATTGAATCACTTATATGCACACCATAATTTTGAGTACAGCGATGGTTCACACATTTTATATATAAATATACCACAATTCACTGTATGGAATAATATTACTGCAAAAAAACTAAGAAAAAATCAGAGACATTGAAATAATTAGGTAATAATATATTTGTGGCAACTGCCGTCTGACAGCTCGGGCGGAGTAGACCTCGTCTGGCAAAGGCTCTGCCAACGCCCCTTTTTTCCACACTTCCCTACCCTACTGCGGCTAAAATATGCCACCTACGATGTTTTTTGTTATTTTTTCCGTGATCAGGGAACAAAAATAAACGCTTCTATAAGACGAAAGAATTTTTTGGATTTTTTTTTTTTGTTGCACCTGTGGGTGTGAATTCTGTTTGGGCCCCTAGCGGTTTGAGGGTTAATAAACACGCAAGTTAGAAATATAGAAACTTTAGACACAAACACAGAGACACAGGTGTTTGTGTCTAAAGTTTCTCTATATATACTGTAACCCCACGATTATCCGGGATTCGAACATCCGGAAAACGCCCTTGTACGGCCAAAATCATGATTGAATAAAGTTATCACAATATCCGGCCAAATGTCCACAGGAACCGGATTAAAGCTGGTTTGGCCGGATGAACATTCGGCCATACCGTATTAATCCCGTCTGTGGCTCTAGACGCATGGTGGAGGAGGGGGTGGGGTGGGTAGGAGGAGAGCGTCGGGAGAGACCACCTGGGTACAGGAATTACCATTAATTTTAAAACAATTAATAATAGCCAAAAACAAATGAAATAAGTACTAGTAATTATGAAATAACAAATAAATAAGTTTTCTAAAAGCAATGTGCACAAGCTGAAGTTTCCTTAAAAAATATTGAGTTTTTGGGGGGAGCCCCGTCGGCTCCCCGGAGCTATCCCAGGCTGATATGCTAATGTCAGACTTTGGCATCAGTCATGTGTATGGAGTTCTTAGGCCTACCGGGAACCACGGCCAGAACCGGGCCCCCTCAGAGAGGCAAGGGGAGCAATGGCCTATAGAAGCCCCCGTGTGGTTGGAAGCATTCTATGTCTGCCATCGACCGGGACAGGCACCCAGAAAGGTAAGCGCCCCAAAACAAACCCCTATTCTGGTTAAAATTGCTACCAAAAGCCGAACTAGTGGATAGAACTCCCAAAAGAAAAACGAGCAAACTAGTGTGACGTCACACGCTGCCGCGCCGCTGTCTGCGCAGCTCCCCCCTCCCCGGGAGGGGGAAGGGGGAGCCCCAGACCCTCCGCGCCGGCTACCCACCCTCAGTTCTTGAGGCTGATGCTATAGGCGAAGGTCGTGTGCTCTGGCTCCGGTGTTCGCTACAACACTGTGCTTGCGTGTGGTGTTTGTTTTCTGGGTGCGAGAGCCAGGAGTAATTTTGGTACTCGGGCTGCATGCGCCTAGGGTTTCCTTCCCTAGGTGCCCTGTAAGTACTACCCTTGGGGCTTGGGGCCACCTTCCACAGGCTCCTTGGGATCTGCCTCTGCTGGTCCGTTTTACCTTTTTCGGTTTTTCGGCCGCCTGTTGGGCTCTTGGGTGTTTTGTTCTCCCTTGTTACTGGCAGGTAAGAGGCAGTTTGCACTGGTAGGGGCGCAGGGTGCTGCACAGCTTGTATTCCCGACATAGCGGCCGGCTCTGTTCCCTGGGGTTCGCTGTCCTCTTGCGGGGTTTTGTTTTTCTTTTTTTTTTGCCTGGTGGGGGGTTCTGTCATATTCGTTCCTTTGTTCTAACCCTGTCACGGTTATTCTCGATGGCGCCCCTGCTAGGTCCCCGTGAGTGTACACGTCCCTGGGGTACAGCTTTAGAAGTTCGATTGGTAGTTTTGGGCGCCGGTTAGCAGCTCCCTGCCTGGGACTACCTGAGCGCGAGTCCTTTTAAAGTAAACGCTCAGGACCCTGGGAATCCCCTAGGGGGCGCGTGGGTCCGATGGATGTGACCCCGGAGTCCCCACTCGCTGTGTGCGAGTTTGAGGGTTGCTCGGTCCCTTTGTCTCAGGGTGACCCTCATTGTTTTTGCCTCTGCCATGCTGCCTGTTGGGTCGGTGATACTTTCGACCCTGAGTCCTGTGAGTGTTGCTGCTTGCTTGTGACTCAATTTACCCAATCCTCTGATGATTCTCTTCGGGTACAGGCGGCGCGTGCGTTGCAGGCTAGGTTTCGTCTGTTGCAACGCGCTAGGTTGGTTGCTCACCCGGATGCCCCGGGGCTGCCCCGCTTTGCTTTTCGTGACCCGGACTTGGGGGTGGGGGTCGCTTCGATCCTGGTTCAGTCCGCGCCTCCTCGTCCTTCCCCTACTGCTCGTTCTGGTCCCCCCCCCTTGCTTCCAGCCCCGAAACGTCTGAGGGTTTCGGGGTCGGAGCAGGGGTTCCTTGATCTTGAGACTCGGGCAGCTTCGGGGGGTGCCCCTTCCGGGGGAGCGGCAGAGGCATTCGAGTCTTGTCTCCCGGCCGAAGCTTCGGGGTCTGACCAGTGGGCCCCCCTTCTTCCGCTGTTCCGGCTGCTCCGTCCTTGTCTTGTGGGGTCGGGGCTTGGGGAGAGGACTCGGCCTCGGGTCCTGTGGTGTTGGACCTCGAGGCTGGGGAGGGGCTGACTTGGGGGCCTTGGGCTCCGCTGGACCCCGCCTGGGTTTTTCTTCCCTCTGAGCGGGGCTTATTGTTACAAGGAGTGGGGTTCTCTTTCCCCCCTCTGCGTACGAGTTGGATTTGGTGTCGGCCCCTCCCCGGGTTCGGTTCCGTGTTCCCCGGGTTCGTCGGTTCCGTCTTTCCGGAGGTTTTCGGCTTATCGCATCCAACCTGGTGAGGTGCGAGCGGCCTTTGCAGCTTACCTCCTGCGGGACCCGGATTATGCCTCGGAATGGATCCATCTGAGTTCAGGTTTGGGACTTCGTTCCCTTTCTGGCTCCGTTACGAGGTTCCGGAGTCTTCCTGGCTAGCAGCCTGCCCTTTGCTTGTTTTGGATTCCTGGCATTCCTTCTGTCGTTCCCGCACGTTGGAGTGGCGGGAAGCTTCCACGGTGATTCAGGTTTTCCTGGGGGGCGAGCTTGAGTACCTGAATGAGTGCTTGTTTGCCCCTGCCCTCCCCCGCGATGTGGGCGTTATTCAGCTCATGTGCAGGTTCCCGTCCTTTCGGCGGCGCTGGTTGCGGAGGATTTGCGCGCCCGGGGCCTTTTGGCTTCGGCCTTGCGGTTCTTTTCCATCCTGGAGCTGTCCTCGGATTGGCTCGTGGAGGATGTGAGGACGCTTGGGTCCGTCCCAGGGTCTGGCGCCTTGTCCTCGGCTGCGCGCTCGTTCGCTGCCTTGTTGAAGCTGTTCACGCCGATTTTGCGGGATGCGGTTTCCCTGTTTTATGCTTCCCGTCTCGCGTGTCGGCAGGCGGTGCTGGGTTCCTCCGTGGAATCTGCTTGGGCTCTGGCTCTTAGGCGTTCTTC
>WNGS01110234.1:0-10973 GCA_020271785.1 Procambarus virginalis
ATATATATATATATAGGTTGTGCTTCACAGACTGCACAACCATATATGTATAGTATATATATTATATATATATATATATATATATATATATATATATATTATATATATATATATATATATACATATATATATATATATGCTGAACAGGCTGACCTATTTTATATGATGTTCGCCATCTTTCAACAATATTAAATTAGAAGAGTACGACAGCTTGCTGAAATCAACACTAGAAAAAGCCCTCAATCTTTCCCTCAGCGACTCACAGTGGAACAGGCCTCCCTTCCTGTCAGACTCGGGGCCTTGGCGTGCGCACAGCAACACAAATTGCTGTACCAGCGTTCCTGTCCTCTTCAGTGGGGTCTGACAACTTGTGAAGGAAATCCTACCTGAGCACCTAGTTCAACAGGCAAGGGTACATGATCCCAGCTTCACAGACTGCACAACCAAATGGGTCTCTATCGCAGGACCAGCACCCCAACCACCGCCTTCTGAAGCCCATAAGCAATCCAGCTGGGATCGCCCCCCATTGCCGACAAGAAACTGCGACTTTGCTAGAAGCTGCGACAAAACCTCATGACACTGCCCGACTTAGAGGTTAGCAGCTCCCATGCAGGCGATTTCCTATTAGCAACCCCAATGTCAGCAACCAGCACCCGTCTCACACCGCAGGCCCTCCGAATTGCCGTGGCTCTCCGTCTCGCTGCCCCAATCCACACCGAATACAGGTGTATTTGCGGCGAGGCAGAGGCCGACAGTTACAGACGGCATGGCCTTCTCTGCCAAAGGACAGAGGATGACATGCAAGACACGGCGAGGTCAATGACAGAGAGAAGCCTTACCACAGCCGGTTGTCCAGCAGAGAGAGAGCCCCGTTACCTAATATCCCGCAACTCTGATGAGCCTGTTGGTCGCCCAGACGGAATCACAGTGAACCCCTGGAGGAATGGTAGACAGTTGGTGTGGGACTACACTTGCGTTTCAACTCTAGCCAATACCTATGTTGACTTCAGTGCTACTCAAGCAGGAGGAGCTGCCAATCACCGGGAAGCGGCCAAGTCACATAAATACAGAGACCTTGAGCACCACTACAATTTTGGTCCCATTGCCTCAGAGACACTTGGTGCCTGGGTAAAAGTGCTGTTAGCTTTTTGAAGGAGTTGGGGTCTAAGCTAATCGAAACAACTAGAGACCCTAGGGCTGCCAGTTTTCTTTTTCAGCGCCTTAGTGTGGCAATCCAGAGAGGAAATGCTCACTGCATCCACGGTTCCTGCCCGCCATCTGAGGAGCTTGAGGAGCTATTCAACTTGTGACAAGCAGCCTTGTACCCTGCATGTAATCAATATTGTAACTTTTTTGTGTAATGACATTTTCAAATAAAGTTAGATAAATATACACACATACCAAAAGAATAGGGGTGGTAGGAGAAGAACATATCAAAGTGTTCAGTGAGGATCCACAAGGTCTTCTCTGAGTACTCTTTATTTTCTTCTCCAAGGCTATGGGTCCCTACACTTGCACCTGAGGTGTGCCCATCCGGGCTCAAGAAGGGTGCCTCTTTAGTACAAGGAAACTACTCCAAGCTTGTACTAAAGAGGCACCCTTCTTGAGCCCGGATGGGCACATGTATAAGCAAGTAGATGGGGTCGCAATGGGTTCTCCCCCTAGGTGTCCTGTTTGCGAACTTCTACATGGGTACCATCGAACAAAAGGTCTTAGTCGACATGAACTTGAAACCAGCCATATACTGCAGGTATGTTGACGACATTTTTACACAGGTACCGGATGTCAGACATCTGCAGGAGCTGAAGGAGGCATTTGAGCGGTATTCTGTGTTGCGTTTCACTTATGAGATGGAGAAGGATGGGAAGCTGCCCTTTCTAGATGTAACAGTCATGGAAAGGAGCGGAGGTTTCCACACTGCAGTCTACACTAAGGAAACAAACATAGGAATGTGCCTCAATGCCAACAGTGACTGCCCAAACAGGTACAAGAGGAGTGTCGTTAACGCTTATGTCGACCGTGCTCTCAGCCACAGCTCAGGATGGAAGCAAGTCGATGAAGAACTCTGTAGGGTAAGGCAGGTCCTAGTCAACAACGGCTTCTCCAATGGTTTCGTTGAAGACATCATAAGATGGAAGGTGAAACACCATGCAACCTCTGAAGAGACAAATAACACAACACCTGTACCCCCTATTAGACTATTTTACAGGAACTTCTTTTCCACAGCTCATAAAACGGAGGAAAGGGTCCTGAAAGATATTGTTAATAGAAACGTTATCCATACAGACAAAATCAGAAGATACAATTGACGATCTACTATAAAACCAAGAAAACTGCCAACCTACTCATGAGAAACTCTCCAGACACAAAGCAAAACGCTTTAAGTTGCAAAGAAAGTTATATAGTTGTATGGGGTCGACCTGAGGACCGTCGTGACCCCAGAGGGTGACCCCACACACTGACATTAGGACCGTCGTGACCCCAGAGGGTGACCCCACACACTGACCTGAGGACCGTCGTGACCCCAGCGGGTGACCCCACACTCTGACGTGAGGACCGTCGTGACCCCAGAGGGTGACCCCACACACTGACCTGAGGACCGTCGTGACCCCAGCGGGTGACCCCACACACTGACCTGAGGACCGTCGTGACCCCAGCGGGTGACCCCACACACTGACGTGAGGACCGTCGTGACCCCAGAGGGTGACCCCACACACTGACCTGAGGACCGTCGTGACCCCAGAGGGTGACCCCACACACTGACCTGAGGACCGTCGTGACCCCAGCGGGTGACCCCACACACTGACCTGAGGACCGTCGTGACCCCAGAGGGTGACCCCACACATTGACCTGAGGACCATCGTGACCCCAGAGGGTGACCCCACACACTGACCTGAGGACCGTCGTGACCCCAGAGGGTGACCCCACACACTGACCTGAGGACCATCGTGACCCCAGAGGGTGACCCCACACATGACCTGAGGACCATCGTGACCCCAGAGGGTGACCCCACACACTGACCTGAGGACCGTCGTGACCCCAGAGGGTGACCCCACACACTGACGTGAGGACCGTCGTGACCCCAGAGGGTGACCCCACACACTGACCTGAGGACCGTCGTGACCCCAGAGGGTGACCCCACACACTGACCTGAGGACCGTCGTGACCCCCAGAGGGTGACCCCACACACTGACCTGAGGACCGTCGTGACCCCAGAGGGTGACCCCACACACTGACCTGAGGACCGTCGTGACCCCAGAGGGTGACCCCACACACTGACCTGAGGACCGTCGTGACCCCCAGAGGGTGACCCCACACACTGACGTGAGGACCGTCGTGACCCCAGAGGGTGACCCCACACACTGACCATGACTTTTCCTTATTAATAAAGTCCTCAACTTAGTAATTTATATTAATAGTTTGAATAAAGAAAAATAACCATTATAATTCTTTATACCATAATCAATGGTTAATTACCATAATCATAATTATCAGCCATAGGAAACTACATATTATCCTGCTGTAATAACCGCTCATAATTATCTCGTGTAATAACCAACTGAAAATAATAGCAACAATAACCGGAAGTAATAACCTTCTGCAAAAGTTTGACATAATAACTCACCCTAATAATCTCAAGTAATAACACATAATTATAACCTGACACAAAAACGTGTAAATATAAAATCAAAATTATTTCTCCCGTAATATCTTGCAGAAATAATAAAGCACAAAAACGTGTTGTAACCCCCTATATAACAACTTCCTCATAACTCCGCGCCCCAATAACTGCCTTAATATCTTCCCGTCATAACTTTCCGAATTAACCTTTTCTAATAGCCTGGTGTAATTACCTGCAACAACATCGAACGTGTTTAAATGATCACTTTAAATGATCACCAGTTGTTAAAACTTCCCTAGTAACCTGTTATAATAATCTGCCTCACTATTCAGCATCAATATAAAGAAAGACCAAGCTAGAATAACAACCTGTTCTCAAAACCAGCACTTAAACCCTCCAGTGATCATAACTGGTTTTTTTTTTGCAGGGATATTCCTGCGCAGGCCCTAAGCCACTGGCTGGCCCACTGCGCGGGCCCTAAGCCTCTGGCTGGCCCACTGCGCGGGCCCTAAGCCTCTGGCTGGCCCACTGCGCGGGCCCTAAGCCTCTGGCTGGCCCACTGCGCGGGCCCTAAGCCTCTGGCTGGCCCACTGGGCGGGCCCTAAGCCTCTGGCTGGCCCATTGCGCGGGCCCTAAGCCTCTGGCTGGCCCACTGCGCGGGCCCTAAGCCTCTGGCTGGCCCACTGCGCGGGCCCCAAGCCACTGGCTGGCCCACTGCGCGGGCCCTAAGCCTCTGGCTGGCCCACTGCGCGGGCCCTAAGCCACTGGCTGGCTCACTGCGCGGGCCCAAAGCCTCTGGCTGGCCCACTGCGCGGGCCCTAAGCCTCTGGCTGGCCCACTGCGCGGGCCCTAAGCCTCTGGCTGGCCCACTGCGCGGGCCCTAAGCCACTGGCTGGCCCACTGCGCGGGCCCTAAGCCTCTGGCTGGCCCACTGCGCGCGCGGGCTCTAAGCCTCTGGCTGGCCCACTGCGCGGGCCCTAAGCCTCTGGCTGGCCCACTGCGCGGGCCCTAAGCCTCTGGCTGGCCCACTGCGCGGGCCCTAAGCCTCTGGCTGGCCCACTGCGCGGGCCCTAAGCCACTGGCTGGCCCACTGCGCGGGCCCTAAGCCTCTGGCTGGCCCACTGCGCGGGCCCTAAGCCTCTGGCTGGCCCACTGCGCGGGCCCTAAGCCTCTGGCTGGCCCACTGCGCGGGCTCTAAGCCTCTGGCTGGCCCACTGCGCGGGCCCTAAGCCTCTGGCTGGCCCACTGCGCGGGCCCTAAGCCTCTGGCTGGCCCACTGCGCGGGCCCTAAGCTTCTGGCTGGCCCACTGCGCGGGCTCTAAGCCTCTGGCTGGCCCACTGCGCGGGCCCTAAGCCTCTGGCTGGCCCACTGCGCGGCCCTAAGCCACTGGCTGGCCCACTGGGCGGGCCCTAAGCCTCTGGCTGGCCCACTAAGTGTTGGTTGTTTCTGTTTTACTTGGGCGGAGTATGAGTATTTATGACTCGTATGGTCGCTTTAGTAAGATTTTGCCATATGTGTTTAACAACTTCTGCTCTGTTGAATCTAAGTTGAAATCTTAATGGGTTTGTAACTGTGCACTGTGTTAGATAATGTTCCAGTGGTCTGTTGGGCATTTCTCCACAGTGCTGACATTTATATAACTGTTGTGATCATAACTTGCAGTAATAACCTGTAACAAAAGCCTGTTGTACTAATAGCAATTAGTAATAAGCAACAATAAATACCTGTTGTAATAATACAAATAAACTATATCCTGTTGTAATTATACAATTCATTAATAGCCTGATGTAATTATAACTTGCGGTAATAATATTCAATAATATCCTCTTGTAATAATAATCTGCAGTAATAACCTACAATAATAGCCTGTTGTAATAATTACCTGCAGTAATAATCTAAAAAAATTGCCCCTTGTTATAATAACCCATAGTAATAACCTTCAACAATAGACCATACTAATTATAACCCGTAGAAATTTTGATATAAAATATTAAGTATCTGTTGTTGTTGTTTGAGATTCATCTACTCGGAACAAAAAAGTTTCAAGTAGCACGGGCTATGGTGAGCCCATAGTGGACTTTACAATATAATAAGTATCATTTAAACCCCCAGTTATATCTTTTATTCTTAGTCGCTTCTAATTGTTATTGAAGCCAAACTTCTGAGGTGACTTTATGTTTCATCTGTTGTTCAGGACTTTATTCAACATGTTCGGTTGTTGAGTTTATTATGTGTTTTGGGAAATTATATTAAAATGTTGACTTAAGGTAAAAGGAAGAAGGCTGTGTTAGCGGGTCGACCTGAGGACCGTCGTGACCCCAGCGGGTGACCCCACACACTGACCTGAGGACCGTCGTGACCCCAGCGGGTGACCCCACACACTGACCATGACTCTTCCTGATTAGTCAAGACTAACAAAGTATTATATAGCAGCCCGTCCTCTTAAGGTTTCCCAACGTCAAGAAATTGAAGCATTAAATTCCCATTATCCTAACCTACCAGAGGAAGCAAAACAGAAAACGGGAGAGTATGCAAATATCTCGAGCCTCTACCATTTTCAGTACGACAATTTTTGGCCTTAGGTAGAGTATACGTCAAAATGCGACGTTCTATTTGGAGGACGGGTTGTATATAGACCTTCACCTCAACACTAAGTGACACTAAGAACCTTTATCTGAAGGAAGTGATAACCATTAAGGAGTGAAAACTGCCCTCAAGTACTTATGAGAAAAGTCTTAATACAAGATTTAATTATTAATAATAATCCTGTTATTTTAAGAATGAAAACGTTGACTCGTGTCAAGACTGTTATGACCTCTGGGTCATCAGAGGTCACCAGTGTGTTTACTTATGTTGCCATTAATCAACAGTTGACCTTTTGATTAATGTGATCATGTATATATGATGATCACGTGATCATGTATACTTTGTAGCTCGCTTACCAAGAATTCATGTTTATCGTACATCTAACGTGACAGCTTCCTGGTCATGTATATTGTAGAGCTGACCTGATAGCCACGTATTCATGTATACTGTTAAGATGACCTGTTAGATGTAGTCATGTATACTGCAGAGCTAACGTGACGGCCGCTTGGTCAAGTATACTGTAGAGCTGACCTGACAGCCACGTATTCATGTATACTGTATATCTGACCTGACAGCCACGTATTCATGTATACTGTATATCTGACCTGACAGCCACGTATTCATGTACACTGTATATCTGACCTGACAGCCACGTATTCATGTATACTGTATATCTGACCTGACAGCCACATATTCATGTATACTGTAGAGCTGACCTGACAGCCACATATTCATGTATACTGTAGAGCTAACCTGACAGCCAAGTGGTCATGGGGAACTGCTGGTCTTGCAACCAAAAGGGTAAAAAATTTTTGGAATTGGCGTGTCTGGCAACGATGTTGTCATGTATACTCTGCAGATGTTAACCTAGTAACGATGTTTTCATGTATACTGCAAAGCTGCTTGTCTGAAAACTACATTGTTTTGTACACAGCGAAGCTGGCATGTCTGGCAACCACGAAGTTCTCAATATTGTGGAACTGCTTGTCTGGTAAACCAAGAGGTCAGGTACACTGTGATGTTGGTTTACCTAGCAACCACATGTTCATGTAACCTGTAGAAGCCCTCGTCTGGCAGTCACATTCTCAGGTATACTGTGGAGTTGTCAGTCTAACAACCTGCGAACATAACCAGACCTTATAACCTGTTCCTATAACATAACTAATAACTAGAAGTTATAACCAGCAGTAACCATCGGCCAAAATAACTTGTAAAATTCTTGCTGGTTTTGCCTTTGGCAATATTTTGCTGTAACAGCCTTCAGGAATTGCTAATCATAATTACTACAATAACAGCCTTTAATGATAACTTGCAGTAATAACCTTCCGAAATAATCTGTATCAAGAGTAATATATGTTATTGCAACCCGTTTTTCTTTGGTATTGAATATGGAATAATATTTTCACATGTGCAATATTATAAGAACAATTTGTATTCTTTGTATCATACTGCACCATCTTGCATCATCTTGCAGCGCTCTGTGTCTTTTTTTAATTTATTACGTGTGTGTTAGAAATTTATATTAAATGCTTGAAAAAAGAAAAATAACCAATCATTAGGAAAAATTAACTCGACTAATAACCTACAGTAATAACACATCATAATAGCATGAAGTAATTTAGGGCAGAAATAGTTTTGAGAGCAAGAGGGGAAGGCCAAATAAACAATGACACTAATAGTTGATAGAGTGTGCAGTTATTGCTGTGGATTCAGCTAATTACTGTGATATTAGACGTAGTATTGATAAATAAAGATAATATTGTGTTTTATTATTTTAAGTTGAGAGAATGTCATGTGGACATTGTTTTTGAATAAAGGTGTGAATAGAACACATGGATAAACTTCGGGGAGTTCAGTGTTCCTCTACTGAAAGATTGAAATTTCAGTTTATGTATTTGAATTTGTTGTGTTTCATGTTTTAGATGGTAACACATGGAAAGCAGAAGTCTATTATTTTTTTAGCTAGATTTTGCTGACAGATTAGGGATATTGCATTTAATTATATAAAATCAGGGTATGGGATGTTTTGTTTTCAGATGCATTGGGTAATTGCATCTGTTAGACTGTCAGCCTAACAGTCAGGATTCACATGTTGGGATCTGCATTTTTTATGTGATTATGGTGATGTAATCTGTTGATTGTAGGGATTTGTTGTATAGGGTAGATTTTTTTTTTGGTTAAGCATTGGTTCAAATTGTTAGTTATTCAGTAAAGGAATGGGATAAGAAACTTAATGATAAATAGAGTAACACAATGTTTCTTGAATACGTGAGTGAGAGGATTGTGACAGTCTGAGCTGTTTGAAGGAAGCTTATAGATCTGGGATTATATGAATTACAGAGGACACAAGCTAGTTGAAGTCAGAGAGAACTTTTAGGTAGCAGTAGAAATGGTTATTCCCCAAGGATCAAGGGATTAGCGGGGAGAGGGTATAGACAAAATGGCTACAACCTTCCTGAGTGTTTTAATTCATCAGTTTAGAGGAATTCAGTAATTAAAAGTAATTGTAGTAATATTAAATCTTGCTTAAGAACTTATGTTAAATTAACGTCATTTTAGAGTAAAGATTTAACTCCTCGTAGTCAACAATTGTAGATGGCGCATTTAAAATATGGGGTGTATTTTCAGTGCACGGAAAATATGTACCATCTTGGGTGTAATTCAATAAATTAGAAAAATCTAAGTATGATCCAGTATTGTAGTTATTATTCAATTCCGCTCAAGTATCTAGGTAATTTTCCAATGGTTTTGAATAATGATTATGTCACCTTCAGTGACAAGTACACGATTAAGTTTTATTAATCATCTCAGAATAGTAATTTTGCAACTAAGCCAAGGTCAGCCTCTCTGCTGGGAGAGGAGAGAAAGATCAGTGTGGTTTGGACAACAGCTGGAGAAAGGGATCCTCACCCTGAGGGGGGTCAAGATCACGACCTCTGGCCCAGGTCTTTGTAGAGGTCAGGTAAAAGTCTGTGTATTAACGGATTGTTTAATGACTTCATGCCATTGCCAAAGTAGGATATTGTCAGCTGGGAAGAATTCCTTTGCTCATATATAACTAATTGTATTTTAATAAATTTGCTTAAATTATTCGTGTTTAGTGAGTTCCCCGATTTAATCTTGATTATTCGAATCTTTAGATCCTGGGATTTGGGCAATACCACCATGTGCTCCATGTAAGTTTCTTCATCGTTTCAATAGATTTCCCTAGTTTTAGTTCAGTAAGCCAACTTTAATAGTAAATTCGTCCATTGGGGTTCCACATTCGGGGAGTTTTGTCTAGTTGGCGGTTTCCTGTTTCATCGTCAATTAGGGGAGTTAATCAGTGAGGAGTTGATTCAAGTGGTGGCAGTGGAAACACGTAGAGTCTGTAGAGTTACTGGAAGCTGATCAGGTTGGGTTACAGTTACCTGTGGCAGGTAGCTACAGGTGACGGATCTCCCAATCCTGAGCACTCCATGTGCAAACTCTGTGAGCAGGAACTGCGGCATGATCTCCTCCAACACTACATCAAAAGACACATCGAACACTTATGTAGGGCATACGTAAATCTGTGTATCTATGTATTTACGTATGTAGGTTAGCTTAGCATTCTAAAACACCGAATCACCTTCTGTGGTTGATTGTTCAATAAACCCCTGAACTATATGTTTAACACATCTCTAACCCTGTGCATGGAGGACAGAAGAACATGTATATATGCTGGTTAGCATTGTAAATGTGTGGCCACGTCTGTGGCAGAAAAAGAACTACATCACCGAATGCCCAGGTA
The DNA here is from genome assembly GCA_020271785.1 of Procambarus virginalis. Taxonomy (NCBI): domain Eukaryota; kingdom Metazoa; phylum Arthropoda; class Malacostraca; order Decapoda; family Cambaridae; genus Procambarus; species Procambarus virginalis. The sequence continues at coordinate 9,982 of WNGS01110234.1, forward strand.
TTAGACCTTTCAGACCAGTTGGCATGAGGTACCTGGAGCTTTGCAATTACTTTATTCACTCTCGTATTCTTGAGGATATCCTCATATTGCACCCAAAATTTGCCTGTGCAGACTACTAAACATATGGCCCTGTATGACTAACCATCCTGCGAGATGGGGACTTTTATTACCACTTATTCACTCTTGTGTTGATGATATCCTCAAAATGCATCTGGAGTCTGCCAGTGCAGACTGCCTATCACATGCCTCTGCATGACTAACCATCCTGTGTGATGGGGATTTTTTAACATCACGTAGTTAGCCTTCTTGACACACTGTACTCCACTTCATATAGTCTAGGGTAGCTGCACTAATGCAGATGTACCTCATGTATTAATAACAAAAAATGATCAGGTACAATGCCTGGTATTGGTGATACCGAGGTGATCAAACACCGAGGTTACTGGGTGTTGAACTGGAGGGTGTAGTAGGAACTCTGGGGAACTATAGAATAGTTAACTAATGACAGGGCTAATGGACAGAAGAGAGCTATTAGTCCCCGGCACCGTTACATGAGGACCGTCGTGACCCCGGCGGGTGACCCCACACACTGACCTGAGGACCGTCGTGACCCCAGCGGGTGACCCCACACTGACCTGAGGATGACTCATCAAATTATAAAGTTCAACCCAGTATTTATTCATCTCCTCAGTTACCCCGCCTGAACACCCAATAATCCACCCAATAACCCTCTATAATAATCACCACAATACCCTCCATAATAATCCACGCGAATAATCCAACAGTATAGGCCCCACGCTAACCTTCTATAATAATCCAAAACAAAAACCCTCTAAAATAATCCACCACAAAACTCCACCACTATTATCTACCATACCAATCCAACCCAATATCCATAAATAATTATCCATTACAATAACATCCAAAATAATATACTAAAATTACCTCTTTAATTATCCAACACAATAACCCTCCATAATATTCCACGAGAA
>WNGS01110241.1:0-12708 GCA_020271785.1 Procambarus virginalis
ATGTCCCACAAGTACGAGGGCCCCTACATTGTGACAGAAAAGACGGGGACCTAACGTACAAGTGAGACACTCTGATAAGCGTAACAGGTATGCTCGTACACGTGAATCGGCTGAAGAAGTTCCAGGGCCCCGGGCCATTGCACCAACCAATGTTTCCTTTCCAGTGATGGAGGAGATGATTGTTCTGGGGACCCTAACTCATTCTCAATAATTCTAGTTCTGTGAATGCTGTGGAGGAGGGACTGTCCCATTTGCAGATGTCCCAACGTGACGAGGTGCAGTCGTTGCTTGACGAATTCTCCAGTCTGTTCGGGGAGGTCCCGACACAGACTGATGCCATTTACCATGTGTCGAGTTGATGGACTACACCCCATTTGCCTTCAACCCTATCGATGAACCGCAGAAAAGAGCCATCGTACGGAAGGAGGTCGACTTCTTGCTCCAGCACGGCCTCATCAGGCCGAGCCAGGGCTCTTGGTTCTCGCCCTGCCTTTTGGTCCCTAAACCAATGGCTCCTGGCGATTATGCACCGATTACCAGCAGCTCAACAAGGTAACCATAGGGACGCCTATCCGTTACCACGTCTCGAGACTGTATCGACGAAATCGGGAACGCCACGTATGTCTCGAAATTCGATCTCTCGAGGGGTACTATCAAATCCCGCTCACTGAACGTGCTAAAAACTAACGGCGTTTGTGATACCCGAGGTGTGTTTGAGTATCAAGTGTTACCATTCGGCTTGCGTAATGCCCCTGCCCACTTCCAGAGGCTAATGAACTCTTTTCTCGCTAATGTGCCAAATTGTCGGGCGTATTTAGATGATATTGTGCTCTTTGATATTAATTTGGCTGACCACATAGCTAGAGTACGCCAGTTGTTCACAGTGTTGAAACATGCAAATCTAACCTTAAATGCTAAAAAGTGTCATTTTGGCCAAGGCACAGTGACGTACCTCGGTTATGAAGTGGGCCAAGGAAAGTGTTACCTCGGCAAGATAAAATCAGTGCCATTCTGGACTATCCAGTGCTCAGGTCTAAAAAGGACATTCAACGATTTATCGGTATGTGTGCGTACTACCGACGCTTTTGTCAGAACTTTTCCAGTGTGGCCACTCCTCTCACAGATTTGTTGCGGAAGGCCGTTAAATTTAAGTGGTCATTGGACTGTGCAGAGGCATTTAAAAATTTGAAATTGATCTTAGCTTCCGCCCCAGTGCTTGCTAGTCCAAGGTTCGACCGTCCATTTAAAATTCAAGTTGACGCGTCTGACTCGGGTGCTGGTGCAGTGTTGTTGCAAACTGGGGATGGTAAAGTGAAACACCCAGTATATTATTACTCTGTGAAATTTGACAAGGCGCAGCGCAATTATTCAGTGATAGAAAAAGAGGCGTTGGCGCTAGTGCTAACATGTAAAAAGTTCGAAGTTTACCTCACAGGTAATATAGTGGAAGTGTACACGGACCATAACCTATTAGTTTTCATGAATCAGATGAAGCAGAAAAATAAACGCATCCTCAGGTGGGCATTGTACCTACAGGACTTTAATCTATCTATTATCCACCTGCCGGCTCAACGTGATAGCCGACGCTCTGTCCTGCTTGCCTGGGTAACATTAGTATGAGCCACAGGAAGCCATACCAAATTTCATGCTTTAGTTATTTTTTTTTTAGGTTCTCCTGTGACATTAAATATTCCGTGTCCAATTTATTTACTTCCCTGTGTTTTTTTTTTTTTTTTTTGTTTTTTGTGTGTTTTTTTTTTCTTTCAGAGAATTCCCCTGTATTTTTTTTTTGCAGAGAAATTGTTGTTTGATTGATTTTCTATTATGTCATGGATTTCCCTTTTATTCTCTGTATACTCTTACAAAAAATATGACTACTATTCTAGTAGTCACATTTTTTTTCTCTGAAGGGGGGAGGAGTGTTACGACTCGGGGTTCTTTAGAGGGAAACCAGAGGTCAAATTTTGAGCTTATTAAACTTCCATATAGTAAACACGCATCGCGAGCTGCATATGTCGTATCTTCCCTGCCAGTCGTAAGACTATTCTTGTTTCTCAAAGAGTTTTTAAAGATTGAGCTTGGGGTTGATTATTAAATAATAAAATAGGCACCAACTATGTTTACTAATACTGTCTAATCATTTGTAAAGTAAACCTGAGTAAACTTTGTATCGGGCGCCGGTATGATTAGTTGAACAGTCTGCCGGCAGCATTAGCCCACGGAGAAAGAGGGAGACTCTCGCTCGCTCTTCTCTGCTGGCTGACTGTGGTGTTAGGATGTGCTCCTCCTTCCTCTTAATTCTTTATTTCTGTCTTAGTTTGGTTAAGTACTCCATAACTCATTTTGGTTATATTTCTGGCATACCCATCGTTCTATGTGTAGAGTAGTATACCTGGGGTGTAGTAAGTGTTTTTAAGTGTTTATCTCACCTGTTATGCTAACGGGGGTCCCAGTGTAAACACGTGGTCCCCTACCCTAAGCTGACTCTAACTTCAAGTGTTTTATAGTAGAGCTTTACCCTAACTTGTTTTCAGTGTAAAACCTTGTATCCTGTCTAAGTGGACCAAGGCTTTTTAACGTAAGATTGTGTGGTAAAGTTAGTATTATATTGTTATTGGTGTGATTGTGTATGGGGGGGTTGTTAACCCTTACACTGCTCAGGGGTCCTGGGCACATTTACACCCCTGTGCGCAAGAAAAAAAAATTCTAAAATTTTTTTTCGTCTTCTAAACATGTTAATTTGAGTCCCCTGAGCACGGGAAAAATAATAAAAAATTCTATTATGCATACCAATGACACAATTGAGCCGAGAATTTGGCCGATGACGTCACAGAACGTGAGCTCTCGAGGCTGCTGCGTCAGCCAGCTGTCACTCACGGCCGCTCTCGCGGCCCGAGTTGCCGCGAATTTATTTTCGCTGAATTATTTACAGTATTTTTGGGTCATTTTACTCAAATTTTTTTCGCTAGTATTGTTCCAATTATTAGCAATAGACGTTGTATTATAATAAAAATGGTCTAAACTCAATAGGCGCTCACATATTATTGTCACAAGTATGCCCACCAAAATGGTATAATTTACAGGAAATATTCAATGTATTTGGTTTTTTTTCAAAATAAACACAAAAAATAACTTGATATGTACATTTATTTACCAAAGAATTACACATTTAGTACTCCTGGAGACTGTGATACTGTGCGAAACAGTCGATATGGCACAGAGGGACGGCACACGCTTCGCACCATGTCAACACCAATTTACGTTTCTGTGGCCTCAATTTGGTACTGGAACACACAACACACCGACGCTGGCCTGCTGCACGAGCTCCAGTTGGTGGTAATTTCTTGATTTGGTGCATCAGAAAGGCCTCCCTGTAAGCGAGCCTGGGTGCAGGAGCATGGTTCAATATTGGGTCTCGAATGGGTCTTTGTATGCCAGGTGTGTCCTTGCCAAATTTACCTAGCAACTGTTTCACAACTTGAAAACTAAATGAACGGAAATATGGTTTTCTACCTGTCTTTACAAGAAACATGTTGTAACTGTTCAGCATTGTTACGTCAATTAGGTGGAAAATCATTTTCTTCGTCCACTTCACAGTCTTCCGTACACACTCTACAGCACCCACCATCATGTCACATTTATCAACTAAACGCATGTTGATGTTGTAGTCCATCACACAATCTGGCTTATATATTATTTGCTTTGTTGTTCTGTTCACCTTGCCACTGTCCACCATTGTACCAGGGTGAATGGTGGTCAACATGTTCACTTCACGTCTGTCTTTCCACCGCACTGAAAGCATTGCACCACTTTTTCTTACCTCGCAATCACCTACTTGCATAGCAGTGTCAAACACAGGCATTTCCTTTCGTTTTGGCTTTACTGTTCCACACACTCCAGTCTTATTATCAAGCAAGAATTTCGTTAGCAAGGGACTGGTATAATAGTTATCTGTGTACAATATGTGGCCCTTGTTCAGATATGGTGCAAGCAGTGACTTCACCACACTACCTGAGAAGCCATGTTCGTCATTAGCAGGAATATCTACATTTGTGGCTGAATAAAGTATCATGTGTAACACCATTCCTGATTCACAGTCACAGAGCACAAAGAATTTCAGTCCAAATCGGTGACGTTTTGAGGGAATATACTGCTTGAAGGCAGCACGTCCTTTGAAAAGCACAAGGGATTCATCAATAACCAGCTTCTGAGCTGGTACGTAGTAATCTCGGAACTTTCCAATCAGGTCATTTAGCACGTGCCTCACCCTCCAAAGCCTATCATCCTGTGTCTCGTCTGCATTATTTGCAAAATGAATGCACCGTAGGATCAACAGAAATCTGTCTCGGGACATATATTTCCCGAACAATGGTGTTGGAACAGCGTTGTCTTTGCTCCAATAATCTGAAATTACGTGTTTCACACAATGTTTCATCAACATGCAAATTGCGAAAAACACATACATTTCACCAACAGTTGTCTCTTTCCAACGCTGTAGTCGTGAAAATTCTGTAACTTCCTCAAGTTCAATGAGATCGGCCGCAAGTCTGTTCGTTTCATGAACAATGTGTTCCATGAGCGGCTCATCGAAATATGCAATAAAAAAGTCACTTTCACACATTTCGTCACCAGTATCAGGGAAAAGATCTGTAATTCCCACATCTCTGTTGTCAAAGTCGGGAATTTGTGGTACAAAATCTTCCCCATCACTCCACACACACAAATCTGCTGCCTTCCGAGAGCCATTAGCTGCACGACGGCGAGGAATCCGGGGACCAGGAGCTGAAGCAGGCATTGTAACAGTAGGGGCAGGAACGGTAGATGAGGTAAAAGATCTGGAACATGAGGGAATTTGTTCCTCATTGTCGCCATATTGTCCCATGCGGCGGCGCTTGGCTGGGCGGGTAGCTGATGCGGCGAAACTTGTACTGGCACTAACAGCCGGGGTAAAACTATTCTCAGATTCTTCATCACTAAAACCTGAGAAAGATTCACTTGTTTCTGAATCGTTGATCATATCATAAACGTGTAGTGGTATAGATGAACGACGTGCTTGGGCGCGAGGTGGTGTTGAGTGGTGTTGAGTAGTATCCTCGTGAGGCATCCTCACCCTCGTGGCACCCACATGTTCACCCTCACTATCCGTTGTTTCGATTTCTTCTGGCTGGGTATAATCTTCATCTATATCAGAGTCGTCAATATCAGACTCGTCAACGTCCTTGAACAATTCATCTGCAATTTCGTCTTCGGTCAAAGACTGTGCGGCGCGGTGCGCTAAGCGAGGTCGCACGCTGGCTCGTGATGCGCTCGCCATGGTGTCTGGCCACTAACTAAGGCCTGTGAAACAAAGGAGGCCTGCTCTAGATATTTTTTCAAAATGGCGTCTGTTTACAATAGCCCGTGGCTATGGGATGGGTGACCCCTTTACACCGCGGGACGTTTGAATCGTGCCTGGCACCCTTTGGCGTATATATACGCCATGCGCACGGTCAGACATGTTACTCATGGCGTATATATACGCCATGCGCAGTTTAAGGGTTAAAGGGTTAATAAATAAGTAAGTTGAATAGAGTATCCCTTTTTCCTCTGTGGGAGTACAATGATCTATCTCTAGACATACAGGGTGTAGTAGCAAGTATTTATTACTGTGGATATTTTATTTTGGGGGCCGGGCCTTTTAGTTCTCCCATATTTTGATACCTCTGTATTCCACTTACCCTTACCCCTTAATAGTACCAGTTCCCCCATAGCAAGCCCACCATCTTTTATAACAGATGGGATGCAGACATAGTGTATAATATAGTTTAGGCTTGAATTGAGATTCCCACAAAATTCATTCCCACAACGAGACACAATGTTGAAAATACGCCGGTATCCGTCAGAAGGCAAAATTTGCGGTATCCTCGCAAAATTCTCTCAGACAGGAGATTACCCGTGCGGAAAATGACGCCAACACCGAGTCTACCATATATATCGAGTACGTTAAGGTGATGTCGTTACATCGTTCAAATGAGTTTCAAATGGTTGCCGAAGAAGCCTCCTGCTCTCAACATATAACGGAAAATTCAGATGCACCACATCCAATTTCTGGAGAAAATAAATTTTTCGGCTCGAATAAGCCCAGAATCCCAAACCGTCTCCTAAAACCTTTCAGGTCTTAAAATACCAAATAACGCAGTCACAGAAAATGCTGATTCTTCATTTACTCCGGTAAACGTCTGCGATAAAAATCGCGAATTCACCAGAACCGAGAACGAGCACCTTGCAATCCGGGAAAAGACTGGGGCCGAAAAAAACATAATAATGGGAAACATTTGCTCCTTTTCTCTGGCAACAACGAGATACTATGTCGACAATTCTTCAATACTCATCTGTAGGCTCCACCGCATGGTTTTCTAAAACAGCAGATTACCCGTCAGGAATGTGCATGAAACAGCGAGTCTACCCTATATGTATCGAATACGTTAAAGTTATGTCATTACACGCAACGAAAAAGTGTGATGTACCAAATCCGATTTCTGCGGAAAGGTAAATTTTTCGGCTCGATTTCCTCTTGAATAAGCACATCTAAGTGAGGTGAGCACAAGATCGCGACTGCACCGGAATCGAGAACTAGCACCTTACAATTAGGAAAAGACTGGAGCCAAAAAACAAAATAATGGGAAACATTTGCTCCTTTTCTCTGGCAACAAAGAGACACAATGTCGACAATTCGTCAATACTCATCTGTAAGCTCCCTTGAATGGTTCTCTAGGACAGCAGATTACCCGTGAGGAATGTGCAAAGAACACTGAGTCTACCTTATATATATCGAATACGTTATGGTCATGTCGTTACATTGTTCAAATGAGTTTCTAATTGTCGCCCAATAAGAGCCCTGCTCTGGCCATATAACGAAAAAGTCTGATGTACCACATTCGATTTCTGGAGAATTTTTTTTTTGGCTCGAATACGTCCAGAATACCAACCTGTCTCTTAAAACCTTTCAGGTCTGAGAGTACCAAATAACACAATCTGGTAATGCAGTCACAGAAAATGCTGGTTCTTCATTTACTCAAGTAAACGTCTGGGGTAAAATTTTTGTACCGCACCGGACCCGAGAAATAGCACAAAGGGAAAAGACTGGAGCAAAAACTGAGTAATGGGAAACATATGCTCTGGAAACAACGAATTACAATGTCGTCAAGACGCCAGTACTCGTCAGTAGGCTCCCTCGCACGTTTTCATCAGACAGCAGGTTTCCCGTGAGGAAGGTACCTCACATTGAGTCTCCCCCTATATATATTGAATACGTTAATGTGATGTCGTTTCATCGTTCAAAAGAGTTTCAAATGGCCGCTCAGCATGCATCCTGTTGTGAACATACAACGAAAACGTCTGATGTACCATGTCCGATTTCTGGTGAATGGTACATTTTTCGGCTCGATTTAGTCCTGAATAAGCAAATCTAAGTGAGCAAATCTAGGTGAGCTCATCATTGCATTTAAACATAAATCCCATAAATTTTTAATTTATTAAATACTAAGTTAAATAACACCCTGATATATATTAAAGAATTCCAGAGTACAACTGTATACAGTTTCCTTCGATTAAGTATATTCAGATCTTTGCCGTCTTTAAAATATGTTTATGTTCGATGTATGTTTTTATGTATAAAAATACTTACTTGTGTGTGTAGATGTATCATAGTCAGTGATGATAGACGAGGAAATTTATGGCAAAAAAAAACTCTCTACAGACACTGAGGAAACATATTAGATATGAATGACTAAATGTAATTTTGCTTTCTTCTTTAACATTAGCTACGTTTAGCACTGTGGAGAAATGCCCGAAAGACAACGGGAACATTATCTAATACAGTGCACAATTACAAACCCATTAAGATTTCAAATTGGATTCAACAGAGCAAAAGAAGTTGTTAAACACACTTGGAAACATCTTACTGAATCGACCATATGAGTCATAAATACTCATACTCCGCTCCAAGTAAACAGAAACAAGAACACTTAGTAGGCCAGCCAGAGGCTTAGGGCCCGCGCAGGAATATCCCTCCAAAAATAAAATACTTTAATAAAATACGGTACTTCAGCTTTGCAGCTTACATGTACATACGTCACCGATTGCAATTCTTCCACTTTTCATGATGTATTCAGTGTATTTTGAACTTTGTTTTTGAAGTCTTTTAATGATTTAATGAGGCATTAATGATTCAACAAATTTTACTCAACTGAACATTGGAAGAGAATTTTTTTTTACTCAGTCTAAGCATATTGCATTGAGAATTGATGTTAAGAACATTTCTATTTTTATATTGAACTGATAAGATCTTTATTTTGAGGATGGGATGCAGACATAGTGTATAATATTGTTTAGGCTTGAATTGAGATTCCCACAAAATTCATTCCCACAACGAGAAACAATGTTGAAAATAGGCCGGTATCCGTCAGAAGGCTCCCTCGCAAAATTCTCTCAGACAGGAGGTTACCCGTGCGGAAAATGACACCAACACCGAGTCTACCATATATATATCGAGTACGTTAAGGTGATGTCGTTACATCGTTCAAATGAGTTTCAAATGGTCGCCCAAGAAGCCCCCTGCCCTGAACATATAACTTAAAATTCAGATGCATCACATCCGATTTCTGGAGAAAAATAAATTTTTCGGCTCGAATAAGCCCAGAATTATATCCCCGTCTCCTAAAACCTTTCAGGTCTTAAAATACCAATAACACAGTCGCAGAAAATGCTGGTTCTTCATTTACTCCGGTAAACGTCTGCGATAAAAATCGCGAATCCACCGGAACCGAGAACTAGCACCTTGCAGTTAGGGAAAAGACTGGGGCCGAAAAAAAACATAATAATGGGAAACATTTGCTCCTTTTCTCTGGCAACAACAAGATACTATGTCGACAATTCGTCAATACTCATCTGTAGGCTCCACCGCATGGTTTTCTAAAACAGCAGAATACCCGTCAGGAATGTGCAAGAAACAGCGAGTCTGCCCTATATGTATCGAATACGTTAAAGTTATGTCATTACACGCAACGAAAAATTGTGATGTACCACATCCAATTTCTGGAGAAAGTAAATTTTTCGGCTCGATCTCCTCCAGAATTAGCGCATCTAAGTGAGGTGAGCACAAGATCGCGACTGCACCGGAACCGAGAACTTGAACCTTGCAATTAGGAAAAGACTGGAGCCAAAAAACAAAATAATGGGAAACATTTGCTCCTTTCTCTGGCAACAAAGAGACACAATGTCGACAATCCATCAATACTTGTCTGTAGGCTCCCTCGCATGGTTCTCTAGTACAGCAGATTACCCGTGAGGAATGTGCCAACAACACTGAGTCTACCTTATATATATCGAATGTCGTTACATTGTTCAAAGGAGTTTTCAATTATCGCCCAATAAGCGCCCTGCACTGACCATATACCGAAAAAGTCTGATGTACCACATCCAATTTCTGTAGAATTTTTTTTTTAGCTCGACTACGTCCAGAATACCAACCTGTCTCCTAAAACCTTTCAGGTCTGAGAGTACCAAATAACACAATCTGGTAATGCTGTCGCAGAAAATGCTGGTTCTTCATTTACTCAAGTAAACGTCTGGGGTAAAATTTTTGTACCTCACCGAACCGAGAAATAGCACAATGCAATGAGGGAAAAGACTGGAGCAAAAAACTGAGTAATGGGAAACATATGCTCTGGAAACAACGAAACACAATGTCGCCAAGACACCAGTACTCGTCAGTAGGCTCCCTCGCACGTTTCCATCAGACAGCAGGTTCTCCGTGAGGAAGGTACCTCACACTGAGTCTCCCCTATATGTTTTGAATACGTTAATGTGATGTCGTTTCATCGTTCAAAAGATTTTCAAATGGTCGCTCAGCATGCATCCTGTTGTGATCATACCACGAAACGTCTGATGTACCATGTCCGATTTCTGGTGAATGGTACATTTTTCGGCTCGATTTCGTCCTGAATAACCAAATCTAAGTAAGCAAATCTAGGTGAGCTCATCATTGCATTTAAACAATAAATCCAATAAATTTTTAATTTATTAAATACTAAGTTAAATAACACACTGATATATCTTAAAGAATTCCAGAGAACAACTGTATATAGTTTCCTTCCATTAAGTATTTTCAGATCTTTGCAGTCTTTAAAATATGTTCATGTTCGATATATGTTTTTATGTAAAAAAAATACTTACTTGTGTGTGTAGATGTATCATAGTCAGTGATGATAGACGAGGAAATTTATGCAAAAAAAAAACTCTAGAGACGCTGAGGAAACATCATATTAGATACGAATGACTAAATGTAATTTTGCTTTCTTCTTTAAAATTAACTACGTTTAGCACTGTGGAGAAATGACCGAAAGACCACTGCATCATTATCTAATACAGTGCACAATTACAAACCCATTAATATTTCATCTTGGATTCAACAAAGCAAAAAGAATTGTTAAACACATATGGAAAATTCTTACTGAAGCGACCATACGAGTCATAAATACTCATACTCCGTCCAAGTAAAACAGAAACAATCAACACTTAATAGGCCAGCCAGAGGCTTAGGGCCGCACAGGAATATCCCCCAAAAAAATAAAATAATTAAATAAAATACGGTACTTAAGCTTTGCAGCTTACATGTACATACGTCACCGATTGCAATTCTTCCACTTTTCATGGTGTTGTATTCAGTGTATTTTGAACTTTGTCTTTTAATGATTTAATGAGGCATTAATGATTCAACAAATTTTACTCCATTGAAAATTGGAAGAGGGAAGTTTTTTTACTCAGTCTAAACATATTCCATTGAGAATTGTATTATTTCTTATTTTGATAATGGAATGCAGACATAGTGTATAATATAGTTTAGGCTTGAATTGAGATTCCCACAAAATTCATTCCCACAACGAGTAACAATGTTGAAAATACGCCGGTATCCGTCAGAAGGCTCCCTCGCAAAATTCTCTCAGACAGCAGGTTACCCGTGCGGAAAATGACACCAACACCGAGTTTACCCTATATATATCGAGTACGTTAAGGTGATGTCGTTACATCGTTCAAATGAGTTTCAAATGGTCGCCCAAGAAGCCCCCTGCTCTGAACATATAACATAAATTCAGATGCACCACATCCGATTCTGGTGAAAAATAAATTTTTCGGCTCGAATAAGCCCAGAATCTCCATCGTCTCCTAAAACCTTTCAGGTCTTAAAATACCAAATAACGCAGTCGCAGAAAATGCTGGTTCTTCATATACACCGGTAAACGTCTGCGACAAAAATCGCGATTTCACCGGAACCAAGAACTAGCACCTTGCAATTAGGGAAAAGACTGGGGCCGAAAAACATAATAATGGGAAACATTTGCTCCTTTTCTCTGGCAACAACGAGACACAATGTCGACAATTCGTCAATACTTGTCTGTAGGCTCCCTCGCATGGTTCACAAGGACAGCAGATTACCCGTGAGGAATGTGCCAACAACACTGAGTCTACGTTATATATATCGAATACGTTAAGGTCAAGTCGTTACATCGTTCAAATGAGTTTCAAATTGTCGCCCAATAAGCGCCTTGCTCTGACTATATAACGAAAAAGTCTGATGTACCACATCCGATTTCTGGAGAATTTTTTTTTGTTTTGAATCGTCCAGAATACCAACCTGTCTCCTAAAACCTTTCAGGTATGAGAGTACCAAATAACACAATCAGGTAATGCAGTCGCAGAAAATGCTGGTTCTTCATTTTCTCAAGTAAACGTCTGGGGAAAATTTTTGTACCTCACCCAAGCCGAGAAATAGCACAATGTAATGCAATGAGACTGAAGCAAAAAACTGAGCAATGGGAAACATTATTCACAGGGTGTTGCACTACTTCACAACCCCTTTCAAGCGCACAGAATACGATGTCGGATTTTAGTTTTACTAATTGTTTAATTACTTCCTCCCTGGTAACTGCTAAACTAGTCAACCTGATCTCATCCCCACCCATATAGACTTGTTCTGCTGAAGGCATATTGTTAAGTTATCCTTTAGTAAATACAGATATAAAATATTTGTTAAAAATACTACTCATCTCCTTGTCATTATCCGTTATTTGACCTGTATCAGTTTTTAATGGACCTATCCTTTCCCTAGTCTTAGTTCGTATATAGAGGTTCATGGTATTCGGGGTGCTATATTAAGTTGGATAAGAACAAAGGTAACTGAAGAAGGCCTATTGACCCATACGAGGCAACTCCTATCTATAACCACCCAATCCCACTCATATACTTGTCCAACCCGCGCTTGAAACAATCGAGGGATCCCATCTCCACCACGTTACGCGGTAATTGGTTCCACAAATCAACAACCTTGTTACCGAACCATTATTTACCCAGTAGTTGACAGTGGTAAGGATTGTGATGTTGTGTACCTTGACTTTAACAAGCTTTTGATACAGTGAAACATGAAAGGCTAATTAAAAAAATAGAGGCTCATGGTATTGGGGGTACTATATTAAGCTGGATTAGGGCATGGCTATTCCAAAGGAAAGAGAGAGTTAGTATAATGGGGTTAAGTCAGAGTGGAATAATGTTGTTAGTGGAGTGCCTCAAGGCTCTGTCCTGGGACCTCTGTTGTTTATAATATATATAAATGATTTAGATTCTGGTTTGAGTAGCAACGTTTGCAAATTTTCAGATGATACAAAATCAGTA
>WNGS01110242.1:0-2500 GCA_020271785.1 Procambarus virginalis
CACTCGCCAATAATAGTTCGTTCTAGAGGAACTATGGCCCTCCTTACCCTCCTACAGTCGGATTGCAGAAAATAGGAGCTATTGACCCGGAGACAGACCAACAGTACCAGGGTACCAATATGATGATCTGCCCAAAAATATGAGAACTATCCTAGGGACAAAAGGTGGTAAACACGGGTATAACACGGAGGGGAGACGACCAATTAAGAGTATGACTGAGGCCTACAGTCACCACGTAATCCAAAGTTGTTTGCACACTCACCATATGCTACTCCCGGAATGCACAATACACACAGCACCCATATGAATAAGAAATTTATTATTGAAAATAGTGAAAGCAAGTGAACTTTAACGCCAAGTACGCTTACCAGAAATTACCAGTACCTGAGTGTAGCTCCTGGGACAGGCCCCCAAGTATATTTATGGTAAAGTGTTTGGAGTATGGTGTTCGGCAGACTTCCAATGGCAGATGTCAAGGCCTGGTCCACATAAAAAAAAAAGAGACTGCGTGCCTGATTGTCTGTGGTAAGGTAAGGGAAGACACACAAAATCACAAAGTATAAACAATGAAATTTTAATATCTAGAAACAAATTTAAATAATGACACTCCCCTTGGCGAGGCACAGTGCAAAAAACAAGTGAAAAAACATAACATAAGAATGATTAAGTGACTGGTTAGGTTAACAGGAATGTAGAGTAATATTAAGTGATATAAATGGTGCTGAGAATATTAGCGCAAGCTAAGAACCTCTACTTGATACACAATGTGTATCAGTTAGGTGTTCACAACTACGAGAACGAGCCTATTCTGAGGAGATCTCTTGGTGCGACTTAGGACGTCAAACTTGGCTAGATGGCGGGCGTGGTGCGAGTGCAGGTGGTGCTGATGGCCACATCAACCAATCAGGATGCAGGCAGGTGAAGACTGGTAGTTAGCTCGTTAAAGTGTCGCGCTGAGCCGGTGAGGAGTGGGGGGGGGGGTGCAGGTGCGTGTGGCTGCCTTGACACAAGTTTGCTACTGCTGAATGTATCTTGAATGTCGCATTAGACGTGACTACTGAAGGGAAGAGCAGCTCAATCTCTCTTGAAAGAGATTATCGTCACAATATATATATATATAATATATTATAATATATATATAGAATAGTATATATATATATATATATATATATATATATATATATATATATATATATATATTTATATATATATAGCTATATCTATATATATATTCATCTATACCTATATATATATAGTATATATATATATATATATATATATATATATATATATATATATATATATATATATATAGTACCAACCTCTGGTGCAATGCAGGGACCCACAATCCTCGAAGAAGAAAACAAAGAGCATTCAGAGAAGATCTGTGGATCTCACTGAATACGTTATTCTTTCTTCGCCTACCACCCCTATTATTTTTGTTGTATGTTTTGTTTTATTTTCATTGCAATGCACAGTTTACAGAGAACACACACACCACACATATATATATATATATATATATATATATATATATATATATATATATCTATATATTATATATATATATATATATATATATATATGGGGTTGAATGTAGACACTGATGTAGGTTCGTTGATTTATTGGCTAAGGCAACAAGATATATATCTGGTCAGCCGAGGTCCTACTACGGTAGGCCTTGAGCTGACTGACTCCCGCAAGCATGGCTGGAGACTGTGAATGTGACATGACGTCAGAGGCCTACTCGGCTGAGATTGGTTATGTTCAACTGGCGCGGAATTTGAATATAACACCGCTCGGACACGCTACGAAGTCGGCGTCCCTTGTCGACAAGCTCTGGCTAGCTATAAAGTTACAATGATACATTGCCCACAATTCAAGAATTCAATCCCACATTTGGATATATTCCAGGAAAGCAAAATGTTGTAGCCGATGCGCTTCCTCGACACGTAGCTGCGATTCAGTTAAATTACCCAGCATTAGATGCTACATAGTAGAAATGAACAGAGACAAGACCCCATATGGGCACCCGTCATAAATTTTTGACTAAGCAAGACACTCGCCCGATTCTAAACCGCCAGTACCATTGAAAGAACTAGTTATGTTAGACAATTTACTGTGTAGAGTAGTAAAGCTAGGGACAGCCCCGAGGAAATGTTGTCAGTTAGTTGTTCCAGCTGTCTTGGTACCAACTGTGTAAAAAATTATCCATGATGCTCCTGCAAGTGCACATCAGGAAAGGATCGTACACTCCAACAAGGTCGATTAAAGTATTTGGCCAAAAATGGCTAAGGACATTGCTCATTATGTTGATAGATGTTTAACTGCCTACAGCAAAAGGGACATGTTTCAGGACCTAATCCAATTCAGATGTACCACTAACTAAAGCTCCTTGGAGAACGAGTATCGATGGATCTATTGACAAATTTGCTGAAACAGAGAAAGGGAACAAACATTTGCTTGTAATGGTTTGATAATTTTTCACGATTTTGCGAAC
>WNGS01110242.1:5000-11377 GCA_020271785.1 Procambarus virginalis
ATAATGGGCTTAGCTCGCTTTCCATGACATCAACAAACCACTGGATACCAGCCTTCCATGATACAAAAAACTATATTAAATCTGAATATAAATCAAATAAAATAGATTACACATAATAACTCTTACAAATAATTGTTATAAGTTCTCCTATGACATAACAAAATTTCCCTTCCATGTGAAAAATAAATAAAATAAAAATAGGAAAATTATTAAGTTTTCTTTAAAGTAATAAAGAGGACCCAAAAGAATTAAAAATAATGTCTATCATAAAATAAAATGAAAAAAATTGCAGGATATCACAAATTTCGAATAAATCTGGACACGTATGCCAGGGTGTGATGAAGAGGGGTATAGCGCAGGGTATAAACTGTGGGAGGCCTTGCCTTGCACCACCACCACCACCACTACCACCATCACCAGCACCACCACCAACACCAGCACCACCACCACCACCAGCACCACCACCATCACCAGCACCACCACCATCACCAGCACCACCACCACCACCACCACCACTACCACCATCACCAGCACCACCACCATCACCAGCACCACCACCATCACCAGCACCACCACCACCACCACAACCACCACCACCACTACCACCATCACCAGCACCACCACCATCACCAGCACCACCACCATCACCCCCAGCACCACCACCACCACCACAACCACCACCACCACTACCACCATCACCAGCACCACCACCATCACCGCACCACCACCACCACCACAAACCACCACCACACTACCACCATCACCAGCACCACCACCATCACCAGCACCACCACCATCACCAGCACCACCACCACCACCACAACCACCACCACCACTACACCATCACCAGCACCACCACCATCACCAGCACCACCACCACCACCACAACCACCACCACCACTACCACCATCACCAGCACCACCACCATCACCAGCACCACCACCATCACCAGCCACCACCACCACCACCACCACCACTACCACATCACCAGCACCACCACCATCACCAGCACCACCACCATCACCAGCACTACCACACCACCACCACACTACCACCATCACCAGCACCACCACCATCACCAGCACCACCACCATCACCAGCACCACCACCACCACCACTACACCATCACCAGCACCACCACCATCACCAGCACCACCACCATCACCACCACCATCACCAGCACCACCACCACCACCACCACCACTACCACCATCACCAGCACCACCACCATCACCAGCACCACCACCATCACCAGCACCACCACCACCACCACCACCACTACCACCACCACCACAACCACCACCACCACTACCACCATCACCAGCACCACCACCATCACCAGCACCACCACCATCACCAGCACCACCACCACCACCACCACCACTACCACCATCACCAGCACCACCACCATCACCAGCACCACCACCATCACCAGCACTACCACCACCACCACCACCACTACCACCATCACCAGCACCACCACCATCACCAGCACCACCACCATCACCAGCACCACCACCACCACCACTACCACCATCACCAGCACCACCACCATCACCAGCACCACCACCATCACCACCACCATCACCAGCACCACCACCACCACCACCACCACTACCACCATCACCAGCACCACCACCATCACCAGCACCACCACCATCACCAGCACCACCACCACCACCACTAATACCATCACCAGCACCACCACCATCACCAGCACCACCACCAGCACCACCACAACCACCACCACCACTACCACCATCACCAGCACCACCACCATCACCAGCACCACCACCATCACCAGCACCACCACCACCACCACCACCACTACCACCATCACCAGCACCACCACCATCACCAGCACCACCAGCTCTCTGACAACCGCCTCACAGTAGCGTGCTGTCTTCTGTCGCTTAGGTACTCCCTTATCCACTTTAACACCTTCCCTCTCACTCCTGCCTGCTTCTCCAACTTGTGCACTACGAGTTACTATGTCAAAAAGTTTTGCACGATCACCGAAATATCCAGTCTGCTCACTCTTATTTGCCTTGTTTAAAATCTGTCGCCTGGCCATAGAATTTAATTCAATAGATGAGGCACGATTGACGATCCCTGGCCGTGTGTTGGTGGCCTGTTGCAATGTTGCACTCGTGCTAGGTGCTTCTAGACTCTTTCTCACAATTTTCTCCATCACATTACATGTTGTGTTAGGAGGACCGGACTCTAGTTCAGTGTACCCTCCCTTTTTCTCAGTTCTTGTATACTGGCACTACACTGGCTATCTTCCACCTTTGTGCTTGGTGAGCGGGGGAGTGTGCGTGTGTGCGCGAGCGTACACTGGTCGGATCGCACGCGCACGTAAGATAAAAAAGCCACAACAAAAGCAGAACACCGTCGCCAAAACAGCCAAACATGTATCAAGAAGACGTCTGGAGCTCCTGGAATATACAACAACAAAAATGGTAAGGTGGAGATACAGACAGAAGGACTGACAGTAAGCTGCCATTGATGACGGTCTTCACTCTTTTTGTTGTTGTGTGAGACAGAGAGATCCTGAGCACGTGGTGCTGGAGACCGTCTTCCTCAGCTCATTCTCCACCCCTTACCCCCCCCCCCTCCCTCATCACCCCATGACCCCCATCAATGCCACATTTCTCTCTCGTCTTTCAGACAACAACAATAACCTTTACTCTCTCATATTCCTCTCTCACCTCTTCCTCCCAGACACATCCCGGATAACCCGGTATATGGCTCAGGTCACGCGAGGGCAGGATGATCCAGCCTCCAGTCCTGGGACCATTCTCCATCCCTCCCTCCTTCCCTTCAACACAATTGTGTCTCCTCCTTCACTCTCCAACAGTCCCGTTGTCGTCTTCCCCCTCCCTCCCTCTTGCTGTCTCACACATGTTCTTGGCTGAGTGGTCAAGGGTCATCCAGTGGAGTGGGAATGGGTGAGGATGGGTAAAAAAGGTTCAGGGGCCATTAGGGATGGATGGAAAATCTTTTGCAAGACCCTGTAATAGGCGTTTCCAACCCCCCAACCCCCGACATTAGTACCTCCAAATGTTTCATGAGTTTCCCGTACTCCTGCTATCCAGGGGCCAGATTCACGAAGCAGTTACGCAAGCACTTACGAACGTGTACATCTTTCCCCAATCTTTGACGGCTTTGGTTACATTTATTAAACAGTTTACAAGCATGAACATTTCCCAATCAACTGTTGTTGATGTTATAAGCAGTCTCCTGGTGCTTCGAAGCTCATTAATTGTTTAATAATTGTAAACAAAGCCGCAAAAGATTGAGAAAAGATGTACAGGTTCGTAAGTGCTTGCGTAACTGCTTCATAAATCTGGCCCCAGTTTGTCAACCAGTAACCTCTTATACCTCTATCCACGAGTAATTCCATCAATGTCACATGTCCTTATCCGTCCCAAATGGTCTGCAACAGCTGTATAAAAGATGGAAGTGTAGAGAGTGAAGAACGGAGTGAAGGGCTGAGTGTAAGCTAGCAAGAAGTAAGGTCCATTGTCCCTGACCTCATTCCCGGTCCCCTTAACCAGTACATTTCAGCGTGGTGGCATCGTCAACGTTTACACAACACATCTGTAAGGGCTGTTAGACGGTAGCAGCTGGAGCTCTCTCCCTCTCACCTCACACGTCTCTCTCTCCCTATCTCTCTCTCTCTCTCACCAGCCTCTCCTTGTCTACTCACATCGCCCCATTTATCTTAACCACTTAGCTGTAAAAAACAGCAGGTTTATTTACCCCATTGTACCCCACATTCTTTCCCCCCATTTCGTCCAATTTTGGGGAACCGAAATGTGCATATATAACTTAAAATTCTTGGGTTGTGGATGGTGAGCCACGCTATTACTTCAGTGGGACAAAGGGTAGGTTTCTCTGGGTCTAACTGGAGGTTTTTCTGGGTCTAACTGGAGGTTTCTCTGGGTCTAACTGGAGGTTTCTCTGGGTCTAACTGGAGGTTTCTGTGAGTCAGACATAGGTTCTGTGCGTCAGGCATATATAGGTTCTGTGAGTCATGCGGTATGATTTCAACTGGAGTATGGTCAACTGGAGGGGTCTATTCTCTGAGCTGATGACGTCAAATGCGAATAGACACAGCTATCAAGATCCACATGATCGTCACCTGTTCCATTCACGCTGTGTATCCAGGTTATCAAGATTGCTATTTGCTTGGTCAAATTTAAAGGGGAGGGGGCTCACTTCCTGAACCTATTATTTGCCTCTAATCTTTTCACTACCGCCAATAGGATGGGAATGGGGTCCACTACAGCCCTCAGGATGTGCATGGGGTCCACTATCACCCACAGAATGGGTATGAAGTCCACTATCGCCCTCAGGATGGGTATGGGGTCCACTATCACCCACAGGATGGGTACAGGGTCCACTATCGCCCTCAGGATGGGTATTGGGTCCACTATCGCCCACAGGATGGGTATGGGAGGTGCATAAGAAATTAACAAAATCAAATTACCCATTTCCTCTAGCCTGTTTCCAGTCTCTCGAGAAAAACACACGTAATGAGAGACTTGGCTGACTTAATTTATTTTATGAGTAGTGAATATGTCTCATTATCTCAACGCTGAACTGAAAACAATTATTTCTTTCAACATGGTTATGTTTAGCTAAATTTAAACCTTTAAACAACCCATAAAAAGGCTTAGAATTACAAGGAAGCAATGACTGCAAAAATATTTTTGTAGATGTGTCGTCAGGGGCCTGACGGCTGAGGGGACAGCGCTTGGAATTCGTAGTCCTAAGGTCCAGGGTTCGATCCCCGGCGGAGGCGGAAAAATGGGCAATGTTTCTTTCCCCTTTTTGTTCACCTAGCAGTAAATAGGTACCTGGGAGTTAGACAGCTGCTACGGATTGCTTCCTGGGCAACCAGGAAGCAACAAAAAGGAAGCCTGGTCGAGGACCGGACCGCGTCGACGCTAATCCCCAAACTCATCTAAAAAAAAAATCTCAAGATAACCTCAGAATAATTGGCTTCTTTAATAAGACGAAAGATTATTTCAATGATGCTGCGAGTGTCGATCAAGTTCATCAACAGGAGTTGGAGAGAGAAGCGAGGGAGACTTTAAGACAGTCCTTTCCAGCGACCAGTTATAATGTACCAGAGTTGCAAAAGATTTTACATTATCTTGCACGTGAAAACGTTGCTATTATAAAAAGAGCACTCACCAAATCTATGGACTTATTTTGTATAGAGCCTCCGACCAGCCTCCATACTGGTCGATGCTGGAGCCTCATACCTGCTACCATACTGGTGGAGCCTCATACCTGCTACCATACTGGTGGAGCCTCATACCTGCTACCATACTGGTGGAGCCTCAAACCTGCTACCATACTGGTTGAGACTCATACTTGCTACCATACTGGTGGAGCCTCAAACCTGCTACCATACTGGTGAAGCCTCATACCTCCTACCATACTGGTGGAGCCTCATACCTGCTACCATACTGGTGGAGCCTCATACCTCCTACCATACTGGTGGAGCCTCAAACCTGCTACCATACTGGTGGAGCCTCAAACCTGCTACCATACTGGTGGAGCCTCATACCTGCTACCATATTGGTGGAGCCTCGAACCTGCTACCATACTGTTGAGACTCATACCTGCTACCATAGAGGTGGAGCCTCAAATCTGCTACCATACTAGCGGAGCGTCATACCTGCTACCATACTGGTGGGGCCTCAAACCTGCTACCTTACTGGTGGAGCCTTGAACTTGCTACCAAACTGGTCGTACCTGCGGCATCTCACCCTTTACCAGAGACAAGACCTCTTATGTATTTATGGGACACGGTACACCGTGACGGGCCGCCTGCCAGGGTCCTGCCACAGGCAAGGCTCCACCAATTACCTCCAACTTCAAAATATTTTGATCTAACTCCATGAAGGTTAGGTTAGGTTAGGCATTTAAGTTAGGTCCGGAGGTTAGGTGATATAAAGTTCGTTAAGGTTAACTGGATATAACCTAGAGTACGTTCTGGGAGTCCTCCTATACTCCTCAAGCCAGGCCTGGGACCAGGCTTAACTTGTGATAACTTGGTCCGACAGGCTGTTGGCGCCCTCTATAACCGGGTTCATCTCGGTCATCAAGCATTTCTTGCTGGAACGTGCATTTTTTTGTTATTCAAGAAGTTCAACTTTGTTCTGGAAATATTTCTTTTACTAACTGGGAGGGTGTTCAAAAGCCGTGATCCTCTGTTGTTCAGTGTTCTATGATTGTGTCTATGACACCTCTTCTCCTCACTGGTTCTATTCTGCATTTCATACCATATCGCTCGTTCCAATAGAGCGTTATTTTACAGAGTAAATTTGGGACCTGGCCTTTCAGTATCTTGTATGTAA
>WNGS01110242.1:22263-35791 GCA_020271785.1 Procambarus virginalis
GTCAAAATAGCTTCGGCTATCACTCATTATGTCCGGTCGTGATGTCAAGTGGTTTAAGGCGTCTTGTCATACCAGTTGCGTTGCCCTGGGAGTATGGGTTCGAGTCACTTCTGGGGTGTGAGTTTTCATTCGCATATAGTCCTGGGGACCATTCAGGCTGTTCGCATTTGTGTTCCTCACGTGTGCCCCGAATGAGGTGATTTGGTAAAATGCTATGCCCAAGATAACCATCCGAGTGCCGGCGGTGGGGTGGTTCAAATAGCTTCGGCTATCACCTCATTTGTCCGGTCGTGATGGTCAAGTGGTTTAAGGCGTCTGTACATACCAGTTGCGTTGCTCCTGGGAGTATGGGTTCGAGTCACTTCTGGGGTGTGAGTTTTCATTCGCATATAGTCCTGGGGACCATTCAGGCTTGTTCGCATTTGTGTTCCTCACGTGTGCCCCAAGAATGAGGTGATTTGGTAAATGCTATGCCCAAGATAACCATCCGAGTGCCGGCGGTGGGGGTGGTTCAAATAGCTTCGGCTATCACCTCATTATGTCCGGTCGTGATGGTCAAGTGGTTTAAGGCGTCTTGTACATACCAGTTGCGTTGCTCCTGGGAGTATGGGTTCGAGTCACTTCTGGGGTGTGAGTTTTCATTCGCATATAGTCCTGGGGACCATTCAGGCTTGTTCGCATTTGTGTTCCTCACGTGTGCCCCAAGAATGAGGTGATTTGGTAAAATGCTATGCCCAAGATACCATCCGAGTGCCGGCGGTGGGGTGGTTCAAATAGCTTCGGCTATCACCTCATTATGTCCGGTCGTGATGGTCAAGTGGTTTAAGGCGTCTTGTACATACCAGTTGCGTTGCTCCTGGGAGTATGGGTTCGAGTCACTTCTGGGGTGTGAGTTTTCATTCGCATATAGTCCTGGGGACCATTCAGGCTTGTTCGCATTTGTGTTCCTCACGTGTGCCCCAAAGAATGAGGTGATTTGGTAAAATGCTATGCCCAAGATAACCATCCGAGTGCCGGCGGTGGGGGTGGTTCAAATAGCTTCGGCTATCACCTCATTATGTCCGGTCGTGATGGTCAAGTGGTTTAAGGCGTCTTGTACATACCAGTTGCGTTGCTCCTGGGAGTATGGGTTCGAGTCACTTCTGGGGTGTGAGTTTTCATTCGCATATAGTCCTGGGGACCATTCAGGCTTGTTCGCATTTGTGTTCCTCACGTGTGCCCCAAAGAATGAGGTGATTTGGTAAAATGCTATGCCCAAGATAACCATCCGAGTGCCGGCGGGGGTGGTTCAAATAGCTTCGGCTATCACCTCATTATGTCCGGTCGTGATGGTCAAGTGGTTTAAGGCGTCTTGTACATACCAGTTGCGTTGCTCCTGGGAGTATGGGTTCGAGTCACTTCTGGGGTGTGAGTTTTCATTCGCATATAGTCCTGGGGACCATTCAGGCTTGTTCGCATTTGTGTTCCTCACGTGTGCCCCAAAGAATGAGGTGATTTGGTAAAATGCTATGCCCAAGATAACCATCCGAGTGCCGGCGGTGGGGTGGTTCAAATAGCTTCGGCTATCACCTCATTATGTCCGGTCGTGATGGTCAAGTGGTTTAAGGCGTCTTGTACATACCAGTTGCGTTGCTCCTGGGAGTATGGGTTCGAGTCACTTCTGGGGTGTGAGTTTTCATTCGCATATAGTCCTGGGGACCATTCAGGCTTGTTCGCATTTGTGTTCCTCACGTGTGCCCCAAAGAATGAGGTGATTTGGTAAAATGCTATGCCCAAGATAACCATCCGAGTGCCGGCGGTGGGGTGGTTCAAATAGCTTCGGCTATCACCTCATTATGTCCGGTCGTGATGGTCAAGTGGTTTAAGGCGTCTTGTACATACCAGTTGCGTTGCTCCTGGGAGTATGGGTTCGAGTCACTTCTGGGGTGTGAGTTTTCATTCGCATATAGTCCTGGGGACCATTCAGGCTTGTTCGCATTTGTGTTCCTCACGTGTGCCCCAAAGAATGAGGTGATTTGGTAAAATGCTATGCCCAAGATAACCATCCGAGTGCCGGCGGTGGGGTGGTTCAAATAGCTTCGGCTATCACCTCATTATGTCCGGTCGTGATGGTCAAGTGGTTTAAGGCGTCTTGTACATACCAGTTGCGTTGCTCCTGGGAGTATGGGTTCGAGTCACTTCTGGGGTGTGAGTTTTCATTCGCATATAGTCCTGGGGACCATTCAGGCTTGTTCGCATTTGTGTTCCTCACGTGTGCCCCAAAGAATGAGGTGATTTGGTAAAATGCTATGCCCAAGATAACCATCCGAGTGCCGGCGGTGGGGTGGTTCAAATAGCTTCGGCTATCACCTCATTATGTCCGGTCGTGATGGTCAAGTGGTTTAAGGCGTCTTGTACATACCAGTTGCGTTGCTCCTGGGAGTATGGGTTCGAGTCACTTCTGGGGTGTGAGTTTTCATTCGCATATAGTCCTGGGGACCATTCAGGCTTGTTCGCATTTGTGTTCCTCACGTGTGCCCCAAAGAATGAGGTGATTTGGTAAAATGCTATGCCCAAGATAACCATCCGAGTGCCGGCGGTGGGGTGGTTCAAATAGCTTCGGCTATCACCTCATTATGTCCGGTCGTGATGGTCAAGTGGTTTAAGGCGTCTTGTACATACCAGTTGCGTTGCTCCTGGGAGTATGGGTTCGAGTCACTTCTGGGGTGTGAGTTTTCATTTTCATATATATATATATATAATATATATATTATATATATATATATATATATATATATATATATATATTGTGACGATAATCTCTTATCAGAGATTTAGCCTGCTATTTCTGTATCTCATCCCGTCCTCATCATATACAAGATACGTTTTGTAGTGGCTAAACGTATATATTAAGATAGCCACACGTACCAGCAACTCCTCCCCCTACTCCAGCACCTGCTGTACACACCTGGTCGATGCGCCGAACCCTTCAACTGCCTAACTAGCGACTTGCGGCCATCCAGCTTCCTCATTGGCCGCCAACCAACACACCAGTCCGGTTCCTCGCCAATCACAAGTCCTCGCCAGTTATTGTTGGAGTCCCTTGCGTTTCTGCCAGCCAGAATATCGTGTGCTCTCAGACTATGAACACCTAAGTGACTCACCTTGTGTGGTCAAATAGAGGGTTATAGTTAGTGCATATATTCCAGCATTCATAATTTATTTACCTTTGTATGTCAATTCTCCTCCCCATTAACGTAATCTATTTTCATGTTTATTTATTTTTCCACTTGACATTTTTACCATTAAGCCAAGATTTTGCATTTGTTTCAATTTGTGTTTTTTTATTGTTATTAAAATCCATTGTTTATTATTGTGTTTTACGTTTCGTACCTTACCACAGATTACCAATCACGCAGTCATTCTTTTTTTTCTCTTTTTTTTCCTTTTCTTTTTTTTTATATATTATATGTGGCCCAGCACTGACACCTGCTAGTTGGAAGACTGCCGACCACCATTTCCAACTCGTTACCGTCACAATATATATATATATATATATATATATATATATATATATATATATATATATATATATATATATATATATATATATATATATAAATGTACAATTTAGTTGTGTAAGGCTGTGTGCCCAGTGTTACCTCGTTATTATAAATATTGATGAAGTGATCTATATATACTGGAGTTAGTGAATAGTATATTCATATGTATAGTGATTTACTGTGTTTATGTCAGTGTAGTAATACTGTGAACATGAAGGAATAATAGGTGCTTCACGCCAAAACAGTGAGAGTATAGTGAGCAGTGTGAGTACAGTGAACAGAGTGAGTGGGCGTGACATCTCGCGAGTTGCCAAACTCTCGATAACACTGTACTTGGAGCGGGGGAGTGTTGCCATTCTGGAGTGTTCCAGAATTGAGGAGAGAGAGAGAGAGAGAAGGGTGCTTATTTATTCCTTCGCCATGTTGTTGATCCAGAGTTATGATTCTTTAGTCTTTTAAGCAAACTACAAAACCACTTTTGTGTTTGTATTATCCCTCCATTACTTTGTTGCTATTGAGACTATTTAAGAGAGAGTGATTTAACATATACTTACCTGTTACCAAATTTATTAGTGTTCTCCCGGGCCACTACTACTACAATACTACAATTCCACTGAGGTGTTACTGGACACAGAAAACACCAGTTGGCGACGTTTAGTGAGTGGTAGAGCCCTCAGTCGGGGCAGGCACATGATCAAGTGAAGAGATCGTGTTCTCACTTGTCTTAGGCTACGAGGCCGGCCGGAGACAGACTGAGAGACTCATGGTGAACAGTGGCTCCGTGAGGATTGAGTGAAGACCTGTAGGGCTACCGTAAGTAATGTCCATCACTACTAATACTTGGTGGTGACTGGCTAGAGAGAGAGAGAGAGAGAGACCCTGACAATACACAACAAAGAGGAAGGAGGAGAGAAAAATATAAGAATTATCGTTGTCTTCTCTGTATCAAGAATATTGAAGAAACGTTCCGGATATCAACGTACACATTGGTGGGACCTGAGGGTAGAGTGCCCTATTGGGCACCTGAGGAGAACCCCGCTGGGTCCCATCAAGCGCTATCTTGTCTGCTCATAAGAAAGATCTAAACAACAACCTAAAGTTGGCCTCATTACGTAACTTAAGATATTGAAACATTTTTTACAATATTTTGGAATACAGAGAACA
Organism: Procambarus virginalis; assembly: GCA_020271785.1. Taxonomy (NCBI): domain Eukaryota; kingdom Metazoa; phylum Arthropoda; class Malacostraca; order Decapoda; family Cambaridae; genus Procambarus; species Procambarus virginalis. Next base: position 26,970 of record WNGS01110242.1, read on the forward strand.
TTTACGGCACTGATAGACACGATAAAGTTCCTAAATTATTGAGACAAACTGCACTCTCTACGATGGAGACAAGAGAGGGATCATATAATATATTTACATAGAAGATTCTGAAAGGCCAGGTCCCAAATTTACTCTGTAAATAACTCTGTTGGAGCGAGCGATATGGTATGAAATGCAAAATAGAGCCAGAGAAGAGTAGAGAAGTCATAGACACAGAGAACATTGAACATCATAGGTTCATGGTTGTTCAACACCCTCCCAGTAAGTATAAGAAATATTTTCAGAACAAAGTTGAACTTCTTGGATAACAAAAATTGACTCGTTCCAGCAAGAAATATCGGATGAACCGGGATCAACCAGGATCAACCAGGTTATAGAGCGCTCCAAGCAACAGCCTGTCGGTCCAAGTTATCAAAAATTCAGACTGGTCCCAGGCCTGGCTTGAAGAGTATATAAGAACTCCCAGAACCTACTCCAGGTAATATCCAGGTAACCTTAACGAACTTTATATCACCTAATCTCCGGACTTAACTTAAATACCTAACCTAACCTAACCTTCTCGGAGTTAGAACAAAATATTATGAAGTTGGTGGTTAATTGGTGGAGCCTTGACTGTGTCAGGACCCTGGCAGGCGGCCCGTCACGTTGTCCCATGACCCATAAATATATAATAGGCCTCGACTCTGCTAATAACCCCCGAGTTGTGTACGGAGGCAAGTGAGAGGCCGCAGCTACGACCAGTATGGTAGCAGGTATGAGGCTCCACCAGTATGGTAGCAGGTATGAGGCTCCACCAGTATGGTAGCAGGTATGAGGCTCCACCAGTATGGTAGCAGGTATGAGGCTCCACCAGTATGGTAGCAGGTATGAGGCTCCACCAGTATGGTAGCAGGTATGAGGCTCCACCAGTATGGTAGCAGGTATGAGACTCCACCAGTATGGTAGCAGGTATGAGGCTCCACCAGTATGGTAGCAGGTATGAGGCTCCACCAGTATGGTAGCAGGTATGAGACTCCACCAGTATGGTAGCAGGTATGAGGCTCCACCAGTATGGTAGCAGGTATGAGGCTCCACCAGTATGGTAGCAGGTTTGAGGCTCCATCAGTATGGTAGCAGGTATGAGGCTCCACCAGTATGGTAGCAGGTATGAGGCTCCACCAGTATGGTAGCAGGTATGAGGCTCCACCAGTATGGTAGCAGGTTGAGGCTCCACCAGTATGGTAGCAGGTATGAGACTCCACCAGTATGGTAGCAGGTATGAGGCTCCACCAGTATGGTAGCAGGTATGAGGCTCCACCAGTATGGTAGCAGGTTGAGGCTCCACCAGTATGGTAGCAGGTTTGAGGCTCCACCAGTATGGTAGCAGGTTTGAAGCTCCACCAGTATGGTAGCAGGTATGAGACTCCACCAGTATGGTAGCAGGTATGAGGCTCCACCAGTATGGTAGCAGGTTTGAGGCTCCACCAGTATGGTAGCAGGTATGAGACTCCACCAGTATGGTAGCAGGTTTGAGGCTCCACCAGTATGGTAGCAGGTATGAGGCTCCACCAGTATGGTAGCAGGTATGAGACTCCACCAGTATGGTAGCAGGTATGAGACTCCACCAGTATGGTAGCAGGTATGAGGCACCACCAGTATGGTAGCAGGTTTGAGGCTCCACCAGTATGGTAGCAGGTATGAGGCACCACCAGTATGGTAGCAGGTTTGAGACTCCACCAGTATGGTAGCAGGTATGAGGCTCCACCAGTATGGTAGCAGGTATGAGGCTCCACCAGTATGGTAGCAGGTATGAGGCTCCACCAGTATGGTAGCAGGTTTGAGGCTCCACCAGTATGGTAGCAGGTATGAGACTCCACCAGTATGGTAGCAGGTATGAGGACTCCACCAGTATGGTAGCAGGTATGAGGCTCCACCAGTATGGTAGCAGGTATGAGGCTCCACCAGTACGGTAGCAGGTTTGAGGCTCCACCAGTATGGTAGCAGGTATGAGGCTCCACCAGTATGGTAGCAGGTTTGAGGCTCCACCAGTATGGTAGCAGGTATGAGGCTCCACCAGTATGGTAGCAGGTTTGAGGCTCCACCAGTATGGTAGCAGGTTTGAGGCTCCACCAGTATGGTAGCAGGTATGAGACTCCACCAGTACGGTAGCAGGTATGAGACTCCACCAGTATGGTAGCAGGTATGAGGCACCACCAGTATGGTAGCAGGTTGAGGCTCCACCAGTATGGTAGCAGGTATGAGGCACCACCAGTATGGTAGCAGGTTTGAGACTCCACCAGTATGGTAGCAGGTATGAGGCACCACCAGTATGGTAGCAGGTATGAGGCTCCACCAGTATGGTAGCAGGTTTGAGGCTCCACCAGTATGGTAGCAGGTATGAGACTCCACCAGTATGGTAGCAGGTATGAGACTCCACCAGTATGGTAGCAGGTATGAGGCTCCACCAGTATGGTAGCAGATATGAGGCTCCACCAGTATGGTAGCAGGTTTGAGGCTCCACCAGTATGGTAGCAGGTATGAGGCTCCACCAGTATGGTAGCAGGTTTGAGGCTCCACCAGTATGGTAGCAGGTATGAGGCTCCACCAGTATGGTAGCAGGTTTGAGGCTCCACCAGTATGGTAGCAGGTATGAGGCTCCACCAGTATGGTAGCAGGTATGAGACTCCACCAGTATGGTAGCAGGTATGAGGCTCCACCAGTATGGTAGCAGGTATGAGGCTCCACCAGTATGGTAGCAGGTATGAGTCTCCACCAGTATGGTAGCAGGTATGAGGCTCCACCAGTATGGTAGCAGGTATGAGGCTCCACCAGTATGGTAGCAGGTATGAGGCTCCACCAGTATGGTAGCAGGTATGAGGCTCCACCAGTATGGTAGCAGGTATGAGACTCCATATTCGACCAGCATGGGGCCGAGCTTGATGCTCCAACCTCGACCAGTATAGGGCCAAGTTTGATGCTCCAGCCTCGACCAGTATGGGGCCAAGCTAGATGCTCCACCTCGACCAGTATGGGGCCAAGATTGATGCTCCAACCTCGACCAGTATGGGGCCAAGATTGATGCTCCAACCTCGACCAGTATGGGGCCAAGCTAGATGCTCCAACCTCGACCAGTATGCTGCCAAGCTTGATGCTCCAGCCTCGACCAGAATGGGGCCAAGCTTGATGCTCCAGCCTCGACCAGTATGGCGCCAAGCATGATACTCCAGCCTCGACCAGTAGAGGGCCAAGCTTGATGCTCCAGCCTCAATGTGTATGGAGCCAAACTTGACGCTCCAACCTCGACCAGTATGGGGCCTAGCTTGATGCTCCAGCCTCGACCAGTATGGGGCCAAGCTTGATGCTCCAACCTCGACCAGTATGCTGCCAAGCTTGATGCTCCAGCCTCGACCAGTATGCTGCCAAGCTTGATGCTCCAGCCTCGACCAGAATGGGGACAAGCTTGATGCTCCAGCCTCGACCAGTATGCTGCCAAGCTTGATGCTCCAGCCTCGACCAGTATGCTGCCAAGCTTGATGCTCCAGCCTCGACCAGAATGGGGACAAACTTGATATTCCAGCCTCGACCAGTATGCAGCCAAGCTTGATGCTCCAGCATCGACCAGTATGGGGCCAAGTTTGATGCTCCAGCATCGACCAGTATGGGGCCAAGCTTGATGCTCCAGCATCGACCAGTATGGGGCCAAGCTTGATGCTCCAGCATCGACCAGTATGGGGCCAAGCTTGATGCTCCAGCATCGACCAGTATGGGGCCAAGTTTGATGCTCCAGCATAGACCAGTATGGGGCCAAGTTTGATGCTCCAGCCTCGACCAGTATGGGGCCAAGTTTGATGCTCCAGCATCGACCAGTATGGGGCCAAGCTTGATGCTCCAGCATCGACCAGTATGGGGCCAAGCTTGATGCTCCAGCATCGACCAGTATGGGGCCAAGTTTGATGCTCCAGCATAGACCAGTATGGGGCCAAGTTTGATGCTCCAGCCTCGACCAGTATGGGGCCAAGCTTGATGCTCCAGCATCGACCAGTATGGCGGCAGGTCGAAGGCTCTATACATAATATAGGCCATAGAGTTGGTGAGTGCGCGTTTTTAATAGCAACGTTCGCACGTGCAAGATAATGTAAAACATTTTGCAACTTTGGTACATTATAACTGGTCGCTGGAAAGGACTGTTTTAAAGTCTCCCTCGCTTCTCTCTCCAACTCCCGTTGATGAACTTTGATCGACACTCGCAGCATTATTTAAATATATCTCTCGTCTTATTAAAGAAGCTAATTGATCTGAAGTTATCTTGAGATGATAATCTTGAGATGATTTTGGGGAATAGCGTCGACGTGGCCTGGTCCTCGACCAGGCCTCCTTTTGTTACACATTCCCAGGAAGCAGCCTGCAGCAGCTGTCTAATTCCCAGGTACCTATTTTCAGCTAGGTGAACATCAGGGTGAAAGAAACTCTGCCTATTTGTTACCGACTTCGCTGGGAATCGAACCCGGAACCTTAGGACTACGAATCCAGAGCGCTGTCCAGTCAGCCGTCAGGTCCCTGACGGCACATCTACAGAATTATTTGTGCAATCAATGCTTCCTTGTAATTCTAAACCTTTTTATGGATTGTTTAAGTGTTTAAACTTAACAAAACATACCCTTGTTTCAAGAAATAATTGTTATCAATTCAGCGTTGAGAAAATTAGACATATTCACTACTCACAAAATAAATTAAGTCATCCAAGTCTCTCATTACGTGTGTCGTTCTCGAGAGACTGGGAACAGGCTTGAGGAAATGGTTAATTTGATTTTGTTAAATTCTTATGCACCTCCCATACCCATCCTGTGGGCGATAGTGGACCCATACCCATCCTGAGGGCGATAGTGGCCCTCATACCTATCCTGAGGGCGATAGTGGACCCCATATCTATCCTAAGGCCTGTAGAGGACCCCATTCCCATCCTATTGGCGGTAGTGAAAATATTTCAGAGGCAAATAATGGGTTCAGGAAGTGAGTTCCCCCTTAAATTTGACCAAGCAAATAGCAATCATGAAAAGCTGGATACACAGTGTGAATGGAACAGGTGACGATCATGCGGATCTTGGAAGCTGTGTCTATTCTCATTTGTCATCATCAGCTGAAAGACTAGACCTCTCCAGTTGACAGACATGAATCATACAGTTTACTCATCGAAATCATACAGCTTGACTCACAAAACCGACATATGATTTACTCACGGAACCCTCCAGTTAGACCCAGTGAAATCTCCAGTTAGACCCAGAGAAACTTCCAGTTAGACCCACAGAAACCTCCAGTTAGACTCAAAGAAACCTCCAGTCAGACACAAAGAAACCTCCAGTTAGACCCAGAGAAACCTCGAGTTAGACCCAGAGAAACTTTCAGTTAGACCCAGAGAAACCTCCAGTTAGACCCACAGAAACCTCCAGTTAGACCCAGAGAAACCTCGATTTAGACCAGAGAAACCTCCAGTTAGACCCAGAGAAACCTCGATTTAGACCCAGAGAAACCTCCAGTTAGACCCAGAAAAACCTCTAGTTAGACCCAGAGAAAACTCCAGTTAGACCCAGATAAACCTCCAGTTAGACCCAGAAAAACCTCCAGTTAAAACCAGAGAAACCTCCAGTTAGACCCAGAGAAACCTCCAGTTAGACCCAGAGAAACCTCCAGTTAGACCCATAGAAACCTCCAGTTAGACCCAGAGAAACCTCCAGTTAGACCCAGAGAAACCTTTAGTTAGACTCAGAGAAACCTCCAGTTAGACCACAGAAACCTCCAGTCAGACCAGAGAAACCTTCAGTTAGACTCAGAGAAACCTACCCTTTGTCCCACAGAAGCAATAGCGAGGCTCACCATCCACAACACAACATTTTTGAGCAATAAATGCATATTTCGGTCCCCCAAAATGGGAAGAAATGGGGGAAAGAGAACTGTTTATTTACAGCAGTGATTAAGATAAATGGAGCAGTGTGAGTAGACAAGGAGAGGCTGGTGAGAGAGAGAGACGTGAGAGGTGAGAGGAAGAGAGAGAGAGACGTGAGAGGAAGAAGAGAGAGCTCCAGCTGCTACCGTCTAACATCCCTGACAGATGTGTTCTGTAAACGTTGACGATGCCACCACCCTGAAATGTTCCGGTTCAGGGGACCTGGAGTGAGGTAAGGGACAATGGATCTTACTTCTTGCTAGCTGGTTTGGGGACTATTATGGGGACTATTCCCTACAGTGAACACTTAGTGTTCACTGTATGGAATAAATGGAACAGTTTGCTCTGGACACTAATGATTCATTCACCACCACTCACTCGGGGAGGAAGACACAACAATTAGGGACACTAGGTCAAGGGACAGTCAGCCTACTAGTGCATTGGAGAGAGTGTGCAATTTGTATATATTTATTTATATATAAGAAGAGTTCATACGTTCTGGTAAAGCCACAAGAACGCGTAGAGTTTCCGGCAGGTCTCTTGATCCTAATTTTCCCCGGAGTACAACCCGCCAAATCGTTTAACAACCAGGTACTCATTTTACTGCTGGGTGAACAGAGGCTACAGTTAAGGATTGTTCCCCGGTCAATCCTCCCGGCTAGGATGCGAACCCAGGTCAAAGCGCTCGCGAAACGCCAGGCGAGTGTGTTACCACTTCGCCACGGGGACTGTCAACCACACAAGTGGGATTGGAGTTAAACATTTAGTTTATTTAATTACTGAAATACGTTAACCTAACTATGGTACCCTATTTGAGGCCTTCGCACACCAGCCCGTCCTCCTAAGGTCTCCCAACGTCAAGAAAACGGTCAATGTAAAGTGCCCTTATCCTAACCTACCAGAGGACCCAAAACAGAAAACGGAACAGTTCGTCACTTCCGCCAGCCGCTTCCATTTTCTAGTACGACCATATTTGCCTTTAGGTAACGCATGCCAGCAAAAATTGACGTTCTTTGTAGGACAGGTTTGGCACTCAACCACACTCAACCCTTCACTCCGTTCTTCACTTTCTACACTTCCATCTTTTATACAACTGTTGCGGCCCATTTGGGAAGGATTTTCTTCCTTTATCTTGAGATGATTTCGGGGCTTTTTAATGTCCCCTCGGCCCGGTCCTCGAACAGGCCTCCACCCCCAGAAAGCAGCCAGTGACAGCTGACTAACACCCAGGTACCTATTTTACTGCTAGGTAACAGGGGCATAGGGTGAAGGAAACTCTGCCAATTGTTTCTCGCCGGCCGCTGGGATCGAACACAGGACCACAGGATCACAAGTCCAGCGTGCTGTTAGCTCGGCCGACCGGCTCCCTAAGGATAAGGACATATGACATTGGTGGAATTACTCGTGGATAGAGGTACAACGGGTTACTGATTGATATATTGCATTGCAGGAGTACGTGAAACTAATGAAACTTTGAGGTAAGAATTGGGGGGGAGGGGGGAACCCTATTGCAGTGTCTTGCAAAAGATTTTCTATCCATCCCTAATGACCCCTGAACTTTTTCACCCATCCTCACCCAACCCCACTCCACTGGATGACCCTTGACCACTCAGTCAAGAACATGTGTGAGACAGCAAGAGAGAGGGAGGGAGAAGACGAAAGCAGGACTGTTGGAGAGTGATGAGGAGATGCAAATGTGTTGGAGGAGGGAGGGAGGGAGGGAGTTGGAGAATGGTCTCAGGACTGGAGGCTGGATCATCCTGCCCTCGCGTGACCTGAGCATATACTGGGTTATCCGGGATGTGTCTGGGAGGAAGAGGAAGTGAGGAATATGAGAGAGTAAAGTTATTGTTGTTGTCTGAAAGACGAGAGAGAAATGTGGCATTGATGGGGGTGATGGAGGGGTGAGGGGGAAGGGTGGAGAATGAGCTGAGGAAGACGGTCTCCAGCACCACGTGCTCAGGACTCATAAGAGCTCTGTCTCCCAACACAACAGCAAAAGAGTGATGACCGTCATCAATGGCTGTTTACTTGTTTACTGTCAGGCCTTCTGTCTGTATGACCACTTACTACTGTCGTTATATATTAGATTGTTGACGATAAGCTCTTATCAGAGAGTTAGCCTGCTATTTCGTATTTCATCACGTCCGGAACAATATGCAAGATACGTTTGTAGTGTCTAATCGTATATATCAAGACAGCCACACGCACCTCAACTCCTCCTTCACCCCACTCCAGCACCTGCTACACACCTGGTCGACGCGCCGAACTCTTCAACTGCCTAACTAGCGACTTGCGGCCGTTCGGCGTTCTCATTGGCCGCCAACCAACACACCACTCCCGTTCCTCGCCAATCACAATCTCGCCAATTATTGTTGGAGTCCCGTGCATTTCTGCCAGCCAGAATATATCTCGTGCTCCTGCTATGAACACCTGAATTTGACCCACCTCGTGTGATCAAAGAAGAGGTTCTTAGCTAGCGCATACATTCCCTGCACCATTTTATTTTGTTAACGTAACCAGTTCCCCCTTTTCACTTAGTTATAATTTATATATTTTTCTTTTACATTATATTTTATATATGCCAAGGTATCGTCTTATTTTTATTTTGTGGTTTCTATATTAAAGTAAAGTATTTTGTTATTTTGTGTTTTTGTGTTTCTGCCTTACCACAGATTATCAGACAAGCAGTCACTCTTTTTTTTTCTTTTTTTTATTTAAATTTAGTATATGTGGCCCAGCACTGACACCTGCTAGTTGGAAGACCTGCCGACCACCATTTCCAACACGTTACCGTCACAATATATATTAGTATATACCTAAAGAAGGTACCACCTCTGGTGCAAGTGACCCAAAGCCTCGGAGAAGAAAATAATGAGTACTCAGAGAAGGCCTTGTGGAT
>WNGS01110242.1:36791-47732 GCA_020271785.1 Procambarus virginalis
GTTGATGCCTCCACACCCAGTTGCTGGCTCCACACCTAGTTGCTGGCAGTTGCTTGGCCATGACCCAGTGTGTTTGCCCCCCTCTATAGAACAATGCACAGTTTAACTCTCCCAAACGAGTTAAAATGGAAGGGGTCCCCCAGCGGTCGGGCTGGACTCCACAAGCCTTGAGGTGCCAACAACTACTCCTAAAAGAGGTTTTTGTCGAGTAGCCAACAAAAACACCGCCATAAAACTCAACGGTGGTGTTATCCGCTTTCACACCCGCTTTCACACCGCCAACGAGGTAAAATGCAGTGGTTCCCACCAGCTTCCAAAAGGAAGCAATGGCCAGCTGCCATTGACAGTTAGGGAAGAGACTCCCATTAATTAACCTAATCTCATCTGAAAACCTCACCCAAGCGATCATAGCGACGTCTGCTAGAACATTACCACACATCCCAAAAGCAGCCCGCCCAAATGCAGCAGCCAAACTCTGTAATCTTCTGAAAAGGGTCAATGATACCCCGGAAAACATTCAAGCATGGCATAATGTCCTTCTGTTTGGGAATGTATCCCTCACCGTCCCTCCAAGGAGGGACAAATCACTTGCTTCCTCGGTCCTGAGGGCGATAAATGAATACCCAAGGGGGGGATAATCTAGTTCGCCTGCCTCTCCGAGCAAAACACACCCACCGCAGAAATAGTAACAACAACATACCGGAAACGTACAAAATCAAAGCATAAATCACCAAGAAAATTGAAGAGGGAAATACCGCAAGTGCTATTAGAGTCCTCACCAGTGACGAGAAATTGCTCCTCGAAACTCAGCCACAGCACGGGCCCTGCAAAGCAAGCACCCACCCAGAGCCTCTCAAGGTGACAACATCGTTCCGCCATCAGCCAACACCATTTCAGACCCATTAACCGTTGGTGAATCTGAGGTCTACAAAGCAGCCCTTTCTTTTCCACCTGGGTCAGCATGCGGCTTTACAGGGTTAAAACCTCAACACATCAAACAAATGTTAAATCCTGCGGTTGGTGATGCTGCACAAGATCTTCTTATGGAACTACCAAGGTTCGTCAACATGTACCTAGCTGGTGATACACCTGAGGTCAACAGGCCCTCTTTTTTGGTGCCTCCCTCTGTGCTCTCAAAAAGAAGGATGAAGGAATCAGGCCAATCGCTGTTGGCAACACTCTCCGACGCCTGATTGCCAAGGCTGCTACGAGAGTTATCATCCAGCAAGCTGCTGAATTGCTGAAACCAATCCAGCTAGGATTTGGAATCCCCCAAGGCTGTGAAGCGGCTGCCCATGCAGCACGAGCATATATCACCAACATTTCTGATGAAAAGGCCCTGCTCAAACTGGACTTAAGAATGCCTTCGTCATGGTCAGAAGAGATGCAGTACTTTGTGCCGTACATAGCCATTTCCGGCCCCTCTACCCGTTCATACTATCGTGCTACAGTCTGAGTCAAAACTGATCTTTGGTGAACATGAAATCAGATCATGTGAAGGTGTTCAGCAAGGTGATCCTCTTGCTCCCCTTCTTTTCTGCATAGTCTTAAAAAAATCACCGAAAGCTTGTCTAGCGATTTAAACATCTGGTTTTTGGATGATGGCACTATAGCTGGCACCGTAGACCACCTCTTGGCAGATATCAGGAAAATAAGTGAGCAAGAAGCCTGGGTCTCGTCCTGAACCCTTCTAAGTGTGAAGTAGTCACCTCCAACCCAGACATCGTAGCTAGAATAAGGTCTGCCTTGCCTGGAGCCCATGTCATTAGGGCCGAGAACAGCACCCTCCTTGGAGCCCCCCTCGGGTCTAACGCCATTGAGGAGATCCTTGACAAAAAAATCGCAGACTTTAGGAGGATGGAAGACAGAATAGGGGACATCGATGCCCACGATGCTTTTTATCTCCTCCCCAAATGCCTATCCCTTCCGAGGCTAACCTACTTTCTGAGGTGCACCCCATCTTACGACAACCGAAAGCTTGAAGAGTATGACCTCTTACTGAAGACCATGCTGGAAAAAGTTGTTAACCTCTCCCTCAACGAATGCCAGTGGAAACAAGCTTCTCTTCCTGTATGGCTCGGTGGCTTGGGTGTCCGCACCGCCACCCAAATTGCTGTCCCAGCCTTCCTGTCTTCCTCCTCAGCATCAGGTGACCTGGTTAAGGAAATTCTACCTGACACCCAAAGTGATGTAGCTGGGATACAGGACCCCCACTACACGGAATGCGACACGAAATTGGGTGTCATGACAGACCCAGCACTCAGACCAGCCATGCCGAAAGCCAAGAAACACGTGTGCCCCAAAGAATGAGGTGATTTGATAAAACGCTATGCTCAAGATTACCATCAGAGTGCTGGCGGGCTGATGGGCTAAATAGCCTCGGCTACCATCAGTTTTTGTCCGGTCGTGATGGTCAAGGGGATTAAGGCGTCCTGTACATACCAGTTGCGTTGCTCCTGGCAGTATGGGTTCGAGTCACTTCTGGGGTGTGAGTTTTCAGTTGCATATAGTCCTGGGGACCATTCAGGCTTGTTCGCATTTGTGTTCCTCACGTGTGCCCCAAAGAATGAGGTGATTTGAAAAAATGTTATGCCCAAGATTATCATCAGAGTGCCGGCGGGCTGATGGGCTAAATAGCCACGGCTACCATCAGTTTTTGTCCGGTCGTGATGGTCAAGGTTTGAATGATTGGAAAAAGTATAAGTGTGAAGGAAAACTATAGGTAAAGATGTATAGGGAACGTAGAGGCTGATACACAACTAAGAGGAAGGAGGAAAGAAAAAATATAAGAATTATGGTTGTGTTCTCTGTATCAAGAAACGTTCCGGATATCAACGTACACATTGGTGGGAACCTGAGGGTAGAGTGCCCTATTGGGCACCTGAGGAGCACCCCGCTGGGTTCTATCAAGCAGGGTATCTATCCATCTTGTCAGCTCATAAGATAGCAAGATCTAAACAAAAACCTAATCTTGACCTCATTACGAAACTTAAGATATCAAAACCTTTTGTACAATATTTTGGAATACAGAGAACATTTACGGCACTGATAGACACGATAAAGTTCATAAATTATTGGGACAGTCTACAAGCTCTCAAAACTGCACTCTCTACGATGGGGACAAGAGAGGTATCATATAACATATTTACACAGATGCTGAAAAGCCAGGTTCCAAATTTAACATGTAAAATAACACTTTAATGTAGCGAGCGATATGGTATGAAATGCAGAATAGAACCAGTGAGGAGAAGAGGTGTCTTAGACACAATCAGAGAACACTGAACATCAGAGGATCACAGCTGTTCAACACCCTCCCAGTAAGGATAAGAAATATTTCCATAACAAAGTTGAAATACTTGAATAACAACAATTTACACGTTCCAGAAAGAAAAGCCTGATGAACCGGGATGAACCAGGTTACAGAGCGCTGCAAGCAACCGCCTGTTGGACCAAGTTATCAAAAGTTAAGACTGTTCCCAGGCCTGGCTTGAGGAGTCTAGAAAGACTCCCAGAATCTACTTCAGGTAATATCCAGGTAACCTTAAGGAACCTTATATCACCTAACCTCCGGACCTAACTTAAATACCTAACCTAACCTAACCTTCATGGAGTTTTATCAAAATATTTTGAAGTTGGAAGTAGTTGGTGGAGCCTTGCCTGTGTCAGGACCCTGGCAGGCGGCCCGTCACGTTGTCCCGTGACCCATAAATATATAATAGGCCTCGACTCTGGTAATAGGCTCCGAGGTGTGTACGGCGGCAGGTGAGAGTCCGCAGCTACGACCAGTTTGGTAGCAGGTATGAGGCTCCACCAGTATGGTAGCAGGTATGAGGCTCCACCAGTATGGTAGCAGGTATGAGTCTCCACCAGTATGGTAGCAGGTATGAGGCACCACCAGTATGGTAGCAGGTATGAGGCTCCACCAGTATGGTAACAGGTTTGAGGCTCCACCAGTATGGTAGCAGGTATGAGGCTCCACCAGTATGGTAGCAGGTATGAGGCTCCACCAGTATGGTAGCAGGTTTGAGGCTCCACCAGTATGGTAGCAGGTGTGAGGCTCCACCAGTATGGTAGCAGGTATGAGGCTCCACCAGTATGGTAGCAGGTATGAGGCTCCACCAGTATGGTAGCAGGTACGGGGCTCCAAATTCGACCAGAATGATGACAAGCTTAATGCTCCTGCCTCGACCAGTATGGCGGCAGGTCGAAGGCTCTATATAAAATATAGTTAAAAGATTTGGCGAGTGCTTTTTTTTAACAGCAACGTTCGCACGTGCAAGATAATGTAAAAACCATTGCAATTCTGATGCCTTATAACTGGTCGCTGCAGAGGATTGCCTTAAAGTCTCCCTCGCATCTCTCTCCAACTCCCGTTGATGAAATTGATCAACACTCGCAGCATCAATTAAATCTTTCGTCTTATTAAAGGAGCCAATTGATCTGAGGTTATCTTGAGATGATTTCGGGGATTAGCGTCGACATGGCCCGGTCCTCAACCAGACTTCCTTTTTGTTACACATCCCCAGGAAGCAACCCCGCAGCAGCTGTCTAACTCCCAGGTACCTATTTACTGCTAGGTGAACTTCAGGGTGAAAGAAACTCTGCCCATTTGCTTCTGCTTCAGCCGGGAATGACCCCGTGACCTTAGGACTACGAATCCCGAGCAATGTCCACTCATCCGTCAAGCCGCTGACGACACATCTACAGAATTATTTGTTCAATCAATACTTCCTTGTAATTCTAAACCTTTTTATGGGGTTTAAGTTCTTAAACTTAGCTAAACATTAACATGTTTAAAGAAATAATTGTTTTCAGTGCAGCGTTGAGAAAATGAGACATATTCACTACTCCTAAAATAGATTAAGTCCGCCAGCTCTCTCATTACGTGGGTCTTTCTCGAGAGACTGGGATCAGGCTTGAGGAAATGGGTAATTTGATTTAGTTAATTTCTTATGCACCTCCCATACCCATCCTGTGGGTGATAGAGGACCCATACCTATCCTGAGGGTGGTGGTGGACCCCATACCTATTCTGAGGGCTGTAGAGGACCCCATTCCCTTCCTATAGGCGGTAGTGAAAAGATTACAGAGGCAAATAATGGGTTCAGGAAGTGAGCTCCCTCTTAGATTTGACCAAGCAAATAGCAATCTTGATAAGCTGGAAACACAGTGTGAATGGAACAGGTGACGATCATGTGGCTCTTGGAAGCTGTGTCTATTCGCATTTGTCGTCATCAGCTGAGAGACTAGACCCCTCCAGTTTAACGACATGAATCATACAGTTTACTCATGGAAATCATACAGCTTGACTCACAGAACCCCTTATATATTTGACTCATAGAACCCCTTATATATCTGACTCACAGAACCTATGTCTGACTCACAGAAACGTCCAGTTACACCCAGAGAAACCTACCCTTTGTCCCACTGAAGTATTAGCGTGGCTCACCATCCACAACGCAACAATTTTAAGTTATATATTCACATTTTGGTCCCCAAAAGCGGAAAGAATTGGGGGAAAGAATGTTGTGTAAATGGGGTAAATAAACTTACTGTTTATTTACAGCAAAGTGGTTAAGATAAATGGAACGGTGTGAGTAGACCAGGAGAGGCTGGTGAGAGAGAGAGAGAGATAGGGAGAGACGTGAGAGGGAGAGAGCTTCAGCTACTACCGCCTAACAGCCCTAAAAGATGTATTGTGTAAACGTTGACGATGCCACCACCCTGAAATGCACCAATTAAGTGACCGGGAGGTGAGGTCAGGGACAATGGACCTTACTTCTTGCTTGCTAGGTGTGGGCACGATTAAGGGAGAGGAGCGGTGGCCCTTAGCTCTAATGACTCCAAACTCAAGGAAACCCCCTAACTTGGAGTGGAAACTTCCCCACCCTACAGTGAACACTGAGTGTTCACTGTAGGGAATAAATGGAACAGTTTGCTCTGGACACTAATAATTCATTCACCGCCACTCTCTCGGGGGGGGGGGGGGGAACAACACAACAATTAGAGACACTAGGTCAAGGGGTCGAAGGTCAGTCCACTAGTGCATTGGAGAAAGTGCAATTTGTATTTATTTATTTATATATACAAGAGTTCTTACGTTCTGGTAAAGCCACAAGCACGCATACCCCTTCGGGCAGGTCCTTCATCTGCCTAATTTTCCCCGGAATACGACCCGCCAAATCGTTTAACAACCAGGTACCCATTTACTGCTGGGTGAACAGAGGCTACAGTTAAGGATTGTTGCCCAGTCAATCCTCCCCGGCTAGGATGCGAACCCAGGTCAAAGCGCTCGCGAAACGCCAGGCGAGTGTGTTACCACTGCGCCACGGGGACTGTCAACCACACAAGGGGGATTGGAGTTTAAACATTTAGTTTATTTAATTACTGGATAATGTTATCCTAACTATGATGCCCTATTTGAGGACTTCGCACGCCAGCCCGTCCTCCTAAGGTCCCCAACGTCAAGAAAACGGTCAATGTAAAGTGCCCTTATCCTAACCTACCAGAGGACCCAAAACAGAAAACAGGATTGTTCGTCACTTTCGCCAGCCGCCTCCATTTTCTAGTACGACCATTGTGGGCCTTAAGTAAGGCATACGAGCGAAAAGCGACGTTCTTTGTTAGAGGACAGGTTGGGCACGCAACCACACTCAGCCCTTCACTCCGTTCTTCACTCCCTACACTTCCATTGTTTATACAACTGTTGAAGACCATTTGGGAAGGATAGGAACATGTGACATTGATGGAATTACTCGTGAATAGAGGTATAAGGGGTTACTGGTTGACAAGCTGGGGCCAGATTTACAAAGGAGTTACGCAAGCCCTTACGAACCTGTACATCTTTTCTCAATCTTTGGCGGCTTTGTTTACAATTATTTTTTGAGATATATACAAGAGTTGTTACATTCTTGTACAGCCACTAGTACGCGTAGCGTTTCGGGCAGGTCCCTGGAATACGATCCCCGCCGCGAAGAATCGTTTTTTCATCCAAGTACACATTTTACTGTTGCGTTAAACAAAGGCTACAGTTAAGGAATTGCGCCCAGTAAATCCTCCCCGGCCAGGATACGAACCCATGACATAGCGCTCGCGGAACGCCGGGCGAGTGTCTTACCACTACACCACGGAGACTGTATATTTAACAGTTAAAGACCTCCGAAGCACCTGGAGGCTGTTAATAACATCAACAACAGTTGATTGGGAAATTTTCATGCTTGTAAACTGTTTAATAAATGTAACCAAAGCCGTCAAAGATTGAGGAAAGATGAACACGTTTGTAAGTGCTTGCGTAACTCTGCTTCGTGAATCTGGCTCCTGGATAGCAGGAGTACGGGAAACTCATGAAACATTTGGAGGTACTAATGTCGGGGGGGGGGGGGGGGGTTGGAAACGCCTATTACAGGGTCTTGCAAACGATTTTCCATCCATCCCTAATACCTCTGAACCTTTTTTACCCATCCTCACCCAACCCCACTTCACTGGATGACGCTTGACTACTCAGCCAAGAACATGTGTGAGACAGCATGAGGGAGGGAGGGGGAAGACGACAATGGGACTGTTGGAGTGTGATGGACGAGACGCAAATGTGTTGGAGGGAGGGAGGGAGGGGAGGGGGGTGGAGAATGGTCCCCGGACTGGAGGCTGGAGCATCCTGCCCTCGCGTGACCTGAGCTATATACCGGTTATTCAGGATGTGTCTGGGAGGAAGAAGTGAGAGAGGAATATGAGAGAGTAAAGGTTATTATTGTTGTCTGAAAGACGAGAGAGAAAGTAGCATTGATGGGGGGTGATGAGGGAAGGGTGGAGAATGAGCTGAGGAAGACGGTCTCCAGCACCACGTGCTCAGGATCTCTCTGTCTCACACAACAACAAAAAGAGTGAAGACCGTCATCAATGGCAGCTTACTGTCAGGTGTCTTCTATCTGTATCTCCACTTTACCATTTATGTTGTACATTCCAAGAGCTCCAGACGTGTTCTTGATACATGTTTTGCTGTTCTGGCGACGGTGTCCTGCTTTTGTTGATGTTTTTTTTCTCTTACGTGCGCGTGCGATCCGACCAGTGTACGCTCGCGCACACACGCACACTCCCCCACTCACCAAGCACAAAGGTGGAAGGTAGCCAGTGTAGTGCCAGTATACAAGAACGGAGAAAGAGAAAAGGGACACTGAACTAGAGTCCGGTCCTCCTAACACAACATATAATGTAATGGAGAAGATTGTGAGAAAGAGGCTAGAAGCACCTCGGACGAGTGCAACATTGCAACAGGCCACCAACACACGGCCAGGGATCGCCAATCTTGCCTCAACAATTGAATCAAATTCTATGGGCAGGCGACAGAGAGTAAACAAGGCAGAGAAGAGTGAGCAGACTGGATATTTTGGTGATTGTGCAAAACTTTTTGACATAGTAAATCGTAGTGCACAAGTTGGAGAAGCAGGCAGGAGTGAGAGGGAAGGTGTTAAGGTGGATAAGGGAGTACCTAAGCGACAGAAGACAGCACGCTTCTGTGAGGCGGTTACTTCTCAGAGAGCTGGTGGTGCTGGTGATGGTGGTGGTGGTGGTGATGGTGGTACAGGTGGTGGTGGGTGTTGCTGGTGATGGTGGTGCTGGTAATGGTGGTGGTGGTGGTTGGGCTGGTGATGGTGTCGGTGGTGGTGTTGCTGGTGGCTTTGGTGGTTTGGTGGTTGTGGTTGTGGTCGTGGTGCAGGTGGTGGTGGTTGTGCTGGTGGTGGTGGTGGTGGTGATGGTTATGGAGGTGGTGGGACTGGTTGTGGTTGTGGTGGTGGTGGTGGTGGTGGTGGTGGTGCAAGGCAAGGCCTTCCACAGTTTACACCCCGGGCTATTCACCCTCTTCATCACACTCTGGCATACGTGTCCAGATTTATTCGAAATTTGAGATATTCTGCATTTTTTTCCATTTTATTTTATGATAGACATTACTTTTCATTCGTTTGGGTCCTCTTTACTACCTTAAAGAAAACTTAATAATGTTCCCATTTTTATTTATATATATTTTTACTTGGAAGGAAAATTGTAATAACATGGGTGAAATTATAGTAATTATTTGTAAGAGTTTTAAATGTAATCTATTATATTTGATTTTATATTAAGTTTTTATATAGTTTTTTGTATCATGGAAGATCGGTATCCTGTGGTTTGTTGGTATCATGGAAAGCGAGATAAACACTTAATTTTGGTATCGTGAAAGGCTAGCATCCAATTGTTTGATATTGTGGAAAGTATGATACCAAATGGTACTTGTGCTTACATATGTTTGACATTTTCCTTGTGGTTATCTGAAATGAATAGTTAACATATAGTGCATCAATATGTATTTTAGCACTACTCCGGCTGTTCATTTTCTGTTGCAACTTTTATAATTATATATATATATATATATATATATATATATATATATTATTAATATTATTAAATATGACCGAAAAAGTAAGATTAATAATTCTAACACGAATTTTCTCGATTTTCCTTATTTTCTTTTACTGGTGACGGTAATGAAAAATCAATTCTCCAAAATTCATTTTATTTCTAGTCTGACGCGACACTTGAGCGCGTTTCGTAAAACTTATTACATTTTTAAAGACTTTAGTTTATCCACACACAACTTATGACTGAACTTATGGCTGAACAACATTGGCTCTTATACCTGCATTTGGGTGAGGTGATGTTGTACAATAGTGGGGTGAAAAACAAACTTTCAACAAAACACAGAACCAGGAATAATGGATATAGATTTGCAGAAGTTGGGTACAAATAGAACTGCAGCAGGCCTATTGGCCCATATTTCTTGATGTTTCTATGTTGGAGCGGAGTCTTGAAGTGGTAGAAATAGTTGTGCGTCAATTGGCTGTTGATTGCTGGTGTTGACTTCTTGATGTGTAGTGCCTCGCAGATGTCAAGCCGCCTGCTGTCGCTGTATCTATCAATGATTTCTGTGTTGTTTGCTAAGATTTCTATGGTGATGGTTTGGTTGTGGGAAAGAGAGTATGTTCCTTAATGGAGCCCTGTTGCTTATGCATCGTTAACGCCTGGAAAGAGATGTTTTTGTCTTGCCTATATACTGAGTTTTTTGAGGCTTTCAGTCCCAAGAGGGCATTTGAAGGCATAGACGACGTTTCTCTCTTTTAGAGCGTTCTGCTCCGCGTCTGGAGAGTTTCTCATGAGTAGGCTGGCCGTTTCTTGGTTTTATAGTAAATCGTTAGTTGTATCTTCTGATTTTTGTCTGTAGGGATAACATTTCTATTAACAATATCTTTCAGGACCCTTTCCTCCGTTTTATGAGCTGTGGAGAGAAGTTCCTGTAAATAGTTACTAAGGAAGCACCCTTCTTGAGCCCGGATGGGCACATGTATAGGCAAGTAGATGGGGTCGCCATGGGTTCTCCTCTAGGTGTCCTGTTTGCGAACTTCTACATGGGTACTATCAAGAAAAAAGTCTTAGTCGACTTGAACTTGATTCCGGCCATATACTGCAGGTATGTTGACGACATTTTACACAGGTACCTGATGTCAGACATCTGCAGGAGCTGAAAGAGGCGTTTGAGCAGAATTCTGTGTTGCGTTCACTTAGGAGATGGAGAAGGATGGTAACTGCCCTTTCTAGATGTACAGTCATGGAAAGGAGCTGAGGTTTCCACACTGCAGTCTACACTAAGGAAACAAACATAGGAATGTGCCTAAATGCCAACAGTGACTGCCCAGACAGGTACAAGAGGAGTGTTGTTAACGCTTATGTCGACTGTGCTCTCAGCCACAGCTCAGAATGAAGCAAGCGACGAAGAACTCTGTAGGGAAGGCAGGTTCTAGTCAACAACGGCTTCTCCAATGGTTCATTGAAGACATCATAAGAAGGAAAGTGAAACGCCATGTAAGCTCTGAAGAGACAACTAATACAACACCTATACCCCCTTTTAAACTAT
>WNGS01110242.1:108464-120964 GCA_020271785.1 Procambarus virginalis
CCCCCCTCCCCGCTCGGCTCGTTGATGCCGTGAGGGGGGCTTAGTGGGCGGCTGCCGGAGTGTGATGCTCCTTGGGACAGTCCTCTGTTCTTTTCTAGCCTTGTGCTCCTGCTGCCGTCCTCTCCAATTTGCCGAGCACCTTTTCCTTTTCCTTCTGTTTCGTTTTTCTCCCCCTCTTCTCCTATCTGCTTGTCGTTTCCTGCCGACCTTTTGCTTGTTTTGGATCTTTCTTTGGACTTCTTCTATTTTGACGCCCGGGTGCTTGAGGAGGCATACTCTTGCACCCGTAGAACTGTAGTACCCAACGTCGAGAGCGAGGGGAACCTTTTATTGTCAATCCCCCTTTCGTCGCTGAACCCGATCTCGACGGACTGACGGTTCTTAAGGTGGCGTTTGTGGGGCGTATACTCACGACGCACCCCTAGGGGGCCCCGGCATGATCGGCGATAGCTTCCTGTTGGGTGTCCTGCCTCTAATTGTGGCTCCATGGTGGGTATGGGGGCACATTCGTGGATGAATTTCTTTTTCCCGTATATATGTCATTGAATGTTTCTGTTGTACCCTCTCAGGCTCGTGGGGTGGGCGACCAAGCCCCCGAGTCGGCCTGTATTGGAAGACCAGGCTCTGTAGCTCCCGCTGCGTTGGGCCCCGACCTTGCTCCTCCTTTGACCATCCTGACTTCTTCCCCCAGCTCCCCTCCCTCCTCTGTGGTTGGGTCGAGCCTCCAGCCCCCAGTGGTGACCACTTCGTCCCCTGGTGCGGCTAAGTCTCTCGTTGTGACTACTGCGCCTTTTGTCCCCTCTCTCTCTGGGGTTCTCAACGCCGTTCACGCCCGGCCGCACTCGCTCGATTCCTTCCGTACTGATGCGTATCAGGCCTTGTTTGGTCCCGCTTCATGGGCCAAATACTTTGATCTCCTCCCTCTTGATTCTGCGCCTCCTGACGATTTCTCCCTCCATCGGCATCTTGTTGATTCCGTGGATGCGTCTGTTACCTTCAACCCCACTCGTCTCGGTACACGTGTGTTGCTGCTCCTTCTCAGGATGCAGCTTCCCGCTTGGCTGCCTTATCTTGCCTTGGCGAGATCCCTGTTCGGGTCTCCAAGAACGTTCGGATGAATGCCAGTGTTGGCACTATTCTCCTCCCGCCCCATGTTGCAACCGGTGTTCGGAATCTGCAGGATTGCCACGATGATATTCGGCATATCCTTGATGCCCAAGGCCATTCTGTCCTCCAGGTTGACTCGTTTACTCGTCCCCCTCGTGGTCGTCGCCGTCAACCCCTTCGTGTTGTGAAGATCACCTTTGATGGTAGGACCCTTCCATCCTCTGTCATTCTTGCTGGTGCCAGGTGCTCTGTCCAGGAGTATATTCCTTCTCCTCCGCTTTGTAACAAGTGCTGGAGGTTTGGGCATGGTGCCCTCCGCTGCTCTGGGACTGTCTCTCTCTGTCCTTTGTGTGGGGGTGAAGGTCACTCTAAGTCGGAGTGCACTTCTCCCCAAGCTCGCTGCCTCAACTGTGGTGAGGCCCATCCTACCTTCTCCCGTGCCTGTATCCATTACAAGCTTGAGGCAGCCGTCCTCAACTTGAAGCACCGGGAGCGTTTATCTTTTCCTGAGGCGAGGCGCCAGGTTCGCCGGCTCCCGCCTTATGCTAACGTCTCTTATGCTCGCGTGTTGCGCTCTTCCTCTCCTCGTCCTTCCCTTCTTCCTCAGACTCACAACCGTTTCCGGGCCTTGGACCCTGATACGCCCACTGCCCCCTCCTCTGTTCCTTTGAGTTCTGTCCCGAAGGTCCCCCTCCTGGTCCTCTGTCTGGGGTTCCCCTTCTTTCTACCCGGTCTGTCGTGTCTCCTTCCTCGTCTCCCTCCGATCCTCCTTCCCTTTCTTTTCCTCCATCTATTGCCTCTCCCCGCCGCCTGTCGGTGCAGGCGGATGTCCATCGCTCTCCTAACGGCCGTCGTGTGTGCTCTCGTTCAGCTTCTCCTGTTGAGACACTGGAATCCGTTGCCCGGTACGTAGTTGCTGGGACACCGGTCTCTTTAAGTCAGAAGCGTAAGCCTGGCTCCTCTCCTTCCTCCTCCCCGGCGGGTAAGAAGGCTTCGCTTTCTTCCTCGACCCCTACTACTGGCTCTATTGCTCCTTCCCTCCCATTTCAGTGGTTGCGCCCCCTGTTCCTGCTATGGAGGTTTCTTTGGCCCCTGCTTCCCTTTCGGTTGCTGCCCTTGCTGAGGTGCGCTCCCCTCTTTCTACTCCCCCTCTTCCTGCTGCTGTCCTTGACTGCTCCTCTCCGTTGTCTCCTCCTCTTCCTCCTCCGGACCCCGCCCACCCACCTCTGGTCTGTTCTCCCGCTTCCTTCCCTCCGTCTTTGCTCAGTTTACCCATGCCCCCTAACCCTGACTTTGCTGACCCTGATCCCGACCCTGATATTCTTTAACGTGCTGTGTTGCTCTTTCGCCTTGTTTCTTCTTTGTTTTCTGTTGTTGTCCTTTCTCTTCTCGTCGCTGTCTATTCTTCAATGGAACGTTCGAGGTTATTACGCCAATTTCCTCGAACTCCAACTTCTAATTTTGCGGTTTTCGCCCCTTTGTGTCTGTCTCCAGGAGCCGATGCTTGGTGCTCGTCCTGGTCGTTTTCGTGGCTATTCCTTTCTCTCCCCTCCTAATTCCTCTGCTCTCTTGATTCGCGCTGATGTTCCCTTTGTTCCTTTACTTTTTCCTTTGCTCCTCCATTGTTCTGCTGCTCGTATCTTTGTGGGGAAATGGTACACAGTTTGTTCCATTTATCTCCCCCAAGTGTCCCGCTTTCTCTTCCTGATTTGAAACACCTCTTGGACTCCTTGCCGGAGCCTGTGCTCCTGCTGGGTGACTTCAATTGTCGTCATTCTCTTTGGGGTGACGTTCTGACAAATACCCGGGGTCGCCTTCTTGAGCCGTTTCTCCTCTCTTCTTCCCTGTCTCTTCTGAATTCTGGTGAGCCCACTCATTTGGACTCTCGGACTCGCACCCTTTCCTGTCTTGATCTTTCTCTCTGCTCTTCTTCTCTTTACTTAGATTTCACGTGGCAGGTTCTTGATGACCTCCATGGCAGTGATCATTTCCCTATCCTTGTTTCCTTTTTCTCTTTTCGCCCTTCCCTCTCTTTTCCTAGGTGGCAGTTTGCTAAAGCGGACTGGAACCTATTTACCCTCAGTGCTGCTCTCTCTGACCTCTCCCTTCTGCCTCTCCCTCGCGCTCTCCTCCTTTTTCATGACACTGTCTTCAACGCTGCCCTCCGCTCTATTCCTCGCTCTTCCTCTCGGGGTCCACGGAAGTGCGTTCCCTGGTGGAATGCGGACTGTGCTCGGGCTGTCCGCTGTAAGCGTGCAGCCTGGAAGAGGCACCGCCGTCGGCAGACGACCGATTCTTTTCTTTTCTTTCGGAAAGCGAGTGCGGTGGCCCGTAGGGCCATCCGTACGGCTAAACGTGAATGTTGGACTTCTTATGTCTCCACAATTACGTCCGAAACTCCCCTGCCACAGATATGGAAGCGTATCCGCAAGATAGCGGGTAAGTTCGTTCCCGATGTTTCCCCAGTCCTTCACCTCCGTGGTACTCTTGTGGCGGACCCGTTGCAGGTCGCTACCGAACTGGGTTCCCACTTTTCTTCTGTTAGCTCTGGTCTTCATCTTCCCCAATCTTTCCTTCTTCGTAAACCTGTCTTGAGTCTCGTCCTTTAGATTTCTGCACTCGTCTTCGACTTTCCTATAACGATCCCTTCTCTCTCTCTGAACTTCGTTCTGCCCTGGCCCTCTGCGGTTCTACGGCGGCGGGCTCCGATGGTATTCATTATGAGATGCTTCGCCATCTCCCTCCGTGCACGTCTCAGTATTTACTGAGTCTGTATAATCGGATCTGGGAGTCGTCGTCAGTCCCTGAGGACTGGCTCGATGCCGTTGTCCTCCCTGTTCGCAAACCAGGGTCTCTGGGTACTTCCCCTAAGGACTTTCGCCCTATTGCCCTCACAAGTTGTGTCTGCAAACTCTTTGAACGTATGGTTAACGTTCGTCTGATGTGGTTCCTGGAACACCATCACCTCCTCTCCCCTTCTCAATTTGGTTTCCGCAAGTGCCGCAGCACGACAGATGTCCTGGTGAACTTGGAGGTCTATATTCGTACTGCTTTTGCTGCGAAGACCTCCGTTGTTGCCGTCCTTTTTGACCTGGAAAAGGCTTACGACACCACTTGGCGTTATCATATTCTATCCCAGCTTCATTCTTTTGGCCTTCGTGGTCATCTCCCTCTCTTTCTCCGCAGCTTCCTCTCTCGTCGTTCCTTTCGGGTGCGCCTTGGTACCGCTCTCTCTGCCTCTTTTCAGCAATACGAAGGTGTGCCCCAGGGTAGTGTTCTGAGCACTACTCTTTTTCTGGTTGCCCTCAATGGTCTTCTTTCCTCTCTTCCTTCAGGTGTCTTCTCCGCTCTCTATGTCGATGATCTTACCCTTTGCTGTCAGGGTGATGATTCGCCTCTCCTTCAGCGCCGGCTTCAACTTGCGATTGATGCCGTGTCGTCTTGGGCCACTGATCATGGCTTCAAGTTCTCTACTTCTAAGACTTGTGCCATGTCTTTTACTCGGAAACGGGTCGTTCTTCGTCCCTCTTTGTCACTTTATGGTCATCCCCTTGAGTACAAAGATTCCGCGAAGCTTTTGGGGTTATTCCTTGACACTCGTTTGTCTTGGTCTCCCCATATCTCTTACCTCCGTGTTGAGTGCTCTAAGGCCCTTACCCTCCTTCGAGTATTGTCCCATACTTCTTGGGGAGCGGATAGGCGCACTCTCCTTGCTTTGCATTCCTCTCTCGTCCTGTCTAAGCTCGATTATGGTTGCCCTGCTTACTCTTCTGCTTCTCCTTCTGCTCTTCGCCGTCTTGATGCTTTGCACCATACTGGGCTGCGCCTCAGTTCTGGTGCCTTTCGTTCGACTCCCGTCCTTAGCTTGTATGTTGACACTGGCTTCCTATCTCTCCAGGACCGCCGTGATCGCTACTGTCTTCGCTATCTTGCGCGGTCCTTGCAACATCCTTCCTCTCGCCTCTGTCGTGCTTTAACTTTTACCCCTCCTGCGGTTCCTGTTCCTCTTCACCACCTCCCTCTTTCTGTCCGGTTATCTCGCTTACAGGATTCTCTTTCCGTTCGTGTTTCTAATGTTTCTCCTCGTGTTGTTCCTTCTTTGCCCCCGTGGAGAGTCCCCCTTCCGCAGTTTTGTACGTCCTTGACCCGCGTCACTAAAGCTTTTACCCCTCCTACGGTTCTAAAACGCCTTTTCCTTGAGCACTTTTCTTCTCACTCCCGCTCCGTTTCTGTCTTCACCGATGGGTCTAAGTCTGCGGACGGTGTTGGCTACTCTGTTGTTTTTCCTGATCGCACTTATATGTGTCGCTTACCTCCGGAGACTAGCATCTTTACAGCGGAGCTATATGCTATTCTCTATGCTCTTCGTCTCCTGCTTTCTCGTTGTCAGTCTTCTTTTGTGGTTGTTGTTGACTCTCGTAGTGCCCTCATGGCTCTCGGGTCCTTTAATCCGGTTCATCCAGTAGTTGTCGAGATCCAGCATTGGCTGTTTCTTGTTCACAGTAAGTTTAAGTCGGTTGAGTTTTGTTGGGTTCCCAGCCATATTGGTGTGTCTTTAAATGAGCGTGCGGATGCTGCCGCCAAGGAAGCTGTCCGCTCTTGTCCCATCTCTCGTAAAGGTATTCCTTATTCCGACTTTTACCCGGTTATCCATTCCTCCATCCTTACCCGTTGGCAGGCTTCTTGGTCGTCTGTTACTGGTAACAAACTCCGTACTCTTAAATGTTGTTTCCTCGTGGCCATCCTCCTACCACCGTAACCGGCGGTGGGAAACTGCTCTGGCGAGGTTGCGTATTGGCCATACTCGCTTAACCCATGGTCACTTGATGGAGCGCCGCCCTGCTCCTTATTGTCCTAATTGCATTGTCCCTCTTACGGTCGTGCATGTCCTTCTTGAATGTCCTGACTTCCGGGACGAGCATATGTCTTGCTTTCCGACCGCCCCTCGCGGTCACTTGTCCCTCGATAGAATTCTTGGTGACTCGGATACTTTTGATATCGTTCGCCTTATGCGTTTTTGTTCTCGTATTGGCATCCTTGGTGATATTTAGCGCCCTCTGATTATTCCGCACATTTGATGGTGCTACATAGCCTTCCCGGTTTGGTGCCTTCTTTTGATAATTACTTACTTGTAAACATATACATCCACAAGTGTTTACTAACACCTGTCCTACTCGTTTGTACTAGGTGAGGTAGGTACTGTATTTAACATGTGATACTTGTGTGCTGTGGGATTGAGGTCTTAGCTCTCTCTCCTTCTCTGTTTCTGTCTTTGTGTTTCTATTTCTCTCTCTCTCTCTCTCTTTTTCTCTCACTCCTTCCTCTCTTTCTGACTCTCTCTCTCTCACTCTTTCTATTGTCTTCTCTTTGTCTTTCTCTCTCTTCTTTTTCTTAAATTTAATTGCTTTTATTCATATTAATTTCATTTCACTTGTTTTAATTTCCTGCTCCTCCCTCTCATTAACACATTCTTCTCCTTCTTCTCGCTCTTTGCATCTTTCTCTTGTTCACTTTCCAGAAAAATTAATTAAAATTTGGAAGATTAACTTTGCGAAGCATCTACTTGTTTTCCCAGGAGCAAGTGTGGAGCTTCCTCTCACTCTCTCCCTCCTACTCTATATTTGGTAAGCCTTACTCCTCCTCTTCTACTTCCATATACATCTCCAATACTCATCTGTCCTATCACCAATATCCTTCCATATCCATCACCTCTACCATTCCATTTACGTCACCTCTAACCCTTCTATGCCCACCCTTCCACTCACCAACACTCCCTTCATCTCTTCCCCTTCACTACAGTCCCCCGTCACTCGCACAACTTACTCATCCCCATCACCATTATATCCCTCCCTTCACCATTTACATATACCCCATACCCCATTCCTCACACCCATATCCACACCGTCTCCATTTCCTCACTACCTTGGTACTTGGAATTTGAACCCATCATTAGATGCCCAAAGAAAATGAAAAAACTAAAAAATCCCAATAGCAAAGTCTAACTCCACGAAAATTTAGATCAGAGACAATGCAAAAAGTTATTTGTCCTAAGAAAGTGAGCAGACCAAGAAAGGGGAATATTGGACGGCAGCAAAAACACGAAGTATTACTAGCAAGTAAGTTTTAGGAAAAATAAGAAAGGAAAAACAAAACAAAACTAATACTCATAAAGATCACTGATTATTTACAATTTAATCTCAGCTTAGTGGCCTTAAAAGGAAGTAGAAGACTTGAGAAAATAACCTTAAATATAAGGAATATGTGAGTGTCAGAAGAAGAAGGGAAGATAAATATTGTAATAGCAGGGCCAGTGAATGAGGAAAAACAGGCAGAGAATGTTACTGAACAAACGAAAAACAAAGTTCCATAAATCCTTTGCAGAAATTGCTAACTTGTAACAGAAAAAGCCGATTATAACTTCAACAGTAATGGAGGCTGGGATAACCTAGCTGGATGAGATATGATGCACCTCATGCATGAGGTATGAGTTTGAGTGGGAGAAATCTGTAGTAATTTACATTCTCCCAGAGGCAGGGGTAGACATGGCAAATATGAAGAAATGGATGCAGGGGAGAAATTAGAGATTCTCACAAAAATCTAGCAAGCAATGCAACCCAATAAATATATTGCAGCAATGTAGGCTAAGACGGTATCAGAATGAACAAAATCGAACATTAAAAATAAAATAAATATAATACTTCTTTGAAATATAAACTGCTAGGAAAAAATTATTTAAATTAAGGGACAGTGGCACATACCATGAGGTGTTCATTAACTAAAACTTGCCAAAAGAGATTAAAGAGGGTAAAGAATATATGGACGCAAAGCAAGATAAATAAAACATGAAAATCAGGAAGCAGCACAAGAAGCAAGAGCATGAAAGGTAGCAGACTCTACTGATGTGCAAACTAATGGGTCGGCCCAGCTTGTTAAAATATCTTTCGAAAAGAGCTGTTATGAGGGGCTCGAGCAACATCCACATTCTCGCCTTAGAACAACCAAAACCACTAACTCCCTCACATGATACTAAAACACCCCAGTTGAGAATAGTATCAATAAAGTTACGGAATACAGATTGATGTTATGTGAGCACCCACTACCTGCCACTCTTCCTCAGTCCTTACTATCAACACCTTCACCCTATCAAAACCCCCCCTCACCCTCCACACCCTGTCAACACCCCCTCACCCTCCACACCCTATCAACACCCCTTCACCCACCACACCCCATTTCACTATCCTCTCATAATAATAATTTAGCCTTCCCTGGCCTGCCTGGACTGTGAGCTCCAGCACAAAGAATTCCACTGCTTACATTATTTCCTGTTAATCATTTCCGTATTCCCTCTTGCTTCTCTGGCTTCAGCTTCAAATTGAATTGTTCCTATTTATAGAGTACCAATTTGAGATCCGATGCTGCTTGAGTGTTGTTGTTGTTGTTGTTGTTGTTGTTGTAATTGTTGCTGGTAATGATTATGCCATTGTCATTATTGCAATGTTCTGATCTTTTATTGAGACTTGTATTACTGCTTTTGCTTTTGTAATATTATTATTATTATTATTTATTATTATTATTATTATTATATTATTATTATTATTATATATGTTTATTAGATAGAATATAAATGATAGTGATAGATGAGGATAGTGTGCGGTATTCTGTATATCAACATATCCCTTCTTTGTCTTTGTTTCTGCCTGTGTTTGTCTCTGTGTCTATCTCTGTGTTTCTATGTTCCTGTCTGTCTCTGTGACTCTATTTGTCTCTCTGTGTCTGTCAGAAGCTGAGATGTGGCAAATTGCTCACTGGTCTACCAGTCTGCCAATCAGTCTACCAGTCAATAACCTGATCGCGTCCAGGATGTGTGAGAGAGGACTCGTGAGGGTACACTCATACCACATAATCATACACTCATACCACATACTCTTTAACTGTTCCTCTCTGTCTCTGTCCCTCTCTGTCTCTGTCCCTCCATGTCTTTAACATACTTAGGAAAATTTGCATTAATAAGTCCATGTTCTTCTCTCTGTCTTTTTGTCTCTGCCTACCTATATCTTTCTATCAGACTCTCTCTCTCTCTCTCTCACCCTCTTTCTCTCCTCGTCACGGCCCTTGTGGATTTGTCCATTTGATGCATCACGTTAGTGTGATCTCTGTGTGTAATGATGTAAGGGCGAAGAGGGAGAACGGCCTATTGACATAGCTCGGGTGCAGGGGGAGGGGGGTTATGTAAAATCTGGTTTGTGCCTCGGAGAGGCTACGGGATCCAGTAAGTTCAGTAGAACTTCGGTTTCAACCCTTTTAACCCTGTCGTAGCTCAGTCGATTAAGACAGTGTTTGGAATGCTCCCGGACGCAGGTTCGAATCCCCGTCACGGCCCATGTGGATTTGTTCATTTGATGCATCAAATCAACGAGT
Organism: Procambarus virginalis; assembly: GCA_020271785.1. NCBI lineage: Eukaryota > Metazoa > Arthropoda > Malacostraca > Decapoda > Cambaridae > Procambarus > Procambarus virginalis. The sequence goes on from WNGS01110242.1 coordinate 117,990, forward strand.
TTGAGGGCAAACTCGTTCAGTCAGTCAGGTGCTGTCACAGTGAGAGGTTGTGTTTGCTGGAGCTCCGAGTGAAGCAATATTATTCAGCAATAATGGAGGGATTGGTGAGGGAGCTGGTGAGTCTGGTTGGAGCTCTGAGAACAGAGCTGGATTCGCTGCGGGAGGAGGTAAGGCAGCTTAAGCAACGACAGGATGAAGCAAAGGATTAGGGAGACCGGCATTAGGGAGACCCCGTCTTGGCATATTGTAAAGGACAGGGGTCTTAAGAAGATCTTGGCAAAACAGACACCTAATAGCATAAAGATTACAAACGCATTTGATGTGTTGGAGGACGAGTGCTGTGGTGAACCTATGGTTCAGCATGGAGGTAAGGGCATAGCGGCGAGCAACATTGAAGCGCGGGTTCCTCAAAGTGCCCCAAGAGAAAAGGGAGGATCGAAGCGAATTTTGGTTGTGGGAGATTCCCAGGTGAGGTAATTGGACAGAACGTTTTGTGCCAGAGATAAAGGGAACAGATTAAGGGTTTGCTATCCTGGAGCTGGTATTGGTGATATTGTTGGAAACATGAAAGATATTATGACGGGAAATAGGAACAAACCCATTATTTGTATTAGTGCAGGGGGTAATGATGTTGGGAGAGTTAGAAGTGAGGAACTAATACAGAAAATCAAGACAGCAATAGAATTAGTTAGGAGCAAGGGAGGAATCCCGATCATATGTGGCATTCTTCCAAGAAAGGGAGTGGGAAATGAATGGATGTCGAGGGCACTTGGTGTCAATTGCAGGCTGGAAAGATATTGCAAATCTAATGCAATATCTTATATAGACAAGTGGGAACACTTCTATGGAAGAAATGAAATGTATGCTCGGGATGGGGTGCATCTATCGAGAGCTGGGGTTGTTGCTGTTGCAAACTCGTTGGAAGAAGTGGTTAGAGGTGTTTGTTTGGGTTTAAACTGTTAGTAGATAGAGGTATGGGAATTGATTTCGAGGAAGGATGTAATAAAAGTATGTGTTTGCGGGAGAAAGGAATTGGCAAAATGATCAGGGAAAGAGAAGGGCCTCAAATAACAATTCACTTAGGGTATATTACACAAACAGTAGAAGTCTAAGAAATAAAATTAACGAATTAAATGCTCTTGTCTGCACAGAAAAATAGATATTATTGCACTTACCGAAACGTGGATGAATGTTGATAATAGAACTATTAGCTGAATATCAAATAAATGGATTTAAACTATTTCACACAGATAGATATTAGACGAGGAGGTGGAGTAGCCATATACGTTAGGGACAATTTGAAATGTAGTCTCAAAGAGGGAATCAAACTGAGCCACACACAGAAACTATTTGGATAGAATTAAACGAAAAAGCAAATAATATTATAATAGGAGTTATATATAGGCCACCAAATTTAGACAGAATGGAAGCAAAGCATCTATGGGATGAAATATCTAGGGCATCTAGATCTAACAAGTATTTATGTCATGGGTGACTTTAATTTTAGTGGAATAAACTGGTTGAACAAAACAGGGAATAGTGAAGCAGAAGATTTTCTAGAATTAATTGACGATTGCTTTCTTACGCAACACATTAAGGAACCAACACGGGAAAATAATATTTTAGATTTAGTGTTAACTAACAGGAAACACAAATTAATGACATCGAAATAGGGAGTGAGCTAGGGAACAGTGATCACAAAGAAATCAGATTTAGCATAATGGAATAGACCTGTAGGAGAAAATTCTGTTAAAGTGCCAGATTTTCGAAAAGCTGATTTTAATAGCCTAAGAAATTTTTGGGTCAAATGATTGGAAAGTCTTGGGTATGGGGTGTGGCCGGTCTTGGAGCGAGACATGAACCCAGCGATAGGTGATGTAAATGGGATTTCGATGTGGATTCAATTTATAACTTATTTAAGAATATTCTAAACAAAGCACAGGAACGTAGTATACCACACAATTGAATAGATCGATACTAATGACCCAAAGTGGATAACAAAGAATTTGAAGAACCTTATAGGTAAAAAGAGAGCTTGGTACAAAAGATTAAAAATGGGGAGGTCACTTTAGAACAGGAATTCGTACAACTGGTTAAAATGTTAAAAAAGAGATAAGGAAGCAAAAAGAACTATGAAGTTCGTATAGCAGGGCAAGCAAAGACAATCCTAAAGGGTTTTTTCAGTTATATCGAACTAAGACTATAGAAAGGATAGGTCCATTAAAAACTGAGACAGTCAAATAACAGATAGTGATGAAGAGATGAGTAGTATTTTTATAAATATTTTGTATCTGTATTTACTAAAGAGGAACTTAACAATATGCCTTCAGCCGAACAAGTCTATGTGGGTGGGGACGAGGACAGGTTGACGAGTTTAGCAGTTACCAGGAGATGTTCTTAAACAAATAGTAAAACTCAACCAAACAAATCCCCAGGCCGGATGAAGTGTTTGCCAGGGTGCTGAAAGAATGCAAAGAGGAGCTTTGTGACCCACTGTCATCATTTAATAAATCAATAGAGTCAGGCAGAGTGCCAGAGTTTTGGAAAGTTGCTAATGTGATACCAGTTTTTAAGAAAGGAGATAGATCACTTGCGTCTAACTATCGACCAATTAGCCTAACGTCTATTGTGGGAAAGTTACTCGAATCTATAATAGCAATAAAATTCGTCTTCATCTTGAAAAACATAAATTAATAATTGAGTCGCAACATGGTTTTATAAATGGCCGTTCATTTTTAACAATTTGTTATCTTTTTATTCTAGCATAGTTGAGGCAGTTGATAGTGGAAGGATTGTGATGTTGTGTCCTTGACTTTAGCAAGCTTTTGATACAGTGCCACATGAACGACTGATTAAAAGATAGAGGCTCATGGTATGGGGTGCTATATTAAGCTGGATTAGGGCATGGCTATACCAAAGAAACAGAGTTAGTATAAATGGAGTCAAGTCCAGTGGGAAAATGTTGTAATGGAGTG
>WNGS01110242.1:140752-151300 GCA_020271785.1 Procambarus virginalis
CCGTGAGAGTATACTGTGATGGGCCCTGAGAGTATACTGTGATGGGCCCGTGAGAGTATACTGTGATGGGCCCGTGAGAGTATACTGTGATGGGCCCGTGAGAGTATACTGTGATGGGCCCGTGAGAGTATACTGTGATGGGCACGTGAGAGTTACTGTGATGGGCCCGTGAGAGTATACCGTGATGGGCCGTGAGAGTATACCGTGATGGGCCCGTGAGAGTATACCGTGATGGGCCCGTGAGAGTATACTGTGATGGGCCCGTGAGAGTATACGTGATGGGCCCGTGAGAGTATACTGTGATGGCCCGTGAGAGTATACTGTGATGGGCCCGTGAGAGTATACCGTGATGGGCCCGTGAGAGTATACCGTGAGGGCCCGTGAGAGTATACTGTGATGGGCCCGTGAAAGTATACCGTGATGGGCCGTGAGAGTATACTGGATGGGCCGTGAGAGTATACTGTGATGGGCCCGTGAGAGTATACTGTGATGGGCCCGTGAGAGTATACGTGATGGCCCGTGAGAGTATACCGTGATGGGCCGTGAGAGTATACTGTGATGGGCCCGTGAGAGTATACCGTGGGGGCCGTGAGAGTATACTGTGATGAGCCCGTGAGAGTATACTGTGATGGGCCCGTGAGAGTATACTGTGATGGGCCCGTGAGAGTATACTGTGATGGGCCCGTGAGAGTATACTGTGATGGCCGTGAGAGTATACCGTGATGGGCCCGTGAGAGTATACTGTGATGGGCCCGTGAGAGTATACTGTGATTGGCCCGTGAGAGTATACTGTGATGAGCCCGTGAGAGTATACGTGATGGGCAGTGAGAGTATACCGTGATGGGCCCGTGAGAGTATACCGTGATGGGCCGTGGAGTATACCGTGATGGGCCCGTGAGAGTATACCGTGATGGGCCGTGAGAGTATACCGTGATGGGCCCGTGAGAGTATACGTGATGGGCCCGTGAGAGTATACCGTGATGGGCCCGTGAGAGTATACTGTGATGGGACCGTGAGAGTATACCGTGATGGGCCTGTGAGTATACCGTGATGGGCCCGTGAGAGTATACCGTGATGGGCCCGTGAGAGTATACCGTGATGGGCCGTGAGAGAGTATACTGTGATGGGCCGTGAGAGTATACTGTGATGGGCCGTGAGAGTATACTGTGGTGGGCCCATGAGAGTATACCGTGATGGGCCCGTGATAGTACAGTGATGGGCCGTGAGAGTATACCGTGATGGGCCCGTGAGAGTATACTGTGATGGGGACGTGAAAGTATCCCGTGATGGGCCCGTGAGAGTATACTGTGATGGGCCGTGAGAGTATACTGTGATGGGCCCGTGAGAGTATACCGTGATGGGCCCGTGAGAGTATACGTGATGTGCCCGTGAGAGTATACTGTGATGGGCCCGTGAGAGTATACTGTGATGGGCCCGTGAGAGTATACTGTGATGGGCCCGTGAGAGTATACTGTGATGGGCCCGTGAGAGTATACCGTGATGGGCCCGTGAGAGTATACTGTGATGGGCCCGTGAGAGTATACTGTGATGGGCCGTGAGAGTATACTGTGATGGCCCGTGAGAGTATACCGTGATGGGCCGTGAGAGTATACGTGATGGGCCCGTGAGAGTATACTGTGATGGGACCGTGAGAGTATACTGTGATGGGCCCGTGAGAGTATACTGTGATGGGCCCGTGAGAGTATACTGTGATGGGCCCGTGAGAGTATACCGTGATGGGCCCGTGAGAGTATACCGTGATGGGCCCGTGAGAGTATACTGTGATGGGCCCGTGAAAGTATACCGTGATGGGCCCGTGAGAGTATACTGTGATGGGCCCGTGAGAGTATACTGTGATGGGCCCGTGAGAGTATACTGTAATGGGCCCGTGAGAGTATACCGTGATGGGCCCGTGAGAGTATACCGTGATGGGCCCGTGAGAGTATACTGTGATGGGCCCGTGAGAGTATACTGTGGTGGGCCCGTGAGAGTATACCGTGATGGGCCCGTGAGAGTATACCGTGATGGGCCCGTGAGAGTATACTGTGATGGGCCCGTGAGAGTATACCGTGATGGGCCCGTGAGAGTATACTGTGATGGGCCCGTGAGAGTATACTGTGATTGGCCCGTGAGAGTATACTGTGATGAGCCCGTGAGAGTATACTGTGATGGGTCCGTGAGAGTATACCGTGATGGGCCCGTGAGAGTATACCGTGATGGGCCCGTGAGAGTATACTGTGATGGGCCCGTGAGAGTATACCGTGATGGGCCCGTGAGAGTATACCGTGATGGGCCCGTGATAGTATACCGTGATGGGCCCGTGAGAGTATACCGTGATGGGCCCGTGAGAGTATACCGTGATGGGCCCGTGAGAGTATACCGTGATGGGCCCGTGAGAGTATACCGTGATGGGCCCGTGAGAGTATACCGTGATGGGCCCGTGAGAGTATACCGTGATGGGCCCGTGAGAGTATACTGTGATGGGCCCGTGAGAGTATACCCTGATGGGCCCGTGAGAGTATACCGTGATGGGCCCGTGAGAGTATACCGTGATGGGCCCGTGAGAGTATACCGTGATGAGCCCTTGAGAGTATACCGTGATGGGCCGTGAGAGTATACTGTGATGGGCCCGTGAGAGTATACTGTGATGGGCCCGTGAGAGTATACTGTGATGGGCCCGTGAGAGTATACTGTGATGGGCCCGTGAGAGTATACCGTGATGGGCCCGTGAGAGTATACTGTGAAGGACCGTGAGAGTATACCGTGATGGGCCCGTGAGAGTATACTGTGATGGGACCGTGAGAGTATACTGTGATGGGACCGTGATAGTATACTGTGGTGGGCCCGTGAGAGTATACCGTGATGGGCCCGTGATAGTATACCGTGATGGGCCCGTGAGAGTATACCGTGATGGGCCCGTGAGAGTATACTGTGATGGGACCATGAAAGTTTACCGTGATGGGCCCGTGAGAGTATACTGTGATGGGCCCGTGAGAGTATACTGTGATGGGCCCGTGAGAGTATACTGTGATGGGCCCGTGAGAGTATACTGTGATGGGCCCGTGAGAGTATACTGTGATGGGCCCGTGAGAGTATACTGTGATGGGCCCGTGAGAGTATACTGTGATGGGCCCGTGAGAGTATACCGTGATGGGCCCGTGAGAGTATACTGTGATGGGCCCGTGAGAGTATACCGTGATGGGCCCGTGAGAGTATACTGTGATGGGACCGTGAGAGTATACCGTGATGGGCCCGTGAGAGTATACTGTGATGGGACCGTGAGAGTATACTGTGATGGGACCGTGAGAGTATACTGTGGTGGGCCCGTGAGAGTATACCGTGATGGGCCCGTGATATTATACCGTGATGGGCCCGTGAGAGTATACCGTGATGGGCCCGTGAGAGTATACTGTGATGGGACCATGAAAGTATACCGTGATGGGCCCGTGAGAGTATACCGTGATGGGCCCGTGAGAGTATACTGTGATGGGCCCGTGAGAGTATACCGTGATGGGCCCGTGAGAGTATACTGTGATGGGACCATGAAAGTATACCGTGATGGGCCCGTGAGAGTATACTGTGATGGGCCCGTGAGAGTATACTGTGATGGGCCCGTGAGAGTATTCCGTGATGGGCCCGTGAGAGTATACCGTGATGGGCCCGTGAGAGTATACTGTGATGGGCCCGTGGAGTATACTGTGGTGGGCCCGTGAGAGTATACTGTGATGGGCCCGTGAGAGTATTCCGTGATGGGACCGTGAGAGTATACCGTGATGGGCCCGTGAGAGTATACTGTGATGGGCCCGTGAGAGTATACTGTGATGGGCCCGTGAGAGTATACTGTGATGGGCCCGTGAGAGTATACTGTGATGGCCCGTGAGAGTTTACCGTGATGGGCCCGTGAGAGTATACTGTGATGGGCCCGTGAGAGTATACTGTGATGGGCCCGTGAGAGTATACTGTGATGGGCCCGTGAGAGTATACTGTGATGGGCCCGTGAGAGTATACCGTGATGGGCCCGTGAGAGTATACCGTGATGGGCCCGTGAGAGTATACTGTGATGGGCCCGTGGGAGTATACTGTGATGGGCCCGTGAGAGTATATGTGATGGGCCCGTGAGAGTATTCCGTGATGGGACCGTGAGAGTATACCGTGATGGGCCCGTGAGAGTATACTGTGATGGGCCCGTGAGAGTATACTGTGATGGGCCCGTGAGAGTATACTGTGATGGGCCCGTGAGAGTATACTGTGATGTGCCCGTGAGAGTATACCGTGATGGGCCCGTGAGAGTATACTGTGATGGGCCCGTGAGAGTATACTGTGATGGGCCCGTGAGAGTATACTGTGATGGGCCCGTGAGAGTATACCGTGATGGGCCCGTGAAAGTATACCGTGATGGGCCCGTGAGAGTATACTGTGATGGGCCCGTGAGAGTATACTGTGATGGGCCCGTGAGAGTATACTGTGATGGGCCCGTGAGATTGTACTGTGATGGGCCCGTGAGAGTATACTGTGATGTGCCCGTGAGAGTATACCGTGATGGGCCCGTGAGAGTATACCGTGATGGGCCCGTGAGAGTATACTGTGATGGGCCCGTGAAAGTATACCGTGATGGGCCCGTGAGAGTATACTGTGATGGGCCCGTGAGAGTATACTGTGATGGGCCCGTGAGAGTATACTGTGATGGGCCCGTGAGAGTATACCGTGATGGGCCCGTGAGAGTATACCGTGATGGGCCCGTGAGAGTATACTGTGATGGGCCCGTGAGAGTATACTGTGATGGGCCCGTGAGAGTATACCGTGATGGGCCCGTGAGAGTATACCGTGATGGGCCCGTGAGAGTATACTGTGATGGGCCCGTGAGAGTATACTGTGATGGGCCCGTGAGAGTATACTGTGATGGGCCCGTGAGAGTATACTGTGATGGGCCCGTGAGAGTATACCGTGATGGGCCCGTGAGAGTATACTGTGATGGGCCCGTGAGAGTATACTGTGATGGCCCGTGAGAGTATACTGTGATGGGCCGTGAGAGTATACTGTGATGGGCCAGTGAGAGTATACCGTGATGGGCCCGTGAGAGTATACTGTGATGGGCCCGTGAGAGTATACTGTGATGGGCCCGTGAGAGTATACCGTGATGGGCCCGTGAGAGTATACCGTGATGGGCCCGTGATAGTATACCGTGATGGGCCCGTGAGAGTATACCGTGATGGGCCCGTGAGAGTATACCGTGATGGGCCCGTGAGAGTATACCGTGATGGGCCCGTGAGAGTATACCGTGATGGGCCCGTGAGAGTATACCGTGATGGCCCGTGAGAGTATACTGTGATGGGCCCGTGAGAGTATACCGTGATGGGCCCGTGAGAGTATACCGTGATGGGCCCGTGAGAGTATACCGTGATGGGCCCGTGAGAGTATACCGTGATGGGCCCGTGAGGGTATACCGTGATGGGCCCGTGAGAGTATACCGTGATGGGCCAGTGAGAGTATACTGTGATGGGCCCGTGAGAGTATACCGTGATGGGCCCGTGAGAGTATACCGTGATGGGCCCGTGAGAGTATACCGTGATGGGCCAGTGAGAGTATACTGTGATGGGCCCGTGAGAGTATACCGTGATGGGCCCGTGAGAGTATGCTGTGATGGGCCCGTGAGAGTATACCGTGATGGGCCCGTGAGAGTATACTGTGATGGGACCGTGAGAGTATACTGTGATGGGACCGTGATAGTATACTGTGATGGCCCGTGAGAGTATACCGTGATGGGCCCGTGAGAGTATACTGTGATGGGCCCGTGAGAGTATACCGTGATGGGCCCGTGAGAGTATACTGTGATGGGCCCGTGAGAGTATACTGTGATGGGCCCGTGAGAGTATACCGTGATGGCCCGTGAGAGTATACTGTGATGGCCCGTGAGAGTATACTGTGATGGGCCCGTGAGAGTATACCGTGATGGGCCCGTGAGAGTACCGTGATGGGCCCGTGAGAGTATACTGTGATGGGCCCGTGAGAGTATACTGTGATGGGCCCGTGAGAGTATACTGTGATGGGCCCGTGAGAGTATACCGTGATGGGCCCGTGAGAGTATACCGTGATGGGCCCGTGAGAGTATACTGTGATGGGCCCGTGAGAGTATACTGTGGTGGGCCCGTGAGAGTATACCGTGATGGGCCCGTGAGAGTATACCGTGATGGGCCCGTGAGAGTATACTGTGATGGGCCCGTGAGAGTATACTGTGATGGGCCCGTGAGAGTATACTGTGATGGGCCCGTGAGAGTATACCGTGATGAGCCCGTGAGAGTATACGTGATGGGCCAGTGAGAGTATACTGTGATGGGCCCGTGAGAGTATACTGTGATGGGCCCGTGAGAGTATACTGTGATGGGCCCGTGAGAGTATACTGTGATGGGCCCGTGAGAGTATACCGTGATGGGCCCGTGAGAGTATACTGTGAAGGACCGTGAGAGTATACCGTGATGGGCCCGTGAGAGTATACTGTGATGGGACCGTGAGAGTATACTGTGATGGGACCGTGAGAGTATACTGTGGTGGGCCCATGAGAGTATACCGTGATGGGCCCGTGAGAGTATACCGTGATGGGCCCGTGAGAGTATACCGTGATGGGCCCGTGAGAGTATACTGTGATGGGACCATGAAAGTATACCGTGATGGGCCCGTGAGAGTATACTGTGATGGGCCCGTGAGAGTATACTGTGATGGGCCCGTGAGAGTATACTGTGATGGGCCCGTGAGAGTATACTGTGATGGGCCCGTGAGAGTATACTGTGATGGGCCCGTGAGAGTATACTGTGATGGGCCCGTGAGAGTATACCGTGATGGGCCCGTGAGAGTATACTGTGATGGGCCCGTGAGAGTATACTGTGATGGGCCCGTGAGAGTATACTGTGATGGGCCCGTGAGAGTATACCGTGATGGGCCCGTGAGAGTATACCGTGATGGGCCCGTGAGAGTATACTGTGATGGGCCCGTGAGAGTATACTGTGATGGGCCCGTGAGAGTATACTGTGATGGGCCCGTGAGAGTATACTGTGATGGGCCCGTGAGAGTATACTGTGATGTGCCCGTGAGAGTATACCGTGATGGGCCCGTGAGAGTATACCGTGATGGGCCCGTGAAAGTATACTGTGATGGGCCCGTGAGAGTATACTGTGATGGGCCCGTGAGAGTATACTGTGATGGGCCCGTGAGAGTATACTGTGATGGGCCCGTGAGAGTATACCGTGATGGGCCCGTGAGAGTATACCGTGATGTGCCTGTGAGAGTATACTGTGATGGGCCCGTGAGAGTATACTGTGGTGGGCCCGTGAGAGTATACCGTGATGGGCCCGTGAGAGTATACCGTGATGGGCCCGTGAGAGTATACTGTGATGGGCCCGTGAGAGTATACTGTGATGGGCCCGTGAGAGTATACTGTGATGGGCCCGTGAGAGTATACTGTGATGGGCCCGTTAGAGTATACCGTGATGGGCCCGTGAGAGTATACTGTGATGGGCCCGTGAGAGTATACTGTGATTGGCCCGTGAGAGTATACTGTGATGGGCCAGTGAGAGTATACCGTGATGGGCCCGTGAGAGTATACTGTGATGGGCCCGTGAGAGTATACTGTGATGGGCCCGTGAGAGTATACCGTGATGGGCCCGTGAGAGTATACCGTGATGGGCCCGTGATAGTATACCGTGATGGGCCCGTGAGAGTATACCGTGATGGGCCCGTGAGAGTATACCGTGATGGGCCCGTGAGAGTATACCGTGCTGGGCCCGTGAGAGTATACCGTGATGGGCCCGTGAGAGTATACTGTGATGGGCCCGTGAGAGTATACCGTGTTGGGCCCGTGAGAGTATACCGTGATGGGCCCCTGAGAGTATACCGTGATGGGCCCGTGAGAGTATACCGTGATGGGCCCGTGAGAGTATACCGTGATGGGCCCGTGAGAGTATACCGTGATGGGCCCGTGAGAGTATACCGTGTTGGGCCCGTGAGAGTATACCGTGATGGGCCCCTGAGAGTATACCGTGATGGGCCCGTGAGAGTATACCGTGATGGGCCCGTGAGAGTATACTGTGATGGGCCCGTGAGAGTATACTGTGATGGGCCCGTGAGAGTATACCGTGATGGGCCCGTGAGAGTATACCGTGATGGGCCCGTGAGAGTATACCGTGATGGGCCCGTGAGAGTATACCGTGATGGGCCCTTGAGAGTATACCGTGATGGGACCATGAAAGTATACCGTGATGGGCCCGTGAGAGTATACCGTGATGGGATAATGAAAGTATACCGTGATGGGCCCGTGAGAGTATACCGTGATGGGATAATGAAAGTATACCGTGATGGGCCCGTTTGTGTCATCAGAGGTTTTCTGACACTGTCTTAAGAATGGCTCATCGTCCTGACCTGAAACTTTGTTCATAAAAGGAAGTTAGTTATGACCACTGAGGAATGTGTCCGCTTGGTGGCCACTGTCGCAATCATTGTTATATTGTTGGTGTGGAGTCCGGGAGTGTGGAGTCGAGTAGCATATGATAGACTAAGTAATATAAGAGACAAGTCTTTGTCTTATATCGTACATTGACTGAGTCCTATATCACACTGACTGTCCCTTATGATACAATGACTGCCTGAGTGACATTGACTGTCTCCTATAGTGACAGGTAAGTGACTTTCTTGACCTTCCTCACAAATACACGTGCCATTACATAGTGATGATCCAGCTTACAAATGAGCTTTACTTATTTCGCGAAGGATTTTTGGCTTAAATATATTTTTTGTATATAGTTTCGAAAATTATTTAAGATAATAGAAGTCAATTTGACGTGTGGAGGAATATATGTCTGTTAATGTTGACGATTAAATGTCAGAGATGAAATATTTATATATATATATATATATATATATATATATATATATATATATATATATATATATATATATATATATTGTTAAACGGTTCAAGAGTTAGAAGGATAAGTCTTATATGGTGTGTGTGTGTGTGTGTGTGTGTGTGTGTGTATGTGTGTGTGTGTGTGTGTGTGTGTGTGTGTGTGTGTGTGTGTGTGTGTGTGTGTCTAGCTTGTGTAGTGGTCATTGTCAGAAGTGAAGAACAAAACTATGTGATGAGAAACAGCGGCAAATTAAATATATTTACCAGGTAAAAAAAAATATATATAATCTAAATTAATATTGAACAGTTCTTTGCTTGAACCATTTTAATACTGACCATTGTCTACTCAAGTCATTACTTTGAAGATAACTAATATATGTTCAGTCGGTGACTGAAGCCTGTTATTTCCCAGTTAATAACTACAGATAAATGAGGAGTAACGACACTCCAAGAGCAGTATAGAACTATGTCTTCTCTCGTCTCTCTCTCCTATCCCTCACTCTTCCTCTTTCGTTATCTCTCCCCTTTCTTTCTCTCTCCCTCTCTCTCTCTCTGACCCCACTTTATCAAATATATATCAAAGGAGGAGGTGTTGGTTGATGGAGAGTGTCAGATATTCTACAAAATTAATGAAGCTGCTTCTCCTTTGGGATGGCGACCCATAGTCTCTAGCCCCGAGCCTCCCCTCTAGCCCCCGATACACGCTGATATATGTCTGCCTGTCCGCCCGTGTTGATCTCTAGCCTCCGGTACACGCTGATATATGTCTGCCTGTCCGCCCGTGTTGATCTCTAGCCTCCGGTACACGCTGATATATGTCTGCCTGTCCGCCCGTGTTGGTCTCTAGCCCCGAGCCTCACCTCTAGCCCCCGGTACACGCTGATATATGTCTGCCTATCCGTCCGTGTTGGTCTCTAGCCCCGAGCCTTCCCTCTAGCCCCCGGTACACGCTGATATATGTCTGCCTGTCCGCCCGTGTTGGTCTCTAGCCCCGAGCCTCCCCTCTAGCCCCCGGTACACGCTGATATATGTCTGCCTGTCCGCCCGTGTTGGTCTCTAGCCCCGAGCCTCCCCTCTAGCCCCCGGTACACGCTGATATATGTCTGCCTGTCCGCCCGTGTTGGTCTCTAGCCCCGAGCCTCACCTCTAGCCCCCGGTACACGCTGATATATGTCTGCCTGTCCGCCCGTGTTGGTCTCTAGCCCCGAGCCTCCCCTCTAGCCCCCGGTACAAGCTGATATATGTCTGCCTGTCCGCCCGTGTTGGTCTCTAGCCCCGAGCCTCCCCTCTAGCCCCCGGTACAAGCTGATATATGTCTGCCTGTCCGTCCGTGTTGGTCTCTAGCCCCGAGCCTCCCCTCTAGCCCCCGGTACAAGCTGATATATGTCTGCCTGTCCGCCCGTGTTGGTCTCTAGCCCCGAGCCTCACCTCTAGCCCCCGGTACAAGCTGATATATGTCTGCCTGTCCGCCCGTGTTGGTCTCTAGCCCCGAGCCTCACCTCTAGCCCCCGGTACAAGCTGATATATGTCTGCCTGTCCGCCCGTGTTCGTCTCTAGCCCCGAGCCTTCCCTCTAGCCCCGGTACACGCTGATATATGTCTGCCTGTCCGTCCGTGTTGGTCTCTAGCCCCGAGCCTCCCCTCTAGCCCCCG
>WNGS01110242.1:193565-206203 GCA_020271785.1 Procambarus virginalis
CTAACCAAGTGTCTCCTTATTCTGTTAAAAGCTTAAGTCAGGTATTTCCTTATACCTTTTATTCCTCAAGCATTTCCAGACAGAAACCGCCTTGCCTTTTCGTGTTCCATATCAGGAACTCCCTTATATCGATGAATCCAAATCAGGTGAATCTCTTATACAGCTGAATTCAAGTCAGTGGCTCCTTATACTGTCGAGGCAAATATATATGTCCTCCTCTTGTATTACTGCAGTATAGTCAGGTGCCTCCTTATACCAGCTTGGGCGATTTATCCGCTCCTCCTTATATTATTGTATATGTCTGGTTGCTCCTTATACCTGTGTAGTGTAGTCAAGCACCACTACATCATTCAAATGGCTGCATGGTGCAGAGGGAGAGCTTATGGCCTCTCACAGCTGCCTGACGAGATAATGTGAGAAGGATAAGGAGTTAGGCTGTGAATCTTACACCATCTTCCCACAGTCAAGTATACACCCATCTTGCCCCACAGTAAAGTATCCCACACCCATCTTGCCTACAGTCAAGTATCACAACCCATCTTGCCACAGTCAGTATCGACACCCATCTTGCCACATCAAGTATCTCACACCTCACCCAGTTATCCTGCTCATGGTCATGTATCCCAGAGTAAAGTATCCCCACAACTACCTAGCCCCGAGCTTCTAAGCACATAGAGGAGGGAAGAGAAAGACAGACGGACCGACGGACAGAGTATATGTTTAATGGTGTATATTGCTGGCCCTGAGTATACACACTGAATTTTAGATTCGACACAGATGTATCAGTAAGGGTGTAAAGGCGAACACCGGGAGCTGCAGCTCGCCTTCCTGATAAGGCGAGCTGCAGGATATAAGATGAGTTCAAACACACACACCACACACACACACACACACACACCACACCACACACACACACACACACACACACACACACACATAAATAAGCCTCTGATTTATACCTAAGTACTAACGTATAATCGCCATTTAAATAAGACCGTTTATAACCTGGTAATCACTGCTTGTTTCAGACCGCGAGCAGCTGTCGTCTCGGGGAGGACCAGCTGGTTATGAAGGTAGGTGGTGACCTGCCTGAAGGTGGAGGTGTGTGATGGGTGTGTGATGGAGCTGGTCGGAGGCACCATCTGGGTGGAGCTTCCGAACACCAAGCTGCGGAACATCAGGATCCATCCCTGAGTGTGGGCGGGATCCAGTAAAGTATTTCAATTTGTGGGTACCAATTGGGCCTTCTGAACTTTAAGTTAGACTGAGCGACATCACTACCCACTCTGGAGTGTGGGCGGGTATCTAGTGATGATTGGAGTGTGTTCCCAACTCCTAACAAGTCCAATTAAGTTTCTGGTTGTGATACTTTGAAGCCCATCATAGTACAGTGGGTAGTGAGTGTGTTTAGGGGATCTAAGAGACGTGTGTTGATTCACACATTCCATTGACGTAGTATTTATTAAGAATTTTATGATTACAGTTTCAATGCCCTCGAAGATTGATGTCATGAAGACATTGATAACTAAAGACGAAACATGGGGTGTGTAGGCAAGAACGTGTGTGTGTGTGTGTGTGTGTGTGTGTGTGTGTGTGTGGTGTGTGTTGGGGCTCATCTGTCTCCATACACTGTGTCACTACAGATTAAGTGAGAATCTTAGCGAGTGAGTGAAGGCTGACACATCCTCCAGTGACTAGCGGAGTAATTTAGGGGAAGAAAGTCTAAAATACAAGAATACATGAAGACAACGTAACAAAAAATAGCAAAAAAGTCAATAAAAAATAACAAAATCGAACAAAAATTAAGATGAAAAAAATGAACAAACATTTAGATAAACAAAATAAAACATAAAATTAACAGAAAACAAATATAATGAAGAAGAAACAAATCTCTATCTGTAACACAGAATGTCCCGAGGGTAGAGGCCAGACGCCAGCGGCTTGTTCCACTAAACTTTGCAGGGTGATGTGTGACTGTATGGCGAGTATCATAGGGTGATTGTGGTCGACCCAAGGCCTATAAGAAGGATTAACTCTTATTGCCACAAAACAAAAACTCCTATGAAGTCTGCCCCAACCACTTGGGCTAGACGATAGAGCAACGGTCTCTCTCCATGCAGGTCGGCGTTCAATCCCCGACTGTACAAGTGGTTGGGGCACTATTACTTCCCCCCCCCCCCTCGCTTCCCATTACGTATAGATTTGATTGTTACAATTTGTTAAACAGTAGACTTTACTGATGTTGATTCTTTGTCGATAATGCTGACTCAACATCAATAACGTTGATACAATGCTGACTCAACATCAATAACGTTGATACAATGCTGACTCAACATCAATAACGTTGATACAATGCTGACTCAACATCAATAACGTTGATACAATGCTGACTCAACATCAATAACGTCGATACAATGCTGACTCAACATCAATAACGTTGATACAATGCTGACTCAACATCATTAACGTCGATACAATGCTGACTCAACATCAATAACGTCGATACAATGCTGACTCAACATCAATAAAGTCGATACAATGCTGACTCAACATCAATAACGTTGATACAATGCTGACTCAACATCAATAACGTTGATGCAATGCTGACTCAACATCAATAACGTCGATACAATGCTGACTCAACATCGATAACGTCGATACAATGCTGACTCAACATCAATAACGTTGATACAATGCTGACTCAACATCAATAACGTTGATACAATGCTGACTCAACATCAATAACGTTGATACAATGCTGACTCAACATCGATAATGTTGATTCAAATTTACTCAAGCATATTTTGACCACAGCGAAAGAAAACGGAGGCACACAGACAGAATGGAAGAGAGGGAAAATTTGAATGGGATGGAGGGAGGGAGGGAGAGGGGGGACCCGGGTACCGCCGGCTACCCCCCATCGATCTATAAAAGAGCAAGTCTATATGTCCGTCGATTAGAAGCCAGAGGCTTAGGGCTTACCTCACGAAACTTTGCATGGTGACTGGGCTGCGGTGTAGGACGGACATAAGATAAATCTACTGTATGGAAAATGAAATTTGTAGGGAAGATGGTGAAGGGTAGCGAGGGTGGAGAAGGGTAAGAATGATGGCGAGTGATCGTGAAGGTAATGATGGAGGAGAACTAGGAACATATGAAAGAGAGTTGAAGGGGAGGAGGGAGAGGGGAGGAAAGGGAGAGAGGTGCCCTATTCCTTAGTAAGATAATATAAAGAGAAAACAAAAGAGAAAATATTTAGAGAAGTTGATGAGAGACAAACAGAACGATGATTGTGGGGAAAGATTATGATGAAATGAGCGAAGAAGAAAGAAGAGAAAGTAAAATGACGAAGAGAAAGGAAAACTGGAAGAAGCAGAAGAGGATGTTAAAGTAGGGAAAAGATGTAGACGACAAACAACCACACACACACACACACAAACAGGCAGGAGTAACAGGTAGGGCGCTCCAGTGGATAAGGGAGTACCTAAGCAATAGGAAGCAGAGAGTTACAGTGAGGGGTGAGACCTCAGACTGGCGTGAAGTCACCAGTGGAGTCCCACAGGGCTCTGTACTTGGACCTATCCTGTTTCTGATATACGTAAATGATCTCCCAGAGGGTATAGACTCATTCCTCTCAATGTTTGCTGACGACGCCAAAATTATGAGAAGGATTAAGACAGAGGAGGACAGCTTGAGACTTCAAGAAGACCTGGACAAGCTGCAGGAATGGTCGAACAAATGGCTGTTAGAGTTTAACCCAAGCAAATGTAATGTAATGAAGATAGGGGTAGGAAGCAGGAGACCAGATACAAGGTATCATTTGGGAGATGAAATACTTCAAGAGTCAGAGAGAGAGAAAGACCTGGGGGTTGATATCACGCCAGACCTGTCCCCTGAAGCTCATATCAAGAGGATAACATCAGCAGCATATGCCAGGTTGGCTAACATAAGAACGGCCTTTAGAAACTTGTGTAAGGAATCTTTCAGAACATTATATACCACATATGTCAGACCAATCCTGGAGTATGCGGCTCCAGCATGGAGTCCCTATCTAGTCAAGCATAAGACTAAACTGGAAAAGGTTCAAAGGTTTGCCACCAGACTAGTACCCGAGCTGAGAGGTATGAGCTACGAGGAGCGACTGCAGGAATTAAACCTCACTTCGTTGGAAGACAGAAGAGTTAGGGGGGACATGATCACCACATTCAAGATTCTCAGGGGAATCGACAGGGTTGATAAAGACAGGCTGTTTAACACAAGGGGCACACGCACTAGGGGACACAGGTGGAAACTGAGTGCCCAAATGAGCCACAGAGATATTAGAAAGAACTTTTTTAGTGTCAGAGTGGTTGACAAATGGAATGCATTAGGAAGCGATGTGGTGGAGGCTGACTCCATACACAGTTTCAAGTGTAGATATGATAGAGCCCATTAGGCTCAGGAAACTGTACACCTGTTGATTGACGGTTGAGAGGCGGGACCAAAGAGCCAGAGCTCAACCCCCGCAAGCACAACTAGGTGAGTACAACTAGGTGAGTACACACACACACACACACACACACACACACACACACACACACACACACACACACACACACACACACACACACACACACACACACACACACACACACACACACACACACACACACACACACACACAACACACACACACACACACACACACACCACACACACACACACACAACACACACACACACACACACCACACACCACACACACACACACACACACACACACACACACACACACACAAACACACACACACACACACACCACACACACCAACACACACACACACAAACACACACACACACACACACACAAACACACACACACACACATACACACAAGCTCACTTATTTAAGCGCACTGTACCCAAACGTGTACAAGCAACCCCCGCCCCCCTTCCCTTCCCCAAGCCTAGCATCATCATCTCCTTCATATCTTCCCCTCCCCAACCCCCCAACCCCTCCACCCCCCCCCCCTCCACCCAGCATCTTCTAAACCCCCACAAACACGCCGAAGAAGACCCAAACGACTCAAAACTTCTCGCGAAATGGAGCATCAAGAATCGGTCCCCGCCATACCAGAGCAACGTTCTGAGGGCACACTTTGGCGGGTTTTTTCTTGTTTCCACGAGAACGCCGGCCTCAGGTCGGGCGACACGGGGCGCGCGTCCATCCATCGGCAAATAAACGCGAGATTATCCCTTTTTTTGGGGGGGGCGTGGGGAAGGGGGGGCAAGGAAGGGGAAGGGTGGCAATAAGGGGTCATATTCAAGGGGGGGGGAGATGGCTTGGAGGGTGGGTAAGAGAGGAATATGACTGTTTGGGGATGGCGTGTTTTACACAGATGTGGTGTGTGTGTGTGTGTGTGTGTGTGTGTGTGTGTGTGTGTGTGTGTGTGTGTGTGTGTGTGTGTGTGTGTGTGTGTGTGTGTGTGTGTAACACGTAAACAATATAAACATTAGAGAGCACTACAGTTGACCTGTTAACCCAAACTAGGTGGCGGTGTTTGGATTCATTCCCTATCACCCCTCCAAATCATTTGCCATTGCAATCTTTTCTTGAAACCTGTTACCCTCTGTGTCTCTGTCATGTTAGTCGGCAACCATTCCAGCCATCCACAACAAGTTTGCATCAAGTATCACCTTATTTTCCTCCTAAAACGGAATTTATCCAGTAAAACGAAAATTAGAGCTTTTGACGTAACAGAATTTGTAAGAGAAATCAGCTTCCGGGCCTCACCCTTAACAATTATTAGACGTTTAATGTAGTAACATCAGCCCCATTTATTTCCTGACACATATCCTTTTAGAAAATTGGATGGAGGCAGAAGCAATTAATTCCCTTTCTTGTTATTTTTCACTTCCTTACTGCCATTACAACAATGTTTTCTTGCATCTTTGTGGCTCATCTTCGTGTCCAGCTTCCAGGTTCAACCTAAACACACACCCAATTTTATCAACAAACCTTAGTATTTTGTATGGCTGGATCATGCACCCACAATCTTTCATTCTTCCAGAGTAATTGAGGATGAGGCTCCTGAGCCTATCACTGTTGTTCAGTCCCATCAATTCCGGGACGAGTCTCGTAGCCTCAGGACTTTCTTTATCGTCATTTTGTGTTTTATGAAATGAAGAATTCACTTAGAAGCCACATACTCTAGCTCGAGGTCGAGTATGTGTTGTGTTTTGAAAGGTTTTGAAAGCAATCTTTGTCTAGGTTTTGAAAGCAATCTTTGTCTAGGTTTTGAAAGCAATCTTTGTCTAGGTTTTGAAAGCAATCTTTGTCTAGGTTTTGAAAGCAATCTTTGTCTAGGTTTTGAAAGCAATCTTTGTCTAGGTTTTGAAAGCAATCTTTGTCTAGGTTTTGAAAGCAATCTTTGTCTAGGTTCCTTCAGGCTTGGACCAGCTTAGTTCGCCAGATTAGAATATGCTGCTTATGTTATTATTTTAACGTGTACCTGTGGAGACCTGTGTTTCTGAGTTATGTTTACCTCCTGGTTAGCTCCTCCCTGCCTCATGACTTTGCACGTGTATAGATTAAAGCCCTCTAACCATCTGGGGTCGCGTTTGTTGAGTGGTCAAAGCTTCTGTCTCCAATGTGGTGAGAGAGAGTTTTCGTTTCTCAACTTATAAGCTCTCTCGTCTCTCAGAATACAAATTCTCTCGTCTCTCAAGATGTGAGAGCTTTCTTAGTGCCCCCTTCAGGTAACGGCTCTGATGCAGTAGTGAAGATCTCTGGGAGTCTTTGGTGAACTTTGTACAAACTTCTCATCATGTCTTTCACGAACCTTAGTGTTGCCCATTACCCTGATCACCTGATTTTTGTTTATGTACCAGTTTTTTCTCCTATATGTCACGAATATACTTTTAGAGATTTTTTCGTCTTGGTTGAATTCAATTTTTTTGCTTCAAATTACCTCTTGATTCTGGTTCTCAAATATTAATTTCAGGTGTGTTTTTTCCTCTATATTCTCGGTTTTGTTCCGTTTCTTGTTCGCTAATTGTTTCGTATGTTTTGTATTTTGGTATTCTGTTTTTGTTATTGTTGATTCATCTATCGACTGTATTCCATTTTTGTACTTCATTGTTTGTTGAATACGGAAGACTTTGTATAGCATCTTTGTATTTATGGGCGAAGCGTTGCGTCATGTCTTGCCAACAAATCAGGCCAATAAAACTACTCTCAATAAAACTCACATTTAGACGTCCTACATAAACCCACATCGTCCGCTATGGCTTTGCACCCGCCCGGGATACAGCACGATACATCCGCCTGATCATGTATCATGTATATATAAACCCACAGGCACATGCCCAGCTTATAAGCTGGCATCTCAAAGCTTCTTTCAGAGAGAGAAGCTGGAAGCGAGGACGACAGCTCGTAATAGCGTCCCACGGAGTGAAAAGGAGCCTCTGGAATCCCCTATAAAAAGGTGGGAAAGTGGGCCAGTGGGTCTCAAGGCCTTGTTCATATGGTAATGATAGCTGAGGCCTCAATGGAACTAAGGGGGGAGGGGGGGAGGTAATGGAAGCTGTGTTGACGGCTTGTCTGAGCCAATGGTGCCCGCCGTCTGGGACTGATGGCCAAGAACATTATAGTTATGGTAATGTGATTCTCCCCCCTTCCCCCCCCCCCCCATAAAAAAATTAATAATTATATTGAAATGGAATTTTACTACTAATAATAAACTTAATATTTTCTCGATATTGATGCAGTGATATAGAATCATAACAGTACGGAATGCTAATTGGAAGAATTGCCAAAAATAATGGTTCCGATAGTTGAAGTATTGATATGAAAGCCAGGCAATTACTATATAACATAGCCAGTGTTCTAAGCTGTTCAAACAAAAGCAAAACAAGTAGCTAGTAAGAAACCTCAATCGTTGAAAAGATATTTGAAAAACAAAATGTTTGGGAAAACACAAAAATCGCCTTAATAATAATTACAAACCAACAATTCGTTTTGGGAAATAAGAAAACCCCCATCGAATTTTATCTTATTTCTTATTTTTCAAGAAAAAGTCTACTAACAAGGAAAATAGACCTGAAAAATAGAACAAGAGTCTAGACCATGGTGGGAGGGAGGGAATTATCAGCAGAAATCGCCAAGCCATTACGACTATATAGCACTGGGAAGGGATCAGGATTAGGATTTGGGATGGGCCGGGTGGAAAGGAATGGTGCCCAACCACTTGTGAACTTGTCGGGGATTGAACGCCGACCTGTATGAAGCGAGTCCCGTCGCTCTACCGTCCAGCCCAAGTGGTTGGGATAGACTGTGGATAAGATGTAGGTTTTTAATTGCCCTTGGCTATTGCTGGCTATTTGATTGGGTCTGACAAAAGGACCTCTGATAAAAGGAATAAAGTAACACCCGTTATTTACACGGCTCTGATATCTATTATCTAATTAATAAAGTGACACACGATACATTGAAAGGAATTATATATTTGAGATATATTCATGATTCGTAAGTCACTCAACACTTGCTACTGAAATGTTACTTAACCGCGATGTTCCGTAGACGTGTGTTCATTGTGTTTGTTCATAGAATATTTTACGGGCGTGCTACTTATTGTGGAACATGCGGTGTTCCGGCGAGTATTTCGTCCTGTGCTACTTATGGTGTTTCAGGTTCCTGTTCCCTAAAATGTTTCTTTTTTTACGGGTGAGGAACCACTGAGTTCATTTCACTGTTACTGTGCTCCTTATATGTGGAACGCCCAGTCCTACTTACTGTGCTACTTACAGCGCTACACAGTGGATGTACCGCCACTAAATCTCACAGTGTCCATTCATGCTACTTACAATGCTACTTAATAAATGACATTGCTACTTATACAAATTCAATGCTACTTACTACACAGCTTTGTTTCCTCTATATTGCTACTTAAAGTGTTCCAGTTTCTTTTCCCCCTTCACAGATATGTTCCTCCAGTGTTACTTACGAAGGGAACCCGCCCCCCCCTCCTGCCCTTCCCCCACTTGGAGGTAACAAACTGTTTTACTAGACTGTTGGTCATGTGAATTGCAGTTGGGTTGATCACAGGACTGAGGCATAGTCCTCCATCTTGACAAGACTTACGTTTAGTCAAATCAAAAGGGCTGTCAACATGACTGTCAACAGGGCTGTCAACATGACTGTCAACAGGGCTGTCAACATGACTGTCAACAGGGCTGTCAACATGACTGTCAACAGGATTCAGTACAGTCTGAAGGTCCATAAGTGATATATTTGTCAATAATCTCACACACACAGGTCATCGCAGGTGAGTGAACAGCGCTTTGGGGTCGTAGTCCGAAGGGCCTGAGTTCCATTCCCGGTCGAGGCAGAAACAAATGGCCAGAGTTTCCTTCACCTTGATATATATATATATATATATATATATATATATATATATATATAATATACCTGTTCACATAGCAGCAAATAGGTACCTGTGAGTTAGACAGCTGCTTCGGGCAGCATCCTTGGGATATGTGTATGTGAGAGACAATGATATGTAGCAGATATGATGAAGGACAAATAGATCAAGTCATTACATTAGACAACCAACCGATAGAAAGGCGGGATCCAAGAGCTAACAGCTCGACCCAGCAAACACAAGCATTAAATACAAGTAGTAAACACACAAAAACACACACAAACACGCACGCAAAACCAAACACCAGAAAAACTCTATTCCAAAATGTCATAAACAGTAAGTCAGGTGATGCTCTCACGTTGAAAAACAATTGAGAGCATTTTGCAACTTTTTCAATAAAAGTTGTCAACAGGGGCGGTCTGACCTCATTTTCTGGTAGCTTGGTTGCTAATGATGCCGACCGCTTCCCAGGGGGGAGGGGGAGAGTGTGTGAATTTTTGATTCCGACTTGTCTTATGTAATGGGCACTGTGTTTGTTGTGTTTGTTGTGTTGTTGTGTTTGTTGAGGTGTTGTGTTTGTGTCTAAGCATGAAAGAGCACCATGTGACCAATCACATACGCCAGCTCTCACTCGTCAGTTAAAAGGGAGTGAAGCAAAGCTTGCTCAATTGGGTCTATAATTACACAACAGCCAGAAAAGTCAGAGTGCGATTTCAAGGGCCTGATAGACAGGCAACGAAGAGGGCGATTCTGAGAGTTTAGCATACAGGACAGAGTTCGATTCTATGGCCACGTTTTTCAAGGCCCTTTCAAATAGCAAATAGCAAAGGGGGCGTTCTAATCTCAACATTGTATAATACATAAATCACAATGAGAAATTTCCCTAGGGCTGTGAGGTGGGTGCGAACCTACGACCCCGGCATTGGCAGTCGCGTACTATACCACTAGACCATCACTGACGCGTTAAAAGTCATACAATCGGATTTCTACTGAAATCACAGCAATTCTGGAGTCCCCCTACTGAATGAAGCCAGTCCAAATTGTTTACATTTGACCCACAAACAGAGGGAAGGACAGAGTGGTTCCTCACCTTACATTAACGTGAATCACGTAACGTTAATGACACTAATAATGAATCACGTGTTAATGTCATTGAATCACGTGTCATAGTTCCTAGTGGATCTTCTCACTGTAAAATATCTTGATGGAATAGCATGTCAAGTTGGAACTGCCATCATGTACTTAAAATTTCGTACGTTATTGGCCTTATCCTCCTCCACCTTGCAAGGGATTGGTTTGGTATCAGGCCTATTAACTTGTAGTGGCTTATTATAGGTGGGATGGCAGGGAGGAAGGCAGGGGGAAAGGCAGGGAGAGAGGCAGGGTTAAGGCCAACTTGGCAACCTACCGACCATCCAGCACCTAGAGTATATTTCCAGGAACAAAAGTAAACTGGTAGTGTACTTGCGCCCAGAAGCGAGGGATACCTCTTTGTGTTTATATAAATGTTTATATAAATAAGTGTTTATATAAACACTTATTTATAGTCTTTATATAAATAAGTGGTGTTCATTACCTTCCAGAAACATGACACACACACACACACATTGCCCAGCAAAAGGTTACACACACACCACACACACACACACACACACACACACACAACGGCCAGTTGTAAGTTTTACACTAATATTGAGAGTCTTCCATAATTGCTTCTGGGTTAATGAACCTCGTATAAACTTCTAATGGAAACTAGAATATTGGTTAGTTCTCTTTGTGCTTTTTTAAATTATTGTTCACGTTTATATCAACTATTATATATTTGTATTTGTTTATTAACATTATTATTTCATTTGTTTTCTTTTCAATCTTTTTTTATTATAAATTCGTACATTTGTGTTACATTGAATAATTGATTTTTTTTTTATTTCATTCATCTATATTAAATCACTTTATTTATTTTCCACAACTATTGAAGTATTTTTTCGCAAAGGACGAGTAATTTTCAAGGTTATCTTGAGAGGTTATCTTGAAATAAATTTGGGGGCTTTAGTGTCCCCGCGGCCGGTCCTCGACCAGGCCTCCACCCCCAGGAAGCAGCCCGTGACAGCTGACTAACACCCAGGTACCTATTTTACTGCTAGGAACAGGGGCATAGGTAAACAAATCCACAAGGGCCGTGATGAGGATTCGAACCTACGTCCCAGAGGATCCCACTTTAATCGACTGTCCCGGTTGTAATTCTTTAACCATGTGCCCACCCATTTGGACGGTCGGGGATTGAACGGCGACCTGCATGAAGCGAGACCGTCGCTCTACCGTCCACCCCAAGTGGTTGGGCACACACGAGAGAAAGAGAGACTTGGATCCCGACTAGTCCTATTAAGAGTAGTCCCACTGTCAGTAGACCCATCATGAGTAGTTGCTTCACAATTGCCATTGTTAGGTAAAGACTGCCAGGCAGCCTTCACAACCACAACTACCACAAACCATCACCACCATTACTACCACCACTACTACCGCCACAACTGTCACCCCAACCTAACAACCCCCCCCCCTAACTCGCCACAACCAACCCGTCCGCCTAACAGAACGTCGCATTTTGACGTATTGTCAAAATCGTCTTACTTGAAAATAGAAGCGGCTGGCGAAATTGACACACTGTCCCGTTTTCTGTTTTGGGTCCTCTGGGGTAGATTAAGATAAGGGCACTTTAGTACGACAGTTTCGTGACGTTGGGGACGCCAACTAGCGTCGTCTTGCACCGCTGAAGTAACGCTAATTGCCCCCCCCCCCCTCCACCTCACCAACAAGCGTCTTAAAAACGCAATGAGACGCACGAGCTTCACTTTATCTCTATTTCATCCGTAAATATATTTAGTTGTCAAGGATCTGAAGCCAAAATTGAGACACAATGTTATTATCCATAATTATAGCCCTCCATCAGGGGTTAATTGTGCTGGTTTTAACACGGGCATTTAACAGTCAGCATGAATGATCCACCTTTCTGTTGTGTGTGTTGTTTGGCTTCAACCCAACCCGTCCTCGACTCAAGTCCATTACATCCAGCGGTCGACCCCACTGACTTTTCCACCTTTTCCTACTCATCTCCATCCAGCCACATTTGTTCTCTCTCCTCTCCTTTCTCTCCTTCCTTATTCATCTTCCTTCGCTTTCTCTTTCCCCTCTTCCTCTCTCCCTACCTCCCTCTCTTTCTCTGTGTCTCTGTCTCTCCCCAA
>WNGS01110242.1:206506-224308 GCA_020271785.1 Procambarus virginalis
GCATTCATAAATTTTTACATGCTGTTCATTCAACCCTCCCTCCCTCCCTACCTCCCTTCCCATCTCCACTAGTGTCTCCATCCATTTCAATCAGACCTTTCATATTCAATTCGCCTCAATCAGCCACTTGCAGCCAGGTCTCAGGCAGCTCCTTGGATTTTGTGAGTCGTATTTAATCTCGTCACTTCAGCTTTCTTAGGAACTATCAACATTAATGATCAAATATCTATATTATAATTCCTTTCCTCTATCTTTATATATTCTGAGGTTTCTCTTTCATAATAATAATAAAATTTTAATTGAACAAATCCACAAGAGCCTTGCTGAAGGTTTGAACCTATGTGCTGGATGTTCCCAGATATATCAACTGATATATCAAATGATATATCATTTGATATATCAAATGATATATCATTTGATATATCAGTTGATATATCAACTGATATATCAGGTTATTGGGATTGGTGTGTGTAAAATAATTTCATTCACCTGGACTCTAGGAGACTCGATAAGAGTGGTCGATTAGAGCCTCTATAGAGTCTATAGAGCTTCGTCCTCACACGTGGGGGGTCCACTGTTCGAGCCTGCTAGAGCCCAGGTGAATTAAATGTTTATTTCCATGGAAGTGTGGATGACAATTTAAGAATAATAATAAAGCCAAACAAATAAATATAATAATGATACTACCGATATAGAATCCAATAATTATTACCAATAAATAATCTAAATAATAACAATTTATCCTTCAGAAGACACTTGACATATATTGTAGCCAGATGTGCTACGAGAAATGTGCTTCATTTGACACTACATTTCTTAGAGCTCACGTAGATGGTGTTTGACATTACACCTCTCAGATCTACAGTGGAGCACTCGCCACTAATTTGGGATTGCTCTCCACAATTGCATCTTAAGTTGTTAAATAAAGATTCAAGACATGGTGCGAAGCAAAGATGGTATCCTTGGCCAAATACAGCTCACGTAGACTAAAGACTGATGTGGCTGCTTGACCAAACCACACACTAGAAAGTGAAGAGGCGATGACGTTTCGGTCCGTCATGGACCATTCTCATGTCGATTCCAGCCATGTTATTGTGACTCCTCGTCTGCATGTGTCTGCTTTGTATGTATTCTACAAAGTTTCTCTGAATGTCCCTCCTTAAAGAACTAACTACCGTACTACTGATGCAATATGTGACTTCCAGACAAATGTCCCCTCTGCACTTACTGCGTTCTTACTACCCAAAAAATATACAAACTTAAGGAGCACATTCTTGCAACAGACTGGTGACCAAAGCAACACTTCAACAAATCAAAGTCCCTTGTGTGTGGCAGAGGACGCACAATGGTACTCAATAAATATATACTATCTCAACATTGCTTCAGACAACTGTATGTAAAAAGTGCTTCTTTTGCTTGCAAACTTCAAAGTAACTTTAATAACGTGGAAAAAAGATACTACAACTATTATAACTACAACAACAGCACCTACTACTACTATTAATAATAATAATTATTATTATTAATTATATTTTTTAGGTTTGGAACTAACAAGTATCAGAATGAAAATTTCGACTCAAACCCCGTTCTCATTATAAATAAAACACAAAATTGTATCCGATGTTAGGTAAGGTAACGTAAGGTTAGGTTAGGTAAGATTAGGTAAGGTTAGGTTAGGTTGGGTTAGGTTTTTTTAGAAGCTAAGCAATAACATAGAGGGGTACATATTTCTCTCCCATCTAAGACCCTATACAAACTATTAGGCAAAGTTGGCTTAAGTTAAGTTAAGCAAAGTGAGGTTGGTTTAAGGATCTTTTGATCGGGTTAATTTAGGTTAGGGTTGTGTTAGTTCAGAGTTAAGTTATGACTGGTTAAGGAGAAGCGGGGTCATATTAGGATTAATATAAGATAGGATGAATTTGGTTGGATTAGATTTGATTAGTCTAGGAGAGAAATTGGTGAGATTGGGTTTGGGTATGTTAGATTGGGGATCGATTAGGAGACGCTGGTTAGATTCAGCAAGAGTAGAACGTTCTAATTCCCGTTGTAGAGAAAAGATGACAACTGGCAATGCTGCCAGAAACATCATTAAAAATTGTCATCATTATCATCTTCATCTGTAATTCATTTTCTGCTCTCGAAATACATTAAATGTTTCAGAGCTGTTTTGGTTGAGGATATAAATTATAACTGCTTCATATGGCCCAAAAGACCCTCCACAGTTTATTTTAATGTTATAAAATATTTTGCTTCATATTCGTACTAAATACAGAATCCACATTATGGTAGATTATTTCCGTGTGTTATCTGAGAATTCCAGCGATAAAACGCTTCATAAAACGCGCAAATATAATACTCAGTTAAACCCTGAGAGCGGCGCTTCCTTCTGCACTTGGGGGGCCCATAATCATCACTTAAATAAAACGTGGCAAGAGGTAAATGTTGTTAAAGATTCGCTACCTGGAACAAGAAGTTCCAAATAGCACGGGCTATGGTGAGCCCGTAGTGGATGATAGTAATGCGACTTTAATAATAGTGTCAAGAGCACACACTTCCCAGTGCCCAAGGGTGAGGGCATGAAGGGCAGAACACACACTCTTCCCAGCGTCCAAAGGGTGAATGGTCCCGCTCTTTGTCTCTCACGTGATGAGAAAATATATCGCCCAACTAAAAAAACAAAAACAGCGGAAGTTTGTTTGTTTGAGGGAGATGGCCAGAGGAGCCCCAGGACCTTCCCCCTCCCCCAAACTTGGCAGTAACTGCTCCGGACTATCGGCATTGCGTTTTTACGGAGTCCAAGTTGTTCACAATGACTGTTTGAGAGTTGTTTGCTGTCTGGAGTCTCATTTTGCTAATGCTTTTATTAATTTTATAGTGATAAAATGTCAGCAGTAGTTACTATTTTGACAAATGAACTCGTGTTAGCTATTTTTACAGCTGAAATATATATATATATATATATATATATATATATATATATATATATATATATATATATATATATATATATATATATATATATATATATATATATATATATATATATATATATATATATATATATATATATATTACTGTAGTTGATGGAATAATTGATTGTTTCATTTGTAGTTGAAACAGTTGGATACAGTTGTTGGAATGCTTTATACAGCTGTATTAGGAACTGGAATAGCATATATAGTACTGTATTATATAATAATGCTTAACACAGGTAAGAAAATACTCTCACAAAACACTTTTCTTAGAGTATTTTCTCCCTCACACAAAATATTCTGAGATGGCTTGTTAATAAGCATGTTAAATTCTGTTGAAATCGGTTGCATGTAACATAAACTGTGTGTTCAGAGTAAATTTTGATCTTGGTTAGGTTAGGTTAATCTTAAACAAACTTCCTTATTAACACCATTTATTCCAAAGGTTCTTCACCTATGAAATAATCATGCCCTTAGGCAGGTACCATCCACTCAGGTACCATTGCATGTAGCATTCAGGTGTACCAAGACACTCATACCTCCGTTCCCTAGTCAAGTACCGTAATATTTTCGATTTTATAACTTAGTAACACATATATCAGCAGTCGTTGTGGTATCAGGTGTACGATATATCAGGTGTTACGATATCCACGTACGATACTTCGTTATTCCCTAGTTTTCTAGGTAAGTATATCTCCTTATACTGTATTGGACTATTTAGGCCCTTATGGCGCAGTGACCTAATGGGTATCTCCTTATGCAATCATGTCTTAAACAGGTATCTCCTTATTTCGTCTTGGACTAAGGAGAAACCTCCTTATACCATGGTGGTCTAACCAAGTGTCTCCTTATTCTGTTAAAAGCTTAAGTCAGGTATTTCCTTATACCTTTTATTCCTCAAGCATTTCCAGACAGAAACCGCCTTGCCTTTTCGTGTTCCATATCAGGAACTCCCTTATATCAATGAATCCAAATCAGGTGAATCTCTTATACAGCTGAATTCAAGTCAGTGGCTCCTTATACTGTCGAGGCAAATATATATGTACTCCTCTTGTATTACTGCAGTATAGTCAGGTGCCTCCTTATACCAGCTTGGGCGATTTATCCGCTCCTCCTTATATTATTGTATATGTCTGGTGGCTCCTTATACCTGTGTAGTGTAGTCAAGCACCACTACATCATTCAAATGGCTGCATGGTGCAGAGGGAGAGCTTATGGCCTCTCACAGCTGCCTGACGAGATAATGTGAGAAGGGATAAGGAGTTAGGCTGTGAATCTCACACCAATCTTGCCCACAGTCAAGTATCTCACACCCATCTTGCCTACAGTCAAGTATCCCACACCCATCTTGCCTACAGTCAAGTATCTCACACCCATCTTGCCCACAGTCAAGTATCTCACAGTTATCCTGCTCATGGTCATGTATCCCAGAGTAAAGTATCCCCACAACTACCTAGCCCCGAGCCTTCTAAAGCACATAGAGGAGGGAAGAGAAAGACAGACGGACCGACGGACAGAGTATACATGTTTAATGGTGTATATTGCTGGCCCTGAGTATACACACTGAATTTTAGATTCGACACAGATGTATCAGTAATGGTTGTAAAGGCGAACACCGGGAGCTGCAGCTCGCCTTCCTGATAAGGCGAGCTGCAGGGATATAAGATGAGTTCAAACACACACACACACACACACACACACACACACACACACACACACACACACACACACACACACACACACACACATAAATAAGCCTCTGATTTATACCTAATATACTAACGTATAATCGCCATTTAAATAAGACCGTTTATAACCTGGTAATCACTGCTTGTTTCAGACCGCGAGCCAGCTGTCGTCTCGGTGGAGGACCAGCTGGTTATGAAGGTAGGTGGTGACCTGCCTGAAGGTGGAGTGTGATGTGTGTGTGTGTGATGGAGCTGGTCGGAGGCACCATCTGGGTGGAGCTTCCGAACACCAAGCTGCGGAACATCAGGATCCATCCCTGAGTGTGGGCGGGTATCCAGTAAAGTATTTCGGTTTGTGGGTACCAAATTGGGCCTTCTGAACTTTAAGTTAGACTGAGCGAACATCACTACCCACTCTGGAGTGTGGGCGGGTATCTAGTGATGATTGGAGTGTGTTCCCAACTCCTAACAAGTCCAATTAAGTTTCTGGTTGTGATACTTTGAAGCCCATCATAGTACAGTGGGTAGTGAGTGTGTTTAGGGGATCTAAGAGACGTGTGTTGATTCACACATTCCATTGACGTAGTATTTAATTAAGAATTTTATGATTACAGTTTCAATGCCCTCGAAGATTGATGCCATGAAGACATTGATAACTAAAGACGAAACATGGGTGTGTAGGCAAGAACGTTGTGTGTGTGTGTGTGTGTGTGTGTGTGTGTGGTGTGTGTGTGTGTGTGTGTGTGTGTGTGTGGTGTGTGTTGGGGGCTCATCTGTCTCCATACACTGTGTCACTACAGATTAAGTGAGAATCTTAGCGAGTGAGTGAAGGCCTGACACATCCTCCAGTGACTAGCGGAGTAATTTAGGGGAAGAAAAGTCTAAAATACAAGAATACATGAAAGAACGTAAAAAAAAATAGTAAAAAAAAGTCAATAAAAAATAACAAAATCGAACAAAATTAAGATGAAAAAAATGAACATTTAGATAAACAAATAAAACATAAAATTAACAGAAAACAAATATAAAGAAGAAAACAAATCTCTATCTGTAACACAGAATGTCCGAGGGTTGAGGCCAGACGCCAGCGGCTTGTCCCACTAAACTTTGCAGGGTGATGTGTAACTGTATGGCGAGTATCATAGGGTGATTGTGGTCGACCCCAAGGCCTATAAGAAGGATTAACTCTTATTGCCACAAAACAAAAGCTCCTATGAAGTCTGCCCCAACCACTTGGGCTGGACGGTAGAGCAACGGTCTCGCTCCATTCAGGTCGGCGTTCAATCCCCGACTGTACAAGTGGTTGGGGTATTATTACTTCCACCCCCCCACCCCTCGCCTCCCATTACGTATAGATTTGATTGTTACAATTTGTTAAACAGTAGACTTTACTGATGTTGATTCTTTGTCGATAATGTTGATTCAACATCAATAACGTTGATACAATGTTGACTCAACATCAATAACGTTGATACAATGTTGACTCAACATCAATAACGTTGATACAATGCTGACTCAACATCAATAACGTTGATACAATGCTGACTCAACATCAATAACGTCGATACAATGCTGACTCAACATCAAAACGTCGATACAATGTTGACTCAACATCAATAACGTCGATACAATGCTGACTCAACATCAATAACGTCGATACAATGCTGACTCAACATCAATAACGTCGATACAATGCTGACTCAACATCAATAACGTTGATACAATGCTGACTCAACATCAATAACGTCGATACAATGCTGACTCAACATCAATAACGTTGATACAATGCTGACTCAACATCAATAACGTCGATACAATGCTGACTCAACATCAATAACGTCGATACAATGCTGACTCAACATCAATAACGTCGATACAATGCTGACTCAACATCAATAACGTTGATACAATGCTGACTCAACATCAATAACGTCGATACAATGCTGACTCAACATCAATAACGTTGATACAATGCTGACTCAACATCAATAACGTCGATACAATGCTGACTCAACATCAATAACGTCGATACAATGCTGACTCAACATCAATAACGTTGATACAATGCTGACTCAACATCAATAACGTCGATACAATGCTGACTCAACACAATAACGTTGATACAATGCTGACTCAACATCAATAACGTTGATACAATGCTGACTCAACATCAATAACGTTGATACAATGCTGACTCAACATCAATAACGTTGATACAATGCTGACTCAACATCAATAACGTCGATACAATGCTGACTCAACATCGATAATGTTGATTCAAATTTACTCAAGCATATTTTGACCACAGCGAAAGAAAACGGAGGCACACAGATAGAATGGAAGAGAGGGAAAATTTGAATGGGATGGAGGGAGGGGAGGGAGAGGGGGAGACCCGGGTACCGCCGGGTACCCCCCATCGATCTATAAAAGAGCAAGTCTATATGTCCGTCGATGGAAGCCAGAGCTTAGGGCTTACCTCACCAAACTTTGCATGGTGACTGGGCTGCGGTGTAGGACGGACATAAGATAAATCTACTGTATGGAAATGAAATTTGTAGGGAAGATGGTGAAGGGTAGCGAGGGTGGAGAAGGGTAAGATGATGGCGAGTGATAGTGAAGGTAATGATGGGGAGAACTAGGAACATATAAAAGAGAGTTGAAGGGGGGGAGGGAGAGGAGGAGAAGGGAGAGAGTGCCCTATTCCTTAGTAAGATAATATAAAGGAAAAACAAAAGAGAAAAATATTTAGAGAAGTTGATGAGAGACAAACAGAACGATGATTGTGGGGATAAGATTATGATGAAATGAGCGAAGAAGAAAGAAGAGAAAGTAAAATGACGAAGAGAAAGGAAAACTGGAAGAAGCAGAAGAGGATGTTAAAGTAGGGGAAAAGATGTAGACGACAAACACCACACACACACAACACACACACACACACACACCACACACACACACACACACACAACACACACACACACACACACACATACACACAACACAACACACACACACACACCACACACATACACACACACCCACACACACACAACACACACACACACATACACACATACACACACAACACACACACACCACACACACAAACACACCACACACACACACCAAACACACACACACACACATACACACACACACACACACACAAACACACACACACACACACACACACACACAAACACACACACACACACATACACACAAGCTCACTTATTTAAGCGCACTGTACCCAAACGTGTACAAGCAACCCCGCCCCCCTTCCCTTCCCAAGCCTAGCAGCATCATCTCCTTCATATCTTCCCTCCCCAACCCCCCACCCCCCTCCAACCCCCCCCCTCCACCCAGCATCTTCTAAACCCCACAAACACGCCGAAGAAGACCCAAACGACTCAAAACTTCTCGCGAAATGGAGCATCAAGAATCGGTCCCCGCCATACCAGAGCAACGTTCTGAGGGCACACTTTGGCGGGTTTTTTCTGTTTCCACGAGAACGCCGGCCTCAGGTCGGGCGACACGGGGCGCGCGTCCATCCATCGGCAAATAAACGCGAGATTATCCATTTTTTTGGGGGGGGTGGGGGAAGGGGGGAAAGGAAGGGGAAGGGGGGCAATAAGGGGTCATATCAAGGGGGGGGGGAGATGGCTTGGAGGGTGAGTAAGAGAGGAATATGACTGTTTGGGGATGGCGTGTTTTACACAGATGGGGTGTGTGTGTTGTGTGGTGTGTGTGTGTGTGTGGGTGTGTGTGTGTGTTTGTGTGGGTGTGTGTGTGTGTGTAACAACGTAAACAATATAAACATTAGAGAGCACTACAGTTGACCTGTTAACCAAACTAGGTGGCGGGTTTGGATTCATTCCCTTCCCCCCCCCACCCACCCCTCCAAATCATTTGCCTTGCAATTTTCTTGAAACCTGTTACCCTCTGTGTCTCTGTAATATTAGTCGGCAACCATTCCAGCAATCCTCAACAAGTTTGCATCAAGTATCACCTTATTTTCCTCCTAAAACGGAATTTATCCAGTAAAACGGAAATTAGAGCTTTTGACGTAACAGAATTTGTAAGAGAAATCAGCTTCCGGGCCTCACCCTTAACAATTATTACACGTTTAATGTAGTAACATCTGCCCCATTTATTTCCTGACATATTTCCTTTTAGAAAATTGGATGGAGGCAGAAGCAATTAATTCCCTTTCTTGTTATTTTTCACTTCCTTACTGCCATTACAACAATGTTTTCTTGCATCTTTGTGGCTCATCTTCGTGTCCAGCTTCCAGGTTCAACCTAAACACACACCCAATTTCATCAACAAACTTAGTATTTTGTATGGCTGGATCATGCACCCACAATCTTTCATTCTTCCAGAGTAATTGAGGATGAGGCTCCTGAGCCTATCACTGTTGTTCAGTCCCATCAATCCAGGACGAGTCTCGTAGCCTCAGGACTTTCTTTATCGTCATTTTGTGTTTTATGAAATGAAGAATTCACTTAGAAGCCACATACTCTAGCTCGAGGTCGAGTATGTGTTGTGTTTTGAAAGGTTTTGAAAGCAATCTTTGTCTAGGTTTTGAAAGCAATCTTGTCTAGGTTTTGAAAGCAATCTTTGTCTAGGTTTTGAAAGCAATCTTTGTCTAGGTTTTGAAAGCAATCTTTGTCTAGGTTTGAAAGCAATCTTTGTCTAGGTTTTGAAAGCAATCTTTGTCTAGGTTTTGAAAGCAATCTTTGTCTAGGTTTTGAAAGCAATCTTGTCTAGGTTTTGAAAGCAATCTTTGTCTAGGTTCCTTCAGCTGGACCAGCTTAGTTCGCCAGATTAGAATATGCTGCTTATGTTATTATTTTAACGTGTACCTGTGGAGACCTGTGTTTCTGAGTTATGTTTACCTCCTGGTTAGCTCCCCCTGCCTCATGACTTTGCACGTGTATAGATTAAAGCCCTCTAACCATCTGGGGTCGCGTTTGTTGAGTGGCAAAGCTTCTGTCTCCAATGTGGTGAGAGAGAGTTTTCGTTTCTCAACTTATAAGCTCTCTCGTCTCTCAGAATACAAATTCTCTCGTCTCTCAAGATGTGAAAGCTTCTTAGTGCCCCCTTCAGGTAACGGCTCTGATGCAGTAGTGAAGATCTCTGGGAGTCTTTGGTGAACTTTGTACAAACTTCTCATCATGTCTTTCACGAACCTTAGTGTTGCCCATTACCCTGATCACCTGATTTTTGTTTATGTACCAGTTTTTCTCCTATATGTCACGAATATACTTTTAGAGATTTTTTCGTCTTGGTTGAATAAATTTTTTTGCTTCAAATTACCTCTTGATTCTGGTTCTCAAAATATTAATTTCAGGTGTGTTTTTCCTCTATGTTCTCGGTTTTGTTCCGTTTCTTGTTCGCTAATTGTTTCGTATGTTTTGTATTTTGGTATTCTGTTTTTGTTATTGTTGATTCATCTATCGACTGTATTCCATTTTGTACTTCATTGTTTGTTGAATACGGAAGACTTTGTATAGCATCTTTGTATTTATGGGCGAAGCGTTGCGTCATGTCTTGCCAACAAATCAGGCCAATAAAACTACTCTCAATAAAACTCACATTTAGACGTCCTACATAAACCCACATCGTCCGCTATGGCTTTGCACCCGCCGGGATACAGGACGATACATCCGCCTGATCATGTATCATGTATATATAAACCCACAGGCACATGCCCAGCTTATAAGCTGGCATCTCAAAGCTTCTTTCAGAGAGAGAAGCTGGAAGCGAGGACGACAGCTCGTAATNCCATCAGAAGATGGCTGAAAGTACCAGAACTAACGCACCACGAAACTCAACATATTAACACAAAATCCTCAATATCATAAAAATATGTTTCCAGGACGCCTTGCGGCTTTCTCCCCAATTTTTCTGGAAGTTCGGTAGAGGGGTTTCACAGCCGTCCTGAGTTTTATACAATTCCCAGCTGATAATATTCATAAACAGCGCCCAGAGCACGGAATTCTCCAAGATTTTATGACAACGGTTCTGTGGCATGAGAATCAAACAAATCAACACGTTTTAGTGGGCTTGGGTAATTGTGTACATGGAAAAGTGAGAGAGAGAAGAAGAGAGAAGAGAGAGAGAGAGAGAGAGAGAGAGAGAGAGAGAGAGAGAGAGAGAAGAGAGAGAGAGAGAGAGAGAGAGAGAGACCAAGGCAAAGATACAGGAAGAAACGGCAATAAATTAAGCGTGCTTGAAGGAGAGAATTCACTAATCGATGATTGGAAGTAGAGGCAGATGACTCTGAGTATTTTTTGTCTGTTTGCTTCTCTGTCTGTCTCTCGTTTGTCGCTTGTTCTCTCCTTCTGCCTCTATCTCTAACACTATGTATGTCTCTACGTATATCAGAAACATGGTTCAGCTCGCCGTGGTCTGTGAGCCAGCATCCTGTATCACAATATAGATGCCACGATACGTTTGGATTGATATATGTTTGTTTATAAGGGCGCTGGGAGATATAAAATTCCATCAGAATTGATTTTCTTTTAATGGAGTTTACACTGATCATTTCAGCACATATTGTATATCTTTTATTGTGTATTTCTGCTTGACTGTAGGTATGAGAAAATTCAAAATGTGGATTAATGGAAAATGTGGATTAATGCAAAATGTGGATTAATGCAAAATGTGGATAAATGACTATTTTCGACCTCGAATGGTAACTTAATTTTTGGCTTCCTCTTCTGATTAAATTTGTCTGCGTCTTGTTTAATCTTTATTATTATTTATATAGTTTGTAACTTTTTCATTGTTTATATCTTTTATATTTTAAATGAGTGAGATTTGATAAA
This sequence comes from Procambarus virginalis, assembly GCA_020271785.1. Lineage (NCBI taxonomy): Eukaryota > Metazoa > Arthropoda > Malacostraca > Decapoda > Cambaridae > Procambarus > Procambarus virginalis. The sequence continues at coordinate 217,997 of WNGS01110242.1, forward strand.
TTGATTTTTATATCAACATTTGTATTCCTCTTTCTCTGTCCTCATTTCAATTCCTCTTCCTCTGCTTTAATGCCTCACCCATTTTCTCTGTTTCATCTCTTCTTTACTTTCCTCCTCTCTATTTTCCTCTGTTTGACATTCTTTGCAGAATTTCAAGCTAATGATATTTTATTTGTATATCTGTGTATATGCCACTGAATATTCATCTATACACATATATGCTTACATACTTCCGAAAGCTAGTATGGGCCTCTTTCTCAGCAAACAGGTGAAATTAACTTTTGTTTTAAAATTTATATTGAAAGGATATTACCATAGATACCTAGAGATGGCTATCATTAAGCAGATAATTTGACTGATTTATTGACCGCTCTTCACTCAGGCATACACAAGGCAGAACGACAGACAGGCATACTAAAACAGAATAACAGACAGGTATACACATGACAGAATAACAGACAGGTATACACATGACAGAATAACAGACAGGTATACATATGACAGAATAACAGACAGGTATACACATGACAGAATAACAGACAGGTATACACATGACAGAATAACAGACAGGTATACACATGACAGAATAACAGAGAGGCTTGCAGGTGCACAGAATAGTATATGCAACCGAGTTTTCATAAACTGAGGTCGGATCCTTCAGAGCATTATATATCTGAAGATGTGTATGTAATATCATAGAGAATTGTAAAGTATCCTTGCCACTAGAGAGAAGTTTCAGGTTCCCAAGAGCTGCATCAAGTCTCTTAAGAGTCCTTAAGCTCCTAAAGAAATGCAATAAAGCAGTTATTTTTAAGAGGACGAGAGAGACAGAGAGGTAAACGTGGGAGGAGAGGTAGGAGAAGGGAGGAGAGAGGAAAGAGAGAGATATAATAATGGGATGGGAGAAGGATCATGGCATGAGGGCAATTTAAGGAGAGAAAAGTGGCTGGATGGCTGGTATGTAAGTGTTCTGCAGGTTCCGTACCGTCTGTCTGTCTGTGGAGAATCGAGTAGCACGCTCTTGCATGGTGTCTCTATTGCAGAAGAAATCTCTCTTGACTGTCCTTGGATTCTATATCCTTTTCCAGGAAGCATTAGATACCCCTCATAGCGTCAGTACAATATGCCCTCAACAGTCCTCCTCGCAAACCACGCATTAGACGGTCAAAATATATTTCCAGTCACGAAGAAAGAGGTACACAGACCAATGCAAAATATGAAATATTTTGCATTCTTCTTGTGTGTCGAAATCTCATCTCAGAAGAAAACATGTTGTTTTCTCGCAACCTCACAGCGTCTTCAGGCGTTACTGTATCATTTAAGTTAAATATCACAAACACTTTAATTGTCGCAGGTTAAAGTAGCCGCCCTACATCACTGCTTAAGCACCTGGGATGGAAGGTAGACCGATGGCCTCGCTTCCTCCAGGTCTGCGTTCAATCTTCGACGGTGCAAATGTTAGGCACCATTCCTTCCCCTCCTACCCCCTGTCCCATCCCAAATCCTTATCCTGACTCCTTGCAAGTGCAATATATAGTTGTAGTGATTTGGCGCGTCTTCCTGATAGTTCCCTTCCCTTCCTCCCTTCCTACATCAACAGACAAAAAAAGTGTAAAATACTTTGTATGTAATTAGCTGTAATACAAAAGCGGTAGTGATTAGGTAGCATCCCAGGGCCGGTTAGCTCTCCAGAGACAGTACTGTGTTGTGATGTGCTAAGCGCAATGATTGAAGAGAGAGAGAGAGAGAGAGAGAGAGAGAGAGAGAGAGAGAGAGAGAGAGAGAGAGAGAGAGAGAGAGAGAAGAGCGTCAACTGCTGTTTACAAAATGGAGAGAGGGGACGATATACATGCGTATGTTCAGACAGACAGACAGACAGATAGACAGGTGCACTCAGCCCCGGGTACCGTCGGGTCTGACTGACTGACTGTCTGTCTCTCTCTCTCTCTCCCTCTCTCTCTCCCTCTCCTCCTTCTGATTTTTTACAGAGGCGGGTAAAGCAGACCCTCTTTTTCTGGCCGTCTTTTTTATTTCTCTCTTCCCGTTTATCTCTCTGTCATCACTCTTTCTCTTGAATAAATTAAATACATCTCAGTTTGAACGAATGAAATGCATTTCTTCAACCTACACACTATGTACATCGCTGTAACCGACAGGTTAAGCCCAGAACATACATCTGTTAAATGAGCATTCGTGTTGCGTCCCATTATCCGAGTACTTTAATCTTTAAACGAATGCAAACCTCTACTGACTTTGGATTGCACACTGCATACCCATTAACTTCGTGAAGAGGGTGCAAAGGCCGCTTGCACTTCAAGGGTAATATAGGAGGCCATTAATATAGGGTAATATATGGCAGCTCTACCTGCCATTCTCCCATTCTCTGTCATTCCCTACTTAAAACTTAATTCGCCGTTTTGCAAGTGAATGAAACTGTTAATTTTTACATTCTAGTTGAACTTAACCCCCATTTATGCAGGAGAAAGGTTCCTTAGCCCCCAGTTATTAGGCATGATAATAGAACTTTTGTCTCCAATTTTATAGGATAGCAGAACTTTAACTCCAAACTCCTATATAATAACATCAATTAGCTATCAAGTTTTGCATGAGAACTGAACTTATCACCCAAGTTTTGCATGAGAGATGAACTTATCACCCAAGTTTTGCATGAGAGATGGACTTATCACCCAAGTTTTGCATGAGAGATGAACTTATCACCCAAGTTTTGCACGAGAGATGGACTTATCACCCAAGTTTTGCATGAGAACTGAACTTATCACCCAAGTTTTGCATGAGAGATGGACTTATCACACAAGTTTTGCATGAGAGATGGACTTATCACCCACGTTTTGCATGAGAGATGGACTTATCACCCACGTTTTGCATGAGAGATGGACTTATCACCCAAGTTATGCATGAGAGATGGACTTATCACCCAAGTTTTGCATGAGAGATGGACTTATCACCCAAGTTTTGCATGAGAGCTGGACTTATCACCCAAGTTTTGCATGAGAACTGGACTTAACTCCAGAGTTGTGTGGCGCAGCAAAAGTTTTCTCTTCTGCTTTTTGGCGAGGTAAAATTCCACTCACATGACCAACTCGCGTTAGTTTCCGAGTTTATTTTTTCCTCAATATCTCTTCTGGCAAGCTTGCTACCAGTCGTCAGTATATATGAGCTTATTCCCACGGCAATTGCAGCAAACGCCGAGCCCCACACTGGGTCCAGGATAGCAATAGTCTGCAATGAAGAGCACTTCCTATCCTGCAACATAAAATATTAAGAGGGCAATCGTCTGCTCCATAACTGTGGACACCAGAAGTAAAGTTGTTGGTTTGGGGGGGTTCAGCGGTGAAGGTTCTGTGAGGGTTCTGGGTTTAGAGTTGAGGTTGAGGGCTGAGATTGAAGGCTGCGGCGGGGAAAGCTGAGGTTGAAGGTTGAGGTATAATGGGGAAGGCATGTGAGTTATGGTTGAAGGTCGAAGAGGAGGTTTAGTTCTAAGATGTAATACTGTGGTTAAGAGGAATGATTCAGGGTTTAGTGCTGAGATTAAGGGTTGAGTTTTGGAATTAATACCAGAGAAGGTGAAAAATTTGAAGACAAAGGTTCAGGATTGAAGGCAAGTGTAATAGGTTAAATTGTTAACGTTGAGAATTAAGTTGGAGAATTAAGGTTAACATAATAAGCAGAGATTTATAGATTGGGTTAAAGGATGAGGTCAATGTACAAATTTATGGTTTAAATTAAAATCTAGGGTTAAGGCAGTGATTCTCAAAGGGGAGGTTACTTGGCTACCCAGATAGGTGTTTATAAAAGCTAAGGGGAAGGATTTAAACCAGGGGAAATTCGGGAGGAGTATCAGTTAGGGGAGAAGATCCATACAGGGAAAGAAGGTATTCTACGGAACCCTGGAATAACAATGAAGAGGTGTATGACCTGGGACCCTGATACCACTGGGTTAAGGGCTAAAGTTGAGGCTTGACCACTGAGGTTGAGAAAGACAAAGAACAGGAAACATAGAGATTCTTTTCGAAAAAAAAGGTGAGTGAGAGAGAGATGAGAGAGAGAGAGAGAGAGGAGAGAGAGAGAGAGAGAGAGAGAGAGAGGTAGGAGGAAAAGAGAAATGAAAATGAGGTGAGGAAGGTTGCATCCCCTCCCCCCCCATCTTATCTGCTCAAAGTTTGTTCCTTCGGAGGCAGTCAACTAGAGCCTGTCTTCTTAGTACTAATGGTTATATCCTCACACATTCAAATTCCTGAATCTTCCACTAATTTCAGCCCTGGCAACGGATTCATTACCATTGCCTTACCCAAGTTTATTGCTTTAATTTCATAAAAACAACTGCATTTCGCGAAGGTTGTTTGTATCTTCCATTATAATGTTAGAAATACATGCGTAACAGGAGCCTTGTAAACAAATGGCAGATTTATGTTTTTATTTCATATCTGTTTCAATTGGTTTCTGTTTGTGTGTGGTTTTGTACGAATATTTATATATGTAATTGTTTGAATGTTTATGTCTGTCAGCAGGCGATGAGTCACAATAACGTGGCTAAAGTATGTTGACCACACACACACTAGAAGGTGAAGGGACGACGACGTTTCAGTCCGTCCTGGACCATTCTCAAGTCGATTGTGTGTGGTCACAATCGACTTGAGAATGGTCCAGGACGGACCGAAACGTCGTCGTCCCTTTACCTTCTAGTGTGTGGTCTGGTCAATCATATGTCTGTCAGTACAGGCGATGAGTCACAATAACGTGGCTGATGATATGATGAGCAAACCACACATCAGAAGATGAGATGCGACGACGTTTCGGTTCGTTCTTTTATGAAATCGTATTGACACACGACTTGATACTGGTCCAGGACGGACCGAAACGTCGTAATTTTTTTCCGTCTGGTGATGTGTTGTTTGGTCATCTTGTGTGTCAGTGTGTCTGTTTCTGTGTCCGTCTGCCTGTCTGTCTTTCTTTCTTCTCTATCTCTCTGTCACTCTCTCCATATCTCAATCACCCCAATCAATTATACTTCCTCACTCCTTTCTCCATACATCATACCATTGATGGTAGCTTTCCACCCCACCCCACCACACACACACTCCCCCTCCCACCACACACACACCCACACCACACACACACACACACACACACACACACACACACACACACACACACACACCCACCACACACACACACACACAACACCACATAACACATCTCTCCCACCAACTTTGCGCTCGCGTACGTCAGCTGAGAAATAAACAAACTTGAGCTAAAACTTAGGGGTGAACTTTGCCAAATTTAGCGGGAATTCGGCTGCTGCATTATTCATGGCAGACCCCTGGAGAAACCTGTAGCGAGATAGAGGAGATCTTTGCTTAAGATCCTCACTTAGCGAAACAGAAAGATTGGCATCCACGACACCCATTAGAGGCTGATTACAAGGTTCGAACCCACCCAGATTTTTTGGGGCTGTTATAAGGGAGAAGAGAGGGGATGGCGTTATCAGGGTAAAAGAGCAAAGCCATTACGACTATATTGCACTTGGAAGGAGTTAGGATACGGATTTGGGATGGGAGTGAAGGTAGGGTGCCCAACCACTTGGACGGTCGGAGATTGAACGCTAACGTATATGAAGCGAGACTGTCGCTCTACCGTCCAGCCCAAGTGGGGGAAGAACAGCCTTCCTTAGAGGTATAAACGCGAATAAGGGGATTGAAACTCCAGCTCTAGGTGAGATAGAATCTACAAGAAGAGTAGGAGCCCCAGTTTCAAGAGTGCTTTGGTCGATTAGAAGAGTTGAAGCCGCAGCACTGTTAGTGTCAAATTACAGAAAGATATAGTTTCATAAGTTTATAGATCGAATTGAAGCACAGAAACTCCAGTTTCCTGAGCTCTGTGAGTAGTTTTTCTGTTTAATGCTTCCTCAAATGAGATCTTCAGCTGGATAAAGGGTCAATGCCACGTTGATTCATGGATAGTTTATACGATGAATGGGGAAGAATGAACAGAATTTGTGTAAACATTACTTGGATCATTGACATGTTTTCCCTATAAACAACCGAATAATATCATTGATATCATGATATGAACGAGTAGGCAATAGAGATATCAACAGCTTAGTCAATGCATGTAAAGAGTCGTCGTTATCTGCATGTAGGACTTGATAACGGGGTCTCGCATTAAGACAGAAAACGTTGTTGCTCATCAGAAACTCCGAGTGTCAAGCCTCTGTTGTTGGCGTACAGAAAGGTCAGTTGTAGCTACAATTTGATTAGCAACAATTAGCCAACATGGAAGGTTCATTATGTA
>WNGS01110242.1:256233-268097 GCA_020271785.1 Procambarus virginalis
TGGTGGGAGTGTTCACCTAGTTGTGCTTGCGAGGTTGAGCTCTGGCTTTTAGGTCCGGTCTCTCAACTGGCAATCAGCTTGCGTACAGGTTCCTCAGCTTATTGGGCTCTATCATAATTACATTTTAAACTGTGTATGGAGTCTGCCTCCACCACATCACTGAGTCACCACATCAAAATTCTTTCTAATGTCTCTGTGGCTCATTGGGTACTAAGCTTTCACCTGTGTCCCCCGTGTTAAATGTTCCGCTCATGTTAAATAGTTTATCTTCCCACGCCCCTGTTGGTAGTGATGATAGTGGTGATGGTGAGTGATTGGGGGCTTCTATATGAAACGGTGGTGCTTGTTTAGCGCTGAAATAGTTGTCGGTTATTGCTGATTAGGGGTGAATAGTAATTGTAATGATGGTTAGAGGGTGCTGCTGCGATAAACTGTGATGAACAGTTTTAGTAATAGTTTGCAGCTGTGTGGTGATTAGTGGCGGTGATGTAGATATGATTCGTGTTAATACTGACTCGTGATTGTCGGAGGTAATGTTGGCTGTTGTGGTAGATGGTGGTGCTGAGCGGTACATGTTTCACGTGAGCAGTTGTGGTGATCGGTGTGTTGGTGTTGAGCAGTATATGGTGATGTTGGTAGCAAGTGTTGTTGTTGTTGTTGTAGCTCTTGGTGGGGGGGGGGGTTGTGCTGTATCTAGAGGTCTAGGGTGGTAGTTAGTTGTGAATCAAGAGGTAGTGGTAGAGGAAGTAGGAGTTAATGTTACATTGGTGATCGTTACAAGCGATCAATACAAGCGTTGTAGCTTGTATTGATACGCTTGTAGCTTGTATTGATGTATATTATAATATTGTACTGATGCTTGTATTGATGTGTGAAATTATGCTGAATGTTATAGAAAAAGTAGATGGTATATATAACGTAGTAAAACAGGCAAAGAATAGTATTAAAAGTGCAAGATAAACCCCCAAAAACCAATCAGAACCTCCCTAACCTCATATATTCTAACCGAACCAAATCTAACCTAAGCAATATAGCTCACCTAACCTAATCAGGACTATTTAAACGATGTAGCGTCCTAAACCAAACAAAGCCAATTCTCTGAATTACCTAGAACAGTACGCCGTTAATGGTGTAATATGGTTAGGAATGTCTGTTATTAAGGAGAGTAAGTGAACGTGGAGTGTTGTTCCCGCAGAGTTATGCGGCCATCTGGGCCTTGCCTATGAGTGACTATGGGGCAGTGTACTGGAAACACAAACCAAAACTGTCTCTATTTTCCTCTTGTTACTTGTAATAAAGTTGTTAATAATATTATTATTATTATTATTATTATTATTATTATTATTATTATTATTATTATTATAAATAAAAATAATAATTATTATTCATTATTATTATTATTATAATCTTAATTATTTGTTATTATTTCTATTATTGTCTTTGAGAAACTCAAGATAGTAATAATAATAATGTTATTATTATTAATAATGTTATTGCGTCAGTGCCGCAATAACGAGGGCACTGACGCCGCAATAACGAGGGCACTGATGCCACAATAACGAGGGCACTGACGCCACAATAACGAGGGCACTGACGCCACAATAACGAGGGCACTGACACCACAATAACGAAGTCACTCCCACGACTCCAATAATTCTTACATTCTCAATAATTCACACCTCGCCATTAATTATCAAACCAAAGCAAAAAGGGATATCAGGCCGCCATCCATATGGTCTGCTTGAGAGACTGAAGCGTGAGGAAGGAAAATCCAGAAACAATGTTATGGATTAAACGTTAAGTTATCTAGGTAGTGAAACGTGGGTGTGTGTTCCCGTAGAATTATATTGCTGAACAATTGGGGGTGCCAGGTACCTCTGTATGACTAACCATCCTGTGTGATGGGGATTTTCTAGCATCAACTAGTTAGCTTTTTTGACACACTGTACTCCACTTCATATAGTCTAGGGTAGCTGCACTAATGCAGATGTACCTAAGGAACTAATAAAAAAAAAAAAAAGGTGCCAGGTTCATTTGCCCAATAAGGTGTATGAAAAGTTTTAATTATTTTATTCGCGTTCGTGAACTTAGGGAGATCTTATTAGTGTACCCAAAGTTTACCAGTGTAGTCTACTGATTACAGTAGAATATCCGTACGAGATGGGGGTTTTAGCATCTAGTAGCTATCTCCTGACACCCTATGTAGCAGTTCATATTGGCTAGAGTAGCTGTATAAATGCAAATGTACCTAAATATGTTGATTAAAATAGTATTGAAAATCAGACTTGTTTATTTCTGAATTCTATATTTATAGGCAGCACAATCGTTCACGAGTTTGACACAGTAATTGCCAGAATCAGGATAGACTTCCGGTATCTATGGCAGGTGGCTGCAGGTGACGAATTTCCCAATACTGAACGTGCTATATGTAAACTCTTTGAACAGAGCCTGTGGCATTCTCTCCAACGTTAAATATTGCGATTTTACACACATTAAACTCATCAGTTCTACCTAGAGCTCTGCAATTATTTAATCAACACATGTATTCATGAAGATATCATAATGTATTCAAAGTATGCGAGTGCTTGCTTACTTATGTATGGTAAAGTATGCAGCTTAATGGGGCTCGTAGTATCACATAGGAAGCCTTATGTAAAACCTACATATCCCCATGATACATGGGATGCTAAATTAACAAACGTGGAAGATATCAATGTTAAATTGGTGATATTTAAAGAAACAACAAATTTGTATCTAACTTATGGTGATTAGGATCACAAATGAGTCCTTTGTAACAGGAGGCAATTAAAGACTCTAAAAAAATACGTTATAACATATTTTACCGATCTCACGTACTTGTGTTATCAAGCTAAATTATTTGATATGTATTCAATTATCTGTTTAAATGTCCTTGCCTAGTCTCTTCCCTGCATTTCTTTATACTCAAAGTCTTAATGTGTTGAGAAGTATGTTTCACTGTCTCTGGTGAACAACAATATCTCCACCTCTGTCTTGGTGTTGGAGCATTTAAATCTCTGGACCATTTCGATCAGTTACTTCGATTATAATTAAGGGGGACAGAGTAATAAGAGGAAGATACCAGCAGTATTATTTGTGTGTTCAATGCAATATCGATATGTCTGAGGAGCAAGGTTATCTTGAGATGATTTGATTGATGATTGTAGTTCTGATGAATCTGATGGATTTCTGATTGATGATTGATGATGGAACCACTTAGGTTCCAGAAAGATTGGGATATGTGTATCAACACATGGATTAATTAATTTGATATTAGAACGTATCACGGATTAGACTATTCACTATACGTGTATCATTGAAACAGTTTAAAAGCTTAAAAATCTAGGTGGGAGTTTGAGAGGATAAATGTAATCAGTTATGATTATTTTTTGTCTCTATTTTTTATTGTTTGGAACAACTTTATAATACTTTTTGATATTATTATTTATAGCAACTAATTATACACCCATATCCCACAATATCCTCCTCACACGACCACTTATTTCCTGCCAGTCACCAATATTTCTCAAACGCCTGCAATAATTCTGCTATGAACACAGTTGTTGATTTAAGATGACGAACGCACAGTCGAATTTTGCTTTATGTATTCCGTAATAAATCTAATAAAATATAGTTTACAATCCGAGTGGTGACATCTATGGACAAAACATGGTGAAAAGTCTGAACGAAGCGACTTTCAATGACTTAATATGACAAGAACCTACGATAACTTGCAGGGCCATTGAATTACGAGGAGCATATTGCAAAAAATAAAATATATATGGAATATCATCCCTTCTATAAGTCGACTCACGGATTACGATATCTGATTGTGCCATTAAATAATGATGTCAAGTATCAGTCTAGTGACACTTATCCATTCCCCTTCTCTCAAACTGTTTTTGTTCTATATGTCGTGCCTAATAGCCAGAACCGCACTACTTTGCCTAGTATGCAAGGTTCGTTGTGTCTAACAGGCCGAATGATTTTCGATATTTTCAAACATTTCTTTCGAGATTGATTTTTTCTAACAATAATAATCTATAATATTTGGAACATGAATTCCTGACTTGGTTATATTGGGATAGGCTTGGATAGGTTAGGTTAGGTATGATAGGTTAGGTTAGGTTAGGTAGGTTATGTTAGGTTTGATAAAATTCCTATGATAGTTTTTTTTACTCAAATAAAATGAAATTGCCATCATATACAGTACAAATATATATATATATATATATATATATATATATATATATATATATATATATATATATATATATATATATATATATATAAAGAGAGAGAGAGAGAGCCTAAGATGTGGCGTATAAGACACAGTGTAGCCGGAAATACCAGTGAAAAAATACCAACTGCAAATGGTCTCAATTCATGTAACGCTTATCCAGGAGTAACCGAAGATTGCCACATTACCTGGCTGGCAGGATATGTGCAGATGACGCTGGATGCCACATCTTGGCCTAGAGCCTGAGACCTGGTTGTCACACCTGGCCTTCATGGCTAGGTGTGAACACACACACACACACACACATCCAGAATCTGTTCACCAGTAGATTGAAGGTTGGGAGGCGGGACCAAAGAGCCAGAGATCAACCCCCCGCAAGCACAACTTGGTGAACACACACACACACACCAAGACACCCACAAATTATGCAACAAAATATCACACCAACCATGGGAAAACCTTCATTTTTATTCTTTCCTGAAATTTTTCACTTTATAAAAAAATATGCTTGTGTATATTGAGCTACAGGAGCCCACGTACAAGCGTAATGGCCTCTGGTAGCCCCAACGCCCCTTTCTCACTTATCCACGCACTCTGTTGCTGCCTGGGGCTTCCAAACCTTTGTCCACTATTTTGCACTGGTTTTTTGGATCGTCTATTGGTGCTGCACTCTGACCAAAAAAAAATATATATAGAGAAAATATCGCTTCTATTGGTATTGATTCAGCCGGTGATTCAATCGTTTGTTCATGATGGTTTTTTATGTGATTTTGTTCAAATCATTTTTCTTCTGTTAGTGCTGGGTTTGAAAATATACATGTAGGTGTATTGGTATTGTAACATGTTTTTTTGATTTGTTGGGGTCTGTTTTGGCTAGACTGTGTTCACTAGACTGTTTAGCTGTCTGTTGATAGGTAGGCTTTTCCTAAGCTGGTCTGTACTTGTAATATTATATGTCCAAAAATAATTCGTATATTGACTGTTGCACAGCGAAATATTATGAACTAGACTGTTTCGCCAGTCACAGAGTATACAAAAGGTAATCATATAATATTAGAAATATTAGTAACTGCATTAGTTAGGTATTATTATTAGTAATAACCATGAATGGTTATCAAGAGACCAATACAATGCTCCCCCTGAATTGGTGATATATATATATATATATATATATATATATACATTATGATAAAATATTGTTTATAATATAACACACCCATGAAGCTTTCTCTTTCTCTGAGTTACTACACTCTTTTTCTTCCACGTGTAGTCCACTTCTTTCTTGTTTCTTCCCTCCCTGCTTTCCAATAATTTTACATGCTTTCCCCGCTCTTTCCTCTCTTTCTCTACTCTGCCTACATTCCTCTATACGCCTCCTTTCCTCATTCCTCAATCCCCTCCTCTCTCCCCCTCCTTCCTCCATTTCACCTCTCTCCATTCCCTGTCCTTCTACCCATATTTCCACTCCCGGTTTCCATAACCACGTCCCTCCCTACTCTCCACCCTCTATACATTTCCTTCTCTCTGCCCCTCCTTCTCTCTCTCTCCCTCTTCCCTCTCCCATTATCATCCTCTCCTTCTCTTCCACCGTCTCAAACACACGAGATACACATCTTCAAACTAAGCTGAATAAATACAAAATACGTGGGCACTTTAGATATCGAAAACACTTAAAATTGTTATAAAGAAATAATGAGAGACGTCCATATTGATTCCCATTGATCCTCGGGTTAGTAATCTGGTGGGAAGTGTGAGAAATAACCTTCATATTATAATTTCAATAGGGAGCAAAGTTTGGGGAGAGAAAAACAGAATGTTCTCTCTCTTTCCTCACATCTCGTACTGCTCATTAGAGAAATTATTGTAAGTATCGTCAGTTTGTGTTGGCGATAAGTAAGTTTTTCTTTTTTAGCTCAAATAGTTGTTGATTATAACAAATGATCTATAATTTGTTTAAATACTAGAACATTGCAATTGGGGTGTTGAGAATAGAACCGTTGCTCACGTTAAGCAAAGCCGAGGCTGGACGATATCAATATAGTGGTCAGATATCAGTTTAATTTTCTGAAGTCAGTTTAATTTTCTGAAGTCAGTTTAATTTTCTGAAGTCAGTTTAATTTTCTGAAGACAGTTTAATCGTTAGATGTCAGAATTAATAGTCAGATGTCAGTGTGATGATATTAGGTCATTAGTAGTCTGATATAAGCTTAATGGTAAGGAGTCAGACCGGCTTAGATGTCAGGATAATAGTCAGGTGTCCAGCATAATGGTCAGGTGTCAGAATAATGGTCAGAAGTCAGCATAATGGCCAGGGTCAGCATGATCTTTGTTTTGTCTGTCTCTCGTTGTATCTTTGTCTCGCTGTGTCTCTCGTTCTATTTTTGTCTGTGACTCCCTGTCTGCCTTCCTGTCTAGTACTCAGACTCTTCGATTCTGTCTCTCTTTTTCGTGTCTGTGTGTCTGTCTGTGCCACTGTATCTGTTTGTATCTGTCTTTCTCTCTCTCTTTGGCAGTCTGTCTTCCTAGTAGCTTTTCTGTGTCTCTGCTTGTGCCTCTTTGCCTGTGTTGCTGTCTGTATCTATGTGTCTGTCTCTCCGTCTCTCGGGCTGTCCCTTCGTACCTGTTTCTTTATATCTCTCTTTTTTTTTACTTTTTCTCTGTCTTTTCTGTCTTTCTATTCTCCCGAAATAAGGATTTTTCCTGTAGGCTTCCGTCCCCTCGATAAATATAATATTTTGCCCTATGCCAAAATTGCTGATGAATTTTGAAATATTGTCTAATAAGTAATCATAATCAAATAACAGCAACAATCAATGCAGAAATAATTTGTAATAATAATAATATTATAACTGTAATGGTTATGATTATTTTTATGACTTATTATCTTTATTTTCCATTATTAAAAAACAGGTAATTGTCATTATTTTCATTTCGCCACATTCTCCTATTCATGTTCATCATTAAAATCTTCAGGAGTAAATTAACCACACACACACACACACACACACACGCACACACACACACACAACACACACACACACACACACCAGCTGACAGGTATCTTACACAAAATTCAAAAAACCTTTCGCTGCACGCGAGCTAACAACATGTTTACGAAAGCATTTTCCTTTCTATTTCTTTACGTCGCATGTACAGGAGACACGAGAACCGCAGAAATTGCAGCTTGAAATGCTCCTCCAAGTGCAAGACTCCAAAACTCTGAGGTTTTCGCGTGAATGTTGCGCGTTAAGGAACCAGGTTTCCTCTCGTCGTTTGGAGGGAGTCGGAGAAAGTGCAGTTTTCAGGAGGTTTGTTGAACCATTGTCGCTGTTGTTTGGTGTGTTAAGTCTGGGGGAGCAACTGTCGTAGTGGGCTAATGACTAGTTGGTTAGCTGTCATCTGTGTCTTTTCTTTGATAGGTTATTTTGGTAGTCGTGTACTGGTTATACCTTGTTGATGGGAATTTTGACGTGATAGCTAGTTTGGTAGCAGGTGTGGTCGTCTAGTTACTAGCTTGGTAGCTGGTGTGGTCGTCTAGTTACTAGTTTGGTAGCAGGTGTGATCGTCGAGTAACTAGCGAAGTAGCAGGTGTGGTCGTCGAGTAACTAGCGAGGTAGCAGGTGTGGTCGTCGAGTTACTAGCGAGGTAGCAAGGTGTGGTCGTCGAGTAACTAGCGAAGTAGCAGGTGTGGTCGTCGAGTTACTAGCGAGGTAGCAGGTGTGGTCGTCGAGTAACTAGCGAAGTAGCAGGTGTGGTCGTCGAGTTACTAGCGAGGTAGCAGGTGTGGTCGTCCGAGTAACTAGCGAGTAGCAGGTGTGGTCGTCGAGTTACTAGCGAGGTAGCAGGTGTGGTCGTCGAGTAACTAGCGAGGTAGCAGGTGTGGTCGTCGAGTTACTAGCGAGGTAGCAGGTGTGATCGTCGAGGAACTAGCGAAGTAGCAGGTGTGGTCGTCGGTTACTAGCGAGGTAGCAGGTGTGGTCGTCGAGTAACTAGCGAAGTAGCAGGTGTGGTCGTCGAGTTACTAGCGAGGTAGCAGGTGTGATCGTCGAGTAACTAGCGAAGTAGCAGGTGTGGTCGTCGAGTTACTAGCGAGGTAGCAGGTGTGGTCATCTAGTTATTAGCAATATAACTGCCGTTTTTGTCTACTAGTTGGCTGGAAAAGCTTTGTAAAATGTCTTGTAGCTACTTGGGCAATTTTCACACTTGTGTATAGTTAGACGGATAATTGACGTATTCGTTTAGTGGTTAGATAAAACCCTTTTGCAATAAATCATTTAAATAAACTTGTAGTTTTTTTAATTACGCACGTGTGCGTAATTACCACACACACACACACACACACACACAACACAACACACACACACACACACACACACACACCACACACACGCAATATCTTCACTGTATACACACCATCCAATCATAACATCCATCATTTACTACTCACTATTGTCATCACTGGAACCCGAATGAATTTAGTTCAATGTTTTCGAATAAATAATTTTTCATGATTTAAACTTGACGAGTAGCTTTAAATTCTACGGAAAACTCATCAACAACTTCATTTTAGAATTATTGTAAATCGCTCAGGGTGGTGGGGGTTGATTTACAGGTAAATATTTCCTAAAGAAATTTAACTTAGACCGGCCACGACCAGCTCATGTGTGTCCCGTACCGCAGACTATCTATCCTACAAAGTTTGGTGTGGCTTGCTTTAAACGTCTGACCTCCTGTCTTAGACAAATAGGCATATAGTATTCTTTTATATTATTATTATTATAGTTAATTGGTGATCCCGACCCCCACAAATCGGCGAGAGGCTAAATGGGTAAGAGGTGTCGGGCTAAGTTCGAGATTTCTTCACTTAAAAGTGAATGGGAATCCGTTTTTAAATGGAAGTCTATTTGAGGCATTAGACCAGGCGAGGAAGAGGTAAAGAAGGGGGAGAGATAAGGGAGGTGGTAAGGGGATATGGGAGAGGATTGGGAGGTGAAGTGAAGGAGAGAGAAGATTGGAAAGAACAGAGGGGACGTAATGGAGGATAAAGGAGCGACAGAGTGTCCCGGGCCCCGCCGGGTGCTTCTTCTAGTATATAGTAAGTTAATAATGAATACGCATTTAATTCTTAAAGACATAAAGATGGGACTTTTTCTTCATATGGAATATCTTACGAAGAATCTAGTTGTCTTCACAGAGAGTTTGCGAGGTCCTGTATAAGATACACACCTTCCTGAGATGAAGAATATATATATATATATATGATATATATATATATATCTAATATATATATATAATATATATATATATATATATATATATTCTCCATCTAATCATAATTTTGATGCAATCTGTTTAGTTTATTACAAGAGGACGCAAATATGAGATTTGTATTGTTTATATTATAAATTTAAACTCGTCTATAATATTGTTTTCAAGTTTGCAATTCATTATAATTTATTTACGTCCAGTGACAAGACAGATGGCCAGGAGGAAGATTATGGCAAAAAATAGCAATATTGAAGGAAAAGAATAGATTTATGTTGCTTTTCCATTAACGCTGTAAATTATATTGTCCTAAACCCTTCAAAAGTTTAATGTACGAGTCTCAATTAAAAAGAAAAAACTTCAAAACGCCCCAAAATCAAGGAAAATGTTTGAATAATATTTCCTGATGAATGTTGTAGTTTATTTGATGAAGTCACTTAAAGAATAAAGAAAACTTACCGGGCAACAATATGCAAATCTCAATAGGTTGGTGTATCATATCCAATCAACAAGTCCATTTAAAGTCACTATAATATATATCACCTTTCCGAAAAAATATAATAAGCAATAATTTATCGAATATCCAATAATAACAACTTGACAAACAGTCCTTTTATAGATTTTCAATAACTATTTAAGATACTTATTATGTAAGAAATGATTGTTTTAGAATCTGTGTTTGTCTGATTGTTGATCTTGAATCTCAGGCTCACACAATTAAGAGTCAGGTTTAAGATGATTGAAACTCAATATTTTGAAATTACTCGTAAATGTAAACTATTTTCTATTGTAAATTGGCAATACGAATCACTGCTATAGCGAGGGTAAGAACACTGCAGGTGTGATTGACGTCTGTAATTATCTCTCAGAGATTCTTAGATTCGCGTCTTAGAATCTCTCACTGGAGCAGTGATAGACATCAGGTCATTATTTCTAGGACGTATTATAAAAAAACTAATAATCATCATCAAATTATTAAAATATATATTTATAAACAATTACACTGTAAAACACAGATTAACATGAGTACAGAAATGAATAATTTATATTGCTCGTAATTGAACAAAATTAGTGACACGTAATATAGCAAATAATAATATTTAATTTTGAACAAAATCTAAATTCAAAATACAACTGAAAAAGTATATAAATCTCAGCTTAAAAAATATGAGCATAAACTTCAAAGTAAAATTTAAAACAAATTTCAAATTCAGAATAAAACTGACATATATATATATATATATTATATATATATATATTATATATATATATATATATATATATATATATATATATATATATATATATATAATCTCAGCCAAAAATAAATAAGAATCTCTGGGATGTTGAGCTCAATTTTCAAGCTTTTTATTCTGTTCCACGAAAACATTTATCCTGTTGATCTGTCCCTTCGACGACGTCTCTGGAGTCTAATGCCGCTTCGTTCTCTTTATCCCCAGGAAAATATCGGGGGATACCTGCACCTTGTGTGCTGCTTTTGTGGTATAATTGTTTTATTATTTTGTCCTGCACGTGAACCCTTGTTCTATTGTTTTTAATACCTGTTCAGGAAATTAGTTCGCATGTATATATATCTATGTGTGTGTGTACTCCCTAGTTTGTACTCACCTAGTTGTGCTTGCGGGGGTTGAGCTCTGGCTCTTTGGTCCCGCCTCTCAACCGTCAATCAAACAGGTGTACAGTTTCCTGAGCCTAATGGGCTTATCATATCTACATTTGAAACTGGTGTATGGAGTCAGCCCTCCACCACATCGCTTCCTAATGCATTCCATTTGTCCAACCACTCTGACACTAAAAAAGTTTTTTCTAATATCTCTTGTGGCTCATTTGGGCACTTCAGTTTCCACCTGTGTCCCCTAGTGCGTGTGCCCCTTGTGTAAACAGCCTGTCTTTATCAACCCTGTGTGTGTGTGTGTGTGTGTGTGTGTGTGTGTGTGTGGTGTGTGTGTGTGTGTGTGTGGTGTGTGTGTGTGTGTGTGTGTGTGTGTGTTTGACCGAAAAGGGAGAGATCATTGATTCTAGCGCAATTCTTCTCTATTTTCTTTTCATTTTTCTACACGTGAGAAGAAAGTTGAAAAATAAAATCTCCGAAGTAATTTTATACATTTTGACCAGACCACACACTAGAATGGTAAAGGGACGACGACGTTTCGGTCCGTCCTGGACCATTCTCAAGTCGATTGTGGGCTTGAGTCGATTCACAAACGACTTGAGAATGGTCTAGGACGGACCGAAACGTCGTCGTCCCTTCTCCTTCTAGTGTGTGGTCTGGTCAACTTACTTTAACCACGTTATTGTGACTCAATCGTCTGCACTATTT
>WNGS01110245.1:0-14999 GCA_020271785.1 Procambarus virginalis
TGGGCTCTATCATATCTGTGTGTGTGGGGTGTGTGTGTGTTGGTGTGTTGTGTGTGTTGTGTGTTGTGTGTGTGTGGGTGTGTGTTGTGTGTGTGTACTCACCTAGTTGTACTCACCTAGTTGTGCTTGCGGGGGTTGAGCTCTGGCTCTTTGGTCCCGCCTCTCAACCGTCAATCAACAGGTGTACAGTTTCCTGAGCCTAATGGGCTCTATCATATCTACACTTGAAACTGTGTATGGAGTCAGCCTCCACCACATCGCTTCCTAATGCATTCCATTTGTCAACCACTCTGACACTAAAAAAGTTCTTTCTAATATCTCTGTGGCTCATTTGGGCACTCAGTTTCCACCTGTGTCCCCTAGTGCGTGTGCCCCTTGTGTTAAACAGCCTGTCTTTATCAACCCTGTCGATTCCCTGAGAATCTTGAATGTGGTGATCATGTCCCCCCTAACTCTTCTGTCTTCCAACGAAGTGAGGTTTAATTCCTGCAGTCGCTCCTCGTAGCTCATACCTCTCAGCTCGGGTACTAGTCTGGTGGCAAACCTTTGAACCTTTTCCAGTTTAGTCTTATGCTTGACTAGATAGGGACTCCATGCTGGAGCCGCATACTCCAGGATTGGTCTGACATATGTGGTATATAATGTTCTGAAAGATTCCTTACACAAGTTTCTAAAGGCCGTTCTTATGTTAGCCAACCTGGCATATGCTGCTGATGTTATCCTCTTGATATGAGCTTCAGGGGACAGGTCTGGCGTGATATCAACCCCCAGGTCTTTCTCTCTCTCTGACTCTTGAAGTATTTCATCTCCCAAATGATACCTTGTATCTGGTCTCCTGCTTCCTACCCCTATCTTCATTACATTACATTTGCTTGGGTTAAACTCTAACAGCCATTTGTTCGACCATTCCTGCAGCTTGTCCAGGTCTTCTTGAAGTCTCAAGCTGTCCTCCTCTGTCTTAATCCTTCTCATAATTTTGGCGTCGTCAGCAAACATTGAGAGGAATGAGTCTATACCCTCTGGGAGATCATTTACGTATATCAGAAACAGGATAGGTCCAAGTACAGAGCCCTGTGGGACTCCACTGGTGACTTCACGCCAGTCTGAGGTCTCACCCCTCACTGTAACTCTCTGCTTCCTATTGCTTAGGTACTCCCTTATCCACTGGAGCGCCCTACCTGTTACTCCTGCCTGTTTCTCCAGCTTATGCATCAACCTTTTATGGGGTACTGTGTCAAAGGCTTTCCGACAGTCCAAAAAAATGCAGTCCGCCCACCCTTCTCTTTCTTGCTTAATTCTTGTCACCTGATCGTAGAATTCTATCAAGCCTGTAAGGCAAGATTTACCCTCCCTGAACCCATGTTGATGGGTTGTCACGAAGTCTCTTCTCTCCAGATGTGTTACTAGGTTTTTTCTCACAATCTTCTCCATCACCTTGCATGGTATACAAGTTAAGGACACTGGCCTGTAGTTCAGTGCCTCTTGTCTGTCACCCTTTTTGTATATTGGTACTACATTAGCAGTCTTCCATATTTCTGGTAGGTCCCCCGTTCCAGTGACTTACTATACACTATGGAGAGTGGTAAGCAAAGTGTGTGTGTGTGTGTGTGTGTGTGTGTGTGTGTGTGTGTGTGTGTGTGTGTGTGTGTGTGTGTCTGTGCCAGGAGTGGTGTTCTAGAATCTTTAATAATTGGCAGGGATCTAGCATGTTTCGTCTGTGAAGGCCAAGACGCTAATAAAAATGACATAATGGCTTGGTCTATCCATTAAGAATTGAACGAAGATATAATAAAAATTACGAGAAGTGAAGCGTCAGGCGAGAGGTAGTCGTAACTAAGAACAATAGGCTGTGGCGAAAGCTCATAATGACCTACATTACTAGGATGAGCCGATCACCAGCCATGAGACTCGCCGCCGGCGTCTCTGGTACAGCAGGCAGCACACGGGTTTGTTCTCTGGGAAAACTTCAGATTATGAGCAATCATAAGGCCAAATCCTCGCAGTTTTGTGAGGAATAACCCATCAATACCCAGACTAGAGAGGTGTTGATGCAACTTGTTGACTGTATTTGTGTGTCCGCCCTCCAGAAGTGCATGTCCCACTGTTGTTTGGAAGGAACGTTGAAGATTTTTTCTGCAATGCTTGGATAAATACCGTTGTTGACTGTCTGTTGTCCACCTGTCTATATTTGCGCACACCCCAGTATGCAGGCGACCCACACTGTTACCACAGTGATATGGTCGCCCGACTCTCAATGATCTTTTATTCACGTGTGTGTGGGAGAGCCTTATCACTGAACAGTTAAGATTCCCTGTGGGCAGTGCCACAGTGTACCACAGAACACCTTAAAAGGGGCACTGAGCTTGACAGGGAAAGGTATACTAAACTGCTCAACCAGGTGTTAGGTATACCAGAGTTAACTTGGGAAAATATTTTTACGACCTCCTTTGAAGTTAAATAAATTTATCCAGACCTAGGAGTGTCTGAGGCATTAGGTAGGAATGTGAATAGGCTCTCGCTACTGGGATATGTCGAAAGGAAGTCGAGGAGAAAGAGGAAATGGAGGCAGTTTTTAGACAATGAGGAGGGACAGTTCAGAGGAAGAGTTGAAATGAGAATTGCTATCAAGATTTCACAAAGTACTTCTAACAGCAAGAATCCCGACATAATGTACCTAGAAAGGACAGCATCAGTCACACACTAGCCTGTGTCGGACTCTGCACATCTTCCCAAATTGCAGACTTAAAATTTAAAAATTCCAAAACTTATAATATAGTTGTTGTTGTTATAGATTCAGCTACTCGGAACAAGTTCCAAGTTGTTCCCAGAACTGAAGATCAAGAGCTATGAGGAGAAGTTAGAGGCATTATATATATGCCAAAACTAGATGATGGAATAAAGAGGCAGTATGATCATTACGTAAAAATAGTATCTGCAACCGATAAAATTGATAGGGACGAATTCCTGAGGCCTAGAACTTCAAGAACAAGAGGTCATTTACTGAAACCAACTAAACAAAGCTACTGAAGAAATATAAGAAAATTCACTTTGGCAAATAAGAGGTGGAAGATGGTTGGAACATGTTAGGAGAGAAAGTGGTGGAGGCTAAAACTGTCAAGACCTGTAATTTCAAAGCGTTATATGACAAAGAGTGCTGGGAAGACGGGACACCATGAGTGTAGCTCTCATTGTGTAATAACACCTAGGTAATTATTAGATGCAGATGCAGAGTTACAATAACGTGGCTGAAGACATGAATACCGCGTAACGTGGCGGAGGTGGGGTCCCTGAATTGTTTCAAGCATGGGTTGGAAATGTATACGAGTGGGATTGTCTGGTTATAAATAGAATCTGCCTCGTATAGGCCCATAAGCAGCCTTATGAAGTTACCTTTATTCTTATGAAGAATAAACCACACACCAGAAAATGAGGAGATGACCATGTTTCGGTCCATCCTGGACCATTATAAAATTGATTGAGATGGGAGCAAGATTGTTGTTGTTTTAGATTCAGCTACTCAAAACAAAAAGCTCCAAGTAGTACTGGCTATGGTGAGCCCGTAAGGGAGCAAGGGAGGCACGAGCATTATGACAAAAGAGAGGCGATGTGGAGCAAATTCTTAGAGGAAGGTAAGAGCAAGGCGAATGGTATGGATGGGATGAGTGTAGCAAAGGTGTGTTAGGGAAGTCTCTCCACCAAAGTATGTACCAAGATCAGAAATATGCAAATGTCACCCCATTTTATATATATATATATATATATATATATATATATATATATATATATATATATATATATATATATATATATATATATATATATTTATATATAAAATATCTTGAAAAATCGACACATTGGTTTGTCAGCCTCAGAGAAGGGAACACAGAGCATTCAGGGAAAAACTTGCCATTTAACTCTGAATACATAAGAGTCTTCGCTTCTCCTACCACCACCCTTTTTTTATGGTGTACACTTTATTATACAAGGTTATACAGTTACATATCTGATTGTATACAAATAATGAACATTAAGAGGACACACACAATATATATATATATATATATATATATATATATATATATATATATATATATATATATATTTTTTTTATAAGTTTGTGAGGGTACCACCTCTGGTGTCAATGTGGGGACCCATTGGGAGCCGGTCGGCTGAGCGGACAGCACGCTGGACTTGTGATCCTGTGGTCCTGGGTTCGATCCCAGGCGCCGGCGAGAAACAGTGGGCAGAGTTTCTTTCACTCTATGCCCCTGTTACCTAGCAGTAAAATAGGTACCTGGGTGTTAGTCAGCTGTTACGGGCTGCTTCCTGGGGGTGGAGGCCTGGTCGAGGACCGGGCCGCGGGGACACTAAAAAGCCCCGAAATCATCTCAAGATAACCTCAAGATAACCCATAGCCTCGGAGAAGAAAATAAAACGTATTCAGAGGAGACCTTGTGGTTTCTCACTGAAAACTAATATTTTCTTCTCCTACCACCCCCATTCTTTTGTATGTATACATATATATTTGCTTTATTTGAACTTTGTTACAAAAAAGGAGTTACATATAGGATACAAAGATGGTTATCATAGGTTGTCGAGTTCCTCCAGCTCCTCAGATGGCGGGCAGGAACCCTGGATGCAGTGCGCATTTCCCCTCTGTATCGCCACGCTGAGGCGCTGGAAAAGAAAGCTGGCAGCTCTAGGATCCCTTGTTGTTTCAATGAGCCTTGAACCCAGTTCCTTCAAAAAACTGGTAGCACTTTTACCCCAGGCGCCGAGTGTCTCAGAAGCAATGGGGACAAAATTGTAGTGGTGATCCAGTTCTCTATACTTACGGAATTTGGCTGCTTCCCTGTGGGTGGCAGCGCCACCTGGTTGTGCAACACTGTGGTCAATGTAGGTGTTAGCCAGGGTTGATACGCACGTGTAGTCCCATACCAACTGCTTGCCATTCTTCCAGGGGTTCACTGTGATACCATCCGGGCGACCAATAAGAGCATCAGAGTTACGGGGCGTTAGGTAACGGGGCTCTCTTTCAGCTGGGCATCCAGCTGTCGTGAGGCTCCTCTTGATGATGTCGTTAACTTCACTGTGCCTCGAGTGCCATCCTCCTGTGCTTTGGCAGAGTAGGCCATGGTGGCCGTACCCGTCAGCCACCACCTCGCCGCAAATACACCTATATCTGGTGTGGATTGGGGCAGCAAGGCGGAGGGCCACAGCAATTCGGAGGGCGTGTGGTGTGAGACGCGTGCCAGTTGCCGACATTGGGGTTGCTAACAGGAAATCCCCTGCATGTGGGGCTGCTACTGCTGTGAGGCGAGCAATGTCGTGCTGTGTTGATGCAGCACCCAGGCACTCTGCAGCAACTTTGTCTACAATGGGGCCATCCCAGCTGGATTGCTTGTGGGCTTTTGGGGATGGTGGTTGAGGTGATGGGCCTGCACGAGAGGCCCACTCTGTGGCACAGCGTGTAAAATTGGGATCACGTACACCTGCCAGCTGATGTAAGTGGGCAGGTAGAATTTCCTTCACAAGGTCGTCGGATGCTGATAAGGAGGACAGGAAGGCTGGAACAGCCTTATATATATATATATATATATATATATATATATATATATATATATATATATATATATATATATATATATATATATGACAGTGTCAGACCACGGAGGTAAATTGAAACAGAAATTTCCTTATATTAATACATCTTCAGAAGGAGTCATGTATTAATATACGAAAGTACTTAAGGAAATTTCTGTTTCAATTTTCCACAAGGTTACAAGGGGTCCGTCTAATTACCACAAGCTGCCACACGCTACACAAGCTTCACAAAGCTTCCTGGCAATACGTTAGTAATGAATAAATATGATAGGTTAGGCTGACCTAACCTAACTTAACCAACCAAACCAAGTATCTCAAGTTACAAGTATCTCTGGGAATTCTTATTATCTGCTGTTGTAGAATTGACAAAATAGACACTGTCAACAAAATTATTCCCACACACTCCGTCACTATGTGATGGAGTACACATAAGGCAGGGGACTGAATTGTCCCTGACAAAAACTGTCAGGGACAGTTTTGTCTCACACACACACCACCTGTGTGTCACATACACCACCTGTGTGTCACATACACCACCTGTGTGTCACATACACCACCTGTGTGTCACACACACACCACCTGTGTCACACACACACACACCACCTGTGTGTCACATACACCACCTGTGTGTCACATACACCACCTGTGTGTCACATACACCACCTGTGTGTCACACACACACACACCTGTGTGTCACACACACACACCACCTGTGTGTCACATACACCACCTGTGTGTCACATACACCACCTGTGTGTCACATACACCACCTGTGTGTCACATACACCACCTGTGTGTCACATACACCACCTGTGTGTCACATACACCACCTGTGTGTCACATACACCACCTGTGTGTCACATACACCACCTGTGTGTCACATACACCACCTGTGTGCCACATACACACACCTGTGTGTCACATACACACACCACCTGTGTGTCACATACACCACCTGTGTGTCACACACACACCACCTGTGTGTCACACACACCACCTGTGTTTCACACACACCACCTGTGTGTCACACACACACACCACCTGTGTGTCACACACAACACCTGTGTGTCACACACACCACCTGTGTGTTACACCACCTGTGTGTCACACACACACACACACACACCACCTGTGTGTCACACACACACACACCACCTGTGTGTCACACACACACACACACACACCACCTGTGTGTCACACACACACACACACACACCACCTGTGTGTCACACACACACACACCACCTGTGTGTCACACAACACACCACCTGTGTGTCACACACACACACCACCTGTGTGTCACACACACCACCTGTGTGTCACACACACCACCTGTGTGTCACCACACACCACCTGTGTGTCACCACACACCACACCACCTGTGTGTCACACACACACAACCACCTGTGTGTCACACACACACACACCACCTGTGTGTCACACACACACACACACACCACCTGTGTNTGTGTGTGTGTGTGTGTGTGTGTGTGTGCATGTGTGTGCGTGTGTGTGTGTGCGTGCGTGTGTGTGCGCGTGCGTGTGTGTGTGTGTGTGTGTGTGTGTGTGTGTGTGTGTGTGTGTGTGTGTGTGTGTGTGTGTGTGTGTGTGTGTGTGTGTGTGTGTGTGTGTGTGTGTGTGTGTGTGTGTGCGTGTGTGTGCGTGTGTACTCACCTAGTTGTGCTTGCGGGGGTTGAGCTCTGGCTCTTTGGTCCCGCCTCTCAACCGTCAATCAACAGGTGTACAGTTTCCTGAGCCTATTGGGCTCTATCATATCTACACTTAAAACTGTGTATGGAGTCAGCCTCCACCACATCGCTTCCTAATGCATTCCATTTGTCAACCACTCTGACACTAATAAAGTTCTTTCTAATATCTCTGTTGCTCATTTGGGCACTCAGTTTCCACCTGTGTCCCCTAGTGCGTGTGCCCCTTGTGTTAAACAGCCTGTCTTTATCAACCCTGTCGATTCCCCTGAGAATCTTGAATGTGGTGATCATGTCCCCCCTAACTCTTCTGTCTTCCAGTGAAGTGTGGTTTAATTCCCGTAGTCTCTCCTCGTAGCTCATACCTCTCAGCTCGGGTACTAGTCTGGTGGCAAACCTTTGAACCTTTTCCAGTTTAGTCTTATCCTTGACTAGATATGGACTCCATGCTGTGGCTGCATACTCCAGAATTGGCCTGACATATGTGGTATACAAAGTTCTGAATGATTCTTTACACAAGTTTCTGAATGCCGTTCGTATGTTGGCCAGCCTGGCATATGCCGCTGATGTTATCCTCTTGATATGTGCTGCAGGAGACAGGTCTGGCGTGATATCAACCTCCAAGTCTTTTTCTTTCTCTGACTCCTGAAGAATTTCCTCTCCCAGATGATACCTTGTATCTGGCCTCCTACTCCCTACACCTATCTTCATTACATTACATTTGATTGGGTTAAACTCTAACAACCATTTGTTCGACCATTCCTTCAGCTTGTCTAGGTCTTCTTGAAGCGTCAAACAGTCCTCTTCTGTTTTAATCCTTCTCATAATTTTGGCATCGTCCGCAAACATTGAGAGAAATGAATCGATAACCTCTGGGAGATCATTTACATATATCAGAAACAAGATAGGACCGAGTACAGAGCCCTGTGGGACTCCACTGGTGACTTCACGCCAATCGGAGGTCTCACCCCTCACCGTAACTCTCTGCTTCTTATTGCTTAGGTACTCCCTTATCCACTGGAGCACCTTACCAGCTACACCTGCCTGACTCTCCAGCTTATGTACCAGCCTCTTATGCGGTACTGTGTCAAAGGCTTTCCGACAATCCAAGAAAATGCAGTCCGCCCAGCTCTCTCTCTCTTGCTTAATCTTTGTCACCTGATCGTAGAATTCTATCAAGCCTGTAAGGCAAGATTTACCCTCCCTGAACCCATGTTGGCGATTTGTCACGAAGTCTCTTCTCTCCAGATGTGTTACCAGGTTTTTTCTCACGATCTTCTCCATCACCTTGCATGGTATACAAGTCAAGGACACTGGCCTGTAGTTCAGTGCCTCTTGCCTGTCGCCCTTTTTGTATATTGGGACCACATTTGCCGTCTTCCATATTTCCGGTAGATCTCCCGTCTCCAGTGACTTACTATACACTATGGAGAGAGGCAAGCAAAGTGCCTCTGCACACTCTTTTAGTATCCAAGGTGAGATCCCGTCTGGCCCAACAGCCTTTCAAACATCCAGATCCAGCAGGTGCCTCTTGACGTCCTCTCTCGTAATTTCGAACTCTTCCAAGGCCGCCTGGTTTATCTCCCTTTCTCCTAGCACAGTGACCTCCCCTTGTTCTATTGTGAAGACCTCCTGGAACCGCTTGTTGAGTTCTTCACACACCTCTTTGTCATTCTCTGTATACCTGTTCTCGCCTGTTCTAAGTTTCAATACCTGTTCTTTCACTGTTGTTTTCCTTCTGATGTGTCTGTGGAGTAGCTTTGGTTCAGTCTTGGCTTTGTTTGCTATATCATTTTCAAAACTTTTCTCTGCTTCTCTTCTCACCCTGACGTACTCATTCCTGGTTCTCTGGTATCTCTCTCTGCTTTCTGGTGTTCTGTTATTCCGGAAGTTCCTCCATGCCCTTTTGTTCAGTTTCTTCGCTTCCATACATGCCCTATTATACCATGGGTTCTTTCGTTGCTTCTCTGATTTTTCCCTTTGGGCCGGGATGAACCTGTTTACTGCCTCCTAACACTTTTGGGTGACATAGTCCATCATACCCTGTACAGATTTATCTCTGAGGTCTGTGTCCCAAGGTATGTCACTTAGGAAACTTCTCATCTGTTCATACTTCCCCTTGCGGTATGCCATCCTTTTGATTCCTAGTTCTTTTTTGGGGGAGATGATTCCTAGCTCTACCAGGTACTCAAAGTTCAATACACTGTGGTCACTCATTCCCAAGGGTGCTTCCATCTTAACTTCCCTTATATCCCACTCATTTAGGGTAAATATCAAATCAAGCAATGCTGGTTCATCTTCTCCTCTCATTCCTGTTGGATCCTTGACGTGCTGGCTTAGAAAGTTTCTTGTTGCCACATCCATCAGCTTAGCTCTCCATGTTTCTGGTCCGCCATGCGGGTCTCTGTTCTCCCAATCTATCTTCCCATGGTTGAAGTCTCCCATTATTAGGAGTCCAGATCCATTCCTGCTAGCAACAGTAGCTGCTCTTTCTATTATGTTGATGGTGGCCATGTTGTTTCTATCATATTCCTGTCTAGGTCTTCTGTCATTTGGTGGTGGATTATATATGACTACGACTATAATTTTTTTCCCTCCATTTGTTATGGTACCTGCTATGTAGTCACTGAAACCTTCACAGCCCTGAATAACCATCCCCTCAATATCCCAGCCTTTTCTTACCAGTAGAGCTACACCACCACCACCTCTTCCTTCCCTCTCTTTCCTCATAACATAATAATCCTGTGGGAACACTGCATTTGTTATCGTTTTCGTCAGTTTTGTTTCTGTGAGGGCTATTATGTCTGGGTTTTCCTCTAGTACCCGGTCTCCAAGCTCATTTGCTTTATTTGTAATTCCATCTATGTTAGTATACATTGCTTTGAGGCTCACTTTCTTCTGTTCCTTCACAAATCGCCTTCTTGGTGAGTGTTCTGCTGGTGGGGGAAGCTGTTCCATGGGTGTGAAGACCTGTGAGGTGGATAACAGGGTCTCAGAGGATACTAGGATGAGGGGCGGGGGATCCAGTGAAGGGGGAGAAGCAGGGAGGGTATGGGGTGAAAGGGGAGAGAGGACAGGAAGGAAAGAGGGGGAGGGAGGACTCGGCAGGAGGAGGGGAGGGGTAGGAGGGTGGAGATTGGGTGTGGGGGGAGGGAGATATGGCTGAACAGTTGAGTGGCGGCAGGGAGGGTTTGGGGTAGGTGTGTTTTCTATGCAGAGGAGGGTGGCAGGGTTGTCCTCCCCTCTGGTGTTACTGGGTAGCTGGTTGTGGGTTCCCCCCTCGCATCTATGGGTGTTGTATTGGTAGCTGTGACTTCCTGGATTTCCCCTCTCGCCCTGCGCCTCTTCCTTGCTTCCGCTGCCACAGCTCTCTCTTCCCTTGTCATGTATCTTTGGAGGAATACATTTTTTAATTTTACCACGTTTTTCAGGGAGCTCTTCCTTGATAGAATCTTCTCCTTTGTGCTCTCGTTCGCAAACACTATTTTTATCATTCGGTCTCGGTCTTTGTTGTACCAACCTAGCCTGAAAACCTTCTCAATGCTATGCTCAGTCCCTTCCATGTCTAGTGCCTTCAGTACTTCATTCACTGCTGCTTTATCCTTGTCATTCCACTCTGTCCTGTTAGAGCCTTCCTGCTCTTTAATGCCCACAGCAACCACTGATCTGTTCCTTTCCAGCAGTTGGCTGGTGGAGCGTGCCGCCTTCTGTGAGGTGGCTGCTTTCTTGGCCACCTCCGTCACTGCAGTCATTACTGCAGAGTTAATTTTTTTAGCATTTCTGCAAATGTTGCTTTCATTGTGGCATTCCCTTCCAAAATACCGTTGCCACCTGCTCCCTGGGTGGTTATCCGAGTCTCGGCATCGATACTGTTCTCCTTGAGGGCCCTAATCTCCTCCTTTGCTGATGTCAGTCAACCACTGATCACAGTCACCACTCAACAAACAAAATCACGCTGGTCATCCCCACCTGGCGTCAGGTCAGGTCGCTGGTCGCTGTGTGTGTGTGTGTGTGTGTGTGTGTGTGTGTGTGTGTGTGTGTGTGTGTGTGTGTGCGTGTGTGCGTGTGCGTGTGTGTGTGTGTGTGTGTGTGTGTGTGTGTGTGTGTGTGTGTGTGCGTGTGTGTGTGTGTGCGGTGTGTGTGTGCTCGCGCGTGTGTGTGTGCTCGCGCGTGTGTGTGTGCTCGCGTGTGTGTGCGCGCGCGCGTGTGTACTCACCTATTTGTACTCACCTATTTGTGCTTGCGGGGGTTGAGCTTTGGCTCTTTAGTCCCGCCTCTCAACTGTCAATCAACTGGTGTACAGATTCCTGAGCCTACTGGGCTCTATCATATCTACATTTAAAACTGTGTATGGAGTCAGCCTCCACCACATCACTGCCTAATGCATTCCATCCGTTAACTACTCTGACACTGAAAAAGTTCCTTCTAACGTCTCTGTGGCTCATGTGGGTATTCAGTTTCCACCTGTGTCCCCTTGTTCGCGTCCCACCAGTGTTGAATAGTTTATCCTTGTTTACCCGGTCGATTCCTCTGAGGATTTTGTAGGTTGTGATCATGTCTCCCCTTACTCTTCTGTCTTCCAGTGTCGTAAGTTGCATTTCCCGCAGCCTTTCCTCGTAACTCATGCCTCTTAGTTCTGGGACTAGTCTAGTGGCATACCTTTGGACTTTTTCCAGCTTCGTCTTGTCCTTGACAAGGTATGGGCTCCATGCTGGGGCCGCATACTCCAGGATTGGTCTTACATATGTGGTGTACAAGATTCTGAATGATTCCTTACACAGGTTCCTGAACGCTGTTCTGATGTTAGCCAGCCTCGCATATGCCGCAGACGTTATTCTTTTTATGTGGGCTTCAGGAGACAGGTTTGGTGTGATATCAACTCCTAGATCTTTCTCTCTGTTCGTTTCATTAAGTACTTCACCTCCTATTCTGTATCCTGTGTCTGGCCTCCTATTTCCACTGCCTAGTTTCATTACTTTGCATTTACTTGGGTTGAACTTCAACAGCCATTTGTTGGACCATTCACTCAGTCTGTCTAGGTCATCTTGTAGCCTCCTACTATCGTCCTCCGTTTCAATCCTAATCATAATTTTTGCATCATCGGCAAAAATTGAGAGAAACGATTCTATACCCTCTGGGAGATCATTTACATATATCAGAAACAGTATAGGTCCAAGGACTGCCCCCTGCGGGACTCCACTCGTAACGTCTCGCCAATCTGAGACCTCACCCCTCACACTGACTCGTTGTCTCCTGTTGCTTAGGTACTCTTGTATCCAACGGAGTACCCTCCCTTTCACTCCAGCCTGCATCTCCAACTTTTTCACTAGCCTCTTGTGTGGCACTGTATCAAAGGCTTTCTGACAATCCAAAAATATGCAGTCTGCCCACCCTTCTCTCTCTTGCCTTATTTTTGTTGCCTGGTCGTAGAATTCAAGTAACCCTGTGAGGCAGGACCTGCCATCCCTGAATCCATGTTGATGCTGTGTTACAAAGTTCTTTCGCTCCAGGTGCTCCACTAGCTTTCTTCGCACAATCTTCTCCATCAGCTTGCATGGTATGCAGGTTAGGGACACTGGCCTGTAGTTCAGTGCCTCCTGTCTATCCCCTTTCTTGTATATCGGGACTACGTTAGCTGTTTTCCAAATTTCTGGCAGTTCCCCTGTTGCCAGTGATTTGTTATACACTATGGAGAGTGGGAGGCACAGTTCTTCTGCTCCTTCCTTTAGTATCCAAGGGGAGATTCCATCTGGGCCTATAGCCTTTGTCACATCCAACTCTAGTAAACACTTCCTTACTTCCCCGCTGGTAATCTCAAACTCTTCCAGTGGTTCCTGGTTAGCTATTCCCTCTCTTATCTCTGGGATTTCTCCTTGCTCTAAGGTGAAGACCTCTTGGAATTTCTTATTCAACTCCTCACACACTTCCTTGTCGTTTGTAGTGAATCCTTCTGCCCCTATCCTTAATTTCATAACCTGTTCCTTTACTGTTGTTTTTCTCCTGATGTGGCTATGCAGCAATTTAGGCTGAGTCTTTGCCTTGCTTGCGATGTCATTTTCGTATTGTCTTTCTGCCTCTCTTCTCATTCTGACATATTCGTTCCTGGCATTCTGGTATCTTTCTCTGCTCTCCAGTGTCCTGTTATTCCTATAGTTTCTCCATGCCCTTTTACTTTGTTGCTTAGCTAGCCTACATCTCTGATTAAACCATGGGTTTCTCATCTTCATTTCACTGTTTTCCTTTTGGGCTGGGACAAACTTGTTTGCTGCGTCCTTACATTTTTTCGTGATGTAGTCCATCATATCTTGGGCCGTCTTTTCCCTGAGCTCTGTTTCCCATGCTATATCTGTTAGGAATTTCCTTATCTCCTCATAGTTTCCCTTTCGGTATGCTAACCTTTTGGTTTCGGTATCCCTCCTCGAGTTCAATAACCCTTCTTCAATCAGGTACTCAAACACCAATACACTGTGATCGCTCATTCCTACTGGGGCCTCAAAACCGATTTCTCTTATGTCAGAGTCGTTCAGGGTGAAGACCAGGTCGAGTCTCGCTGGTTCGTCATGTCCTCTCATCCTTGTGGGTTCTCTGACATGCTGGGTTAAGAAGTTTCTAGTCACCACCTCCAGTAGTTTGGCTCTCCACGTATCCTCGCCTCCATGCGGTTCCTTGTTCTCCCAATCAATCCTTCCGTGATTGAAGTCCCCCATGATGAGCAGGTGGGATCTATTTCTACAGGCAGCAGAGGCTGCCCTCTCAATTATAGTGTTAACTGCCATGTTGTTGTTTTCGTACTCTTGACTGGGTCTTCTGTCATTTGGTGGAGGGTTATATGTTACTGCTATTACTATCCTTGGTCCTCCCATTGTCATGGTGCCTGCTATGTAGTCTCTGAATCCCTCACAGCCCGGGATAGCCATCTCCTTAAAATTCCATTCCTTTCTCATGAGTAGGGCCACTCCGCCTCCTCCCCTACCTTCCCTCTCTTTCCTTATTACTGTGTACTCCTGGGGAAACACGGCATTCGTTATGATTCCAGAGAGTTTTGTTTCAGTGAGTCCGATTACATCTGGGTTCACTTCTTGTGCTCTTTCCCTTAGTTCACTTGCCTTACTTGTGATCCCATCTATGTTCGAGTACATTGCCCTGAAACTGACTCTCTTCCGCTTCTCCTCTGGGGGGGACCTGTGGGGTCTGGGGTGAGCGGGAGCTGGGAGGATCTGGTACAGGGAGACTGGTGGAGGAGAAAGGGCTTGGGGGGGTGGGGAGGAGGGGGAGGGTAGGGGGAGTGGGTGAGAGGGGGAGGGTTGGGGGGGTGGGTGAGAGGGGGAGGGTTGGAGGGGGTGAAAGGAGGGTTGAGGGGGGAGAGAGGAGGAGGTTTGGGGGGATGGGGGAGAAGGGGGGGTTTGGGGGGACAGTAAAGGGGGGAGGGCATGGAGGGAAAGGGAAGGCCGAGGTGAGTGAGGAAGAGGGGAGGGTTTTGGGGTGTGGTGGAGAGGGGAAGGCTTAGGTGGGGTGTTTCTTTTCTTTCACCCAGAAATTACGAAAATGAGTTTTGGAGAACTCCTATTTCAGCTAAGCCCTGATCTAAGAAAATAGTTAGAGGGATAGAGCCCTAAATCAGAAGATAGTAAATACTGAATAGCGGTCATATTCAATGAGACATGTATAAAAGAAAACCTGCTGCCAGTA
>WNGS01110248.1:0-17535 GCA_020271785.1 Procambarus virginalis
TGGGATAGGGGGCGCTGTGTTACTCACAGCAGGTGTGGGATAGGGGGCGCTGTGTTACTCACAGCAGGTGTGGGATAGGGGGCGGCGCTGTGTTACCCACAGCAGGTGTGGGATAGGGGGCGCTGTGTTACTCACAGCAGGTGTGGGATAGGGGGCGCTGTGTTACCCACAGCAGGTGTGGGATAGGGGGCGCTGTGTTACTCACAGCAGGTGTGGGATAGGGGCGCTGTGTTACCCACAGCAGGGTGGGATAGGGGGGCTGGTTACCCACAGCAGGTGTGGGATAGGGGGCGCGGTGTTACTCACAGCAGGTGGGAATAGGGGGCGCTGTGTACTCACAGCAGGTGTGGGATAGGGGGCGCTGTGTTACTCACAGCAGGTGTGGGATAGGGGGCGCTGTGTTACTCACAGCAGGTGTGGGATAGGGGGCGCTGTGTACTCACAGCAGGTGTGGGATAGGGGGCGCTGTGTTACTCACAGCAGGTGTGGGATAGGGGGCGTGTGTTTACTCACAGCAGGTGGTGGGATAGGGGGCGCTGTGGTCGTCTGTGTCCACACCTCTCTTGCTTCTCACAAGTCTATATTTCTGTCTATATCATCCTTAAATACATAAAAAATCCTGTTTTTTTGGTGTGTGTGTGTATATATATATATATATATATATATATATATATATATATATATATATATGATATATATAATATTTTTTTTTTTTTTTTTTTTTAAAAAGTTTGTGAGGGTACCACCTCTGGTGCCAATGTGGGGACCCATAGCCTCGAGAAGAAAATAAAACGTATTCAGAGGAGACCTTGTTGTTTTCTCACTGAACACTAATATTTTCTTCTCCTACCACCCCCATTCTTTTGTATGTACACATATATATTTGCTTTATTTGAAACTGTGTTACAAAAAAAGGAGTTACATATAGGTTACAAAGATGGTTATCATAGGTTGTCGAGTTCCTCCAGCTCCTCAGATGGCGGCAGGAACCCTGGATGCAGTGCGCATTTCCCCTCTGTATCGCCACGCTGAGGCGCTGGAAAAGAAAGCTGGCAGCTCTTTTATATATATATATATTATATATATATATAGATTATATATATATATCCCTTGTTACTAAGATATCTAGCGGAATGCACTAGATTATGGTCTGGTTCGAGTAGAGATTAGTGATCATCTGAGAGAGTTGGATATTAACCTCTGGGTTACATGACGTGAGATGCGTCCTGTTGGATCAGGTGAGCTGTTGTTTGTTAGCAGTCGACGCCTGCTGTCCAGTTCTCCGGAGCACTCAAGGTATGGAAGGACGCATACTTTCCATGCTGATAAGTGCATGATTGTGAAAATACGAGACACACACTTAACACCGTCATACGTGACAGTGTTAAGTATGTCACTTAACACTGTCTGTATGTTAAGTACATACATCAGTCAGCTGTTGGGTACAAAGGTGCTGAACAAGGTTAGTAATATGTGCCTTGATCTTGGTTAATTGTTAGAGGTAGTGTTGCTGAGTTGCGGTGTTCCGTGAGGTAGGTGTTCCCTGACGCCGCTACCTGCTGACTCTCAGATGTGGCCGGGGGGAATTGGATGTGGAGAATGTGGTCTCCAGAGGGGCCAGCCCTCCCTCCTCCCTACACGACAGGTGTGGGCTGGGGGGGGGGGCTAATATTTAGTGCCTTTGTCTACAGTCCCGTCACGAAGGAAGACCCTGGCTGCTTGCCTCTTATCCCCAACTGTGTTTCTAACACCCTACTTACACCCCTCCAGACACTGTGTGTGTGTGTGTGTGTGTGTGTGTGTGTGTGTGTGTGTGTGTGTGTGTGTGTGTGTGTGGTGTGTGTGTGTGTGTGTGCACGTGTATGCACTTACCTATCAGTACTTACGTGTTAGTGTCACTGGAAGGACTGGATCTATCTCTCTATGCCCCGTCTAAAAGCCTTGTTGCAGCATTTAACTATCCTAATGTTCGACTTCACTTATTTAAGTGTTCACCTAGTTGTGTTTGCGGGGGTTGAGCTTTGCTCTTTCGGCCCGCCTCTCAACTGTCAATCAAACTGTTTACTAACTACTTTCTTTTTCTCTCCACACACACACACACAAACACACACACACACACACACACACACACCACACACACACACACACACACACACACACAAGACCTGGACAAGCTGCAGGAATGGTCGAACAAATGGCTGTTAGAGTTTAACCAAGCAAATGTAATGTAATGAAGAAATGTAGGGGTAGGAAGCAGGAGACCAGATACAAGGTACCATTTGGGAGATGACATACTTCAAGAGTCACAGAGAGAGAAAGACCTGGGGGTTGATATCACGCCAGACCTGTCCCTGAAGCTCATATCAAGAGGATAACATCAGCAGCATATGCCAGGTTGGCTAACATAAGAACGGCCTTTAGAAACTTGTGTAAGGAATCTTTCAGAACATTATATACCACATATGTCAGACCAATCCTGGAGTTTGCGGCTCCAGCATGGAGTCCCTATCTAGTCAAGCATAAGACTAAACTGGAAAAGGTTCAAAGGTTTGCTACCAGACTAGTACCCGAGCTGAGAGGTATGAGCTACGAGGAGCGACTGCAGGAATTAAACCTCACTTCGTTGGAAGACAGAAGAGTTAGGGGGGACAAGATCACCACATTCAAGATTCTCAGGGGAATCGACAGGGTTGATAAAGACAGGCTGTTTAACACAAGGGGCACACGCACTAGGGGACACAGGTGGAACTGAGTGCCCAAATGAGCCACAGATATATTAGAAAGAACTTTTTTAGTGTCAGAGTGGTTGACAAATGGAATGCATTAGGAAGCGATGTGGTGGAGGCTGACTCCATACACAGTTTCAAGTGTAGATATGATAGAGCCCATTAGGCTCAGGAAACTGTACACCTGTTGATTGACGGTTGAGAGGCGGGACCAAAGAGCCAGAGCTCAACCCCCGCAAGCACAACTAGGTGAGTACAACAACTAGGTGAGTACACACACACACACACACACACCAGGAAGCACTATAGTCTGGCGACCAAACATTTCTCAAGTGTTTTCAGAAGGTTTACATTGTTCTATGTATGGTGTGGAGTCTGTGTATGTATGTATGTGAGTATGTATGTATGTATGTATGTATGTGTGTATGTATGTAGTATATATGTGTGTATGTATGTATGTGTGTATGTATGTATGTATGTATGTATGTATGTATGTATGTATGTATGTATGTGTGTATGTATGTATGTATGTATGTATGTATGTATGTATGTATGTATGTATGTATGTGTGTATGTATGTGTGTATGTGTATGTGTGTATGTATGTATGTATGTGTGTATGCATGTATGTGTGTGTGCATGTATGTATGTATGTATGTATGTATGCATGTGTGTATGTGTGCGGGCAGCAATACCTGGCAGTGTTATGGCCGATGCCACAGACTGCTACAATGGGCGCCATTATCACCTCAAGTGTGAAGGAGGCGGTGGACGCCACCATGGGAGGTGGCTCCCTCTGTTGGTACCTCTCTTGTGGCTCCTACTGTTGGTACCTCTCTTGTGGCTCCTACTGTTGGTACCTCTCTTGTGGCTCCTACTGTTGGTACCCCTCTTGTGGCTCCTACTGTTGGTACCTCTCTTGTGGCTCCTACTTTGGTACCTCTCTTGTGGCTCCCTCTGTTGGTACCTCTCTTGTGGCTCCTACTGTTGGTACCTCTCTTGTGGCTCCTACTGTTGGTACCCCTCTTGTGGCTCCCACTGTTGGTACCTCTCTTGTGGCTCCCTCTGTTGGTACCCCTCATGTGGCTCCCTCTGTTGGTACCTCTCTTGTGGCTCCCACTGATGGTACCCCTCATGTGGCTCCCTCTGTTGGTACCTCTCTTGTGGCTCCCACTGTTGGTACCCCTCATGTGGCTCCCTCTGTTGGTACCTCTCTTGTGGCTCCCACTGATGGTACCCCTCATGTGGCTCCCTCTGTTGGTACCTCTCTTGTGGCTCCCACTGTTGGTACCCTCATGTGGCTCCCTCTGTTGGTACCTCTCTTGTGGCTCCCACTGTTGGTACCTCTCTTGTGGCTCCCACTGTTGGTACCTCTCTTGTGGCTCCCACTGTTGGTACCTCTCTTGTGGCTCCCACTGTTGGTACCTCTCTTGTGGCTCCCTCTGTTGGTACCTCTCTTGTGGCTCCCACTGTTGGTACCTCTCTTGTGGCTCCCACTGTTGGTACCCCTCTTGTGGCTCCCACTGTTGGTACCCCTCTTGTGGCTCCCACTGTTGGTACCCCTCTTGTGGCTCCCACTGTTGGTACCTCTCTTGTGGCCCCACTGTTGGTACCTCTCTTGTGGCTCCCACTGTTGGTACCTCTCTTGTGGCTCCCACTGTTGGTACCCCTCTTGTGGCTCCCACTGTTGGTACCCCTCTTGTGGCTCCCACTGTTGGTACCTCTCTTGTGGCTCCCACTGTTGGTACCTCTCTTGTGGCTCCCACTGTTGGTACCTCTCTTGTGGCTCCCACTGTTGGTACCTCTCTTGTGGCCCCCACTGTTGGTACCTCTCTTGTGGCTCCCACTGTTGATACCTCTCTTGTGGCTCTCACTGTTGGTACCTCTCTTGTGGCTCCCACTGTTGGTACCTCTCTTGTGGCTCCTACTGTTGGTACCTCTCTTGTGGCTCCTACTGTTGGTACCTCTCTTGTGGCTCCTACTGTTGGAACCTCTCTTCTGGCTCCTACTGTGGTACCTCTCTTGTGGCTCCTACTGTTGGTACCTTTCTTGTGGCTCCTACTGTTGGTACCTCTCTTGTGGCTCCTACTGTTGGTACCTCTCTTGTGGCTCCTACTGTTGGTACCTCTCTTGTGGCTCCTACTGTTGGTACCTCTCTTGTGGCTCCTACTGTTGGTACCTCTCTTGTGGCTCCTACTGTTGGTACCCCTCTTGTGGCTCCCACTGTTGGTACCCTCTTGTGGCTCCTACTGTTGGTACCTCTCTTGTGGCTCCTACTGTTGGTACCTCTCTTGTGGCTCCTACTGTTGGTACCTCTCTTGTGGCTCCTACTGTTGGTACCTCTCTTGTGGCTCCTACTGTTGGTACCTCTCTTGTGGCTCCCACTGTTGGTACCTCTCTTGTGGCTCCCACTGTTGGTACCCTCTTGTGGCTCCCACTGTTGGTACCTCTCTTGTGGCTCTCACTGTTGGTACCTCTCTTGTGGCTCCCACTGTTGGTACCCCTCTTGTGGCTCCCACTGTTGGTACCTCTCTTGTGGCTCCCACTGTTGGTACCTCTCATGTGGCTCCCACTGTTGGTACCTCTCTTGTGGCTCCCACTGTTGGTACCCCTCTTGTGGCTCCCACTGTTGGTACCTCTCTTGTGGCTCTCACTGTTGGTACCTCTCTTGTGGCTCCCACTGTTGGTACCCTCTTGTGGCTCCCACTGTTGGTACCTCTCTTGTGGCTCCCACTGTTGGTACCTCTCATGTGGCTCCCACTGTTGGTACCTCTCTTGTGGCTCCCACTGTTGGTACCTCTCTTGTGGCTCCTACTGTTGGTACCTCTCTTGTGGCTCCCTCTGTTGCACCTTTTCCAGTTTATTGATGTGCTTCTTGAGATCTTGACACCATGCAACGGCTGCATATTCCTGTTTTGGTCTCACGAAGGTCATGAACAGTTTCTTCAGTATTTCTCCATCCATATAATTAAAAGCAAGTCTGAAGTTGGAAAGCGACGCATGCGCTCCTCTCATAATGTTCTTTATGTGTTCCTCGGGCGACAGCTTATTGTTCAAAATCACCCTTAAGGTCTTGTTCTTTATTAGTGTTCTGTAATTCCTTTCCACATAATTTGTAAGTTGAAAAAATAATATACATCATTTTGGGGCATTGGAGGTGACTTGAACCGGCGTCTGGTGATTCGCAGACGCCGGCTGCTACATCACACAATTGTGCTTTCTTTACTTCTACTACGCGTGCGTGGGTGCGTGCGTGGGTGCGTGCGTGGGTGCGTGCTTGGGTGCGTGCGTGGGTGCGCGTGTGTTCACCCAGTTGTACTCACCTACTAAGTGAATACACACACACGCACGCACGCATGTGTGTGTGTGTGTGTGTGTATGTGTGTGTATTCCCCATGTTATGCTTGCGGGGGTTGAGCTCTGCTCTTTGGTCCCGCCTCTCAACCGTCAATCAACAGGTGTACAAATTCCTGAGCCTATTGGGCTCTATCATATCTACATTTAAAACTGTGTATGGAGTCAGCCTCCACCACATCACTGCCTTATGCATTCCATCCGTTAACTACTCTGACACTGAAAAAGTTCTTTCTAACGTCCCTGTGGCTCATGTGGGTACTCAGTTTCCACCTGTGTCCCTTGTTCGCGTCCCCCCAGTGTTGAATAGTTTATCTTGATCTACCCTGTCAATTCCTCTGATAATTTTGTAGGTAGTGATCATGTCTCCCCTTACTTTTCTGTCTTCTACTCTCGTGAGGTGCATTTCCCGCAGCCTTTCCTCCTAACTCATGCCTCTTAGTTCTGGGACTAGTCTAGTGGCATATATCTAAACTTTTTCCAGCTTCGTCTTGTGCTTGACAAGGTACGGGCTCCATGCTGGGGCCGCATACTCCAGGATTGGTCTTACATATGTGGTATACTAGGTTCTGAATGATTCCTTACACAGGTTCCTGAAGGCAGTTCTGATGTTAGCCAGCCTCGCATATGCCGCAGACGTTATTCTTTTTATGTGGGCTTCAGGAGACAGGTTTAGTGTGATATCAATTCCTAGATCTTTCTCTCTGTCCGTTTCATGAAGGACTTCATCTCCCATTCTGTATCCTGTGTCTGGCCTCCTGTTTCCACTGCCTAGTTTCAGTACCTTACATTTACTCGGGTTGAACTTTAGTAGCCATTTGTTGGACCATTCATGCAGCCTGTCTAGGTCATCTTGTAGTCTCATACTGTCTTCCTCCGTCTTAATCCTCCTCATAATTTTTGCATCATCAGCAAACAATGAGAGGAATGATTCTATACCCTCTGGAAGATCATTTACATATATAAGAAACAGTATGGGTCCAAGGACTGAACCCTGCGGGACTCCACTGGTGACGTCTCGCCAATCTGAGACCTCACCCCTCACTGTGACTCGCTGCCTTCTGTTATTTAGGTACTCCCTTATCCAATGGAGTACCTTCCCTTTCACTCCTGCCTGCATCTCCAGCTTTCGCTGGAGATGCAGGCACATATATTCACACAATTGTCTCCATCAGCTTGCATGGTATGCAGGTTAGGGACACTGGCCTTTAGTTCAGTGCCTCCTGTCTATCCCTTTCTTGTATATTGGGACTACGTTTGCCGCCTTCCAAATTTCTGGCAGTTCACCCGTTACCAGTGATTCGTTATACTCCATGGAGAGTGGCAGGCACAGTGCTTCTGCTCCTTCCTTTAGTATCCATGGTGATATCCCATCCGGGCCTATAGCCTTTGTCACATCCAACTCTAGCAAAAGCTTCCTTACATCTCCACTGGTAATCTCAAATTCCTCTAGTGGTGCCTGGTTAATTATTCTTTCTCTTAGCTCTGGAACTTCTCCTTGCTCTAATGTGAAGACTTCCTGGAATTTCATATTGAGTTCCTCACACACTTCTTTGTCATTTGTAGTGAATCTGTCTGCCCCTATCCTCAGTTTCATTACCTGTTCCTTCACTGTTGTCTTTCTCCTGATGTGGCTGTGCAGCAATTTGGGTTGGGTCTTAGCCTTGCTTGCTATGTCCTTTTCATATTGCCCTCTGTGTGTGTGTGTGTGTGTGTGTGTGTGTGTGTGTGTGTGTGTGTGTGTGTGTGTGTGTGTGTGTGTGTG
Source organism: Procambarus virginalis (assembly GCA_020271785.1). Taxonomy (NCBI): domain Eukaryota; kingdom Metazoa; phylum Arthropoda; class Malacostraca; order Decapoda; family Cambaridae; genus Procambarus; species Procambarus virginalis. The sequence goes on from WNGS01110248.1 coordinate 7,845, forward strand.
TGTGTGTGAGTGTAAGAGTGTCCTCGATGATAGGGGGGAGGTGACCTGGTCTGGTGACCTATACATACATCGTTGTTGTTGTTGTTGCTTAAAATTCAGCTACTCGGAGCCAAAAGTTTCCAAGTAGCACGGGGTATGGTGAGCCCGTAGTGGACATACCTGGCACAGGAGCGGGCCTGGAACACCGGGCCAAGATTACCTTTGTACCCCCTCCCCCCTTCCCTTCCTGCTCACACTCACTCGCAGCCGTTGAAGCCGTTAGGTTCTTATGTTGGGAGTAGAGATCACGAGAAATTCTCTCTCTCTCTCTCTCTCTCTCTCTCTCTTCTCTCTCTCTCTCTCTCTCTCTCTCTCTCTCTCTCTCTCTCTCTCTCTCTCTCTCTCTCTCTCTCTCTCTGGAGACATTGGACAAACGGAGAACTCGAAGCTTCTGGAATATCTCATCTTCCTAACGGAATGTCGCATGTTGACGCATAATTTACATAAGGCTAAAAACTGTCGTACTAGAAAATGGTAGCGACTCAGCCGGTACAACTAACGTTTCCCAACGTCGAGAAACTGCCGTTCTAAAGTGCCCTTATTCTAACCAACCAGAGGACCCAAAACAGAAAACGGGACACTATACCGCTCGCGAAATTGACATATTGACCCGTTTCCTGTTCGTAAATCCTATGGTAGGTTAGGATAAGGGCACTTTAATACGGCAGTTTCTTGACGTTGGGGACGCTAGCGACACGGGCTGGCGGACGCCCGTGTCCCCACCTGCAGGCCAGGCTGCCGCCTACGCCAGCCACCAGCCCTTGTAATAATTCCCTGACGATAGTTTATGGTCTGTAAATAATTAAAACACTCGAATCTTGGGTGAATATTTCGTAAAGCTCAATAATCCACATGTCCAGGTTCAGCATTCTTGTTTCTGAACAAGAATGAACCTCTCTGGGTTCATTCTGAGGTCTCTCTGAACCTCTGGATTGTTTTAAGCGAAGGACAGACATATATGTGAATAATTGTTGTCAGTCACACACACACAGGAGCAGCCTCGCATGTGTTCAAAACTTCATTTATCATTGTGTTATCGTGTTATATTTCCATACCAGTATTTACCTGTGTCGTTCCTGAGTCTAAACCACTGAATTATATTCATTGTTTCTGTTTATTGTATTGTTGAGATATATTTTAAATGGTATTATATCACCAATGTTATACCCTTTGATCATGAGTATACTTCCTCACTCTCTTGATATGTGATGTTTCTCATTCGTGATGAACCTGTGTCTTGCTCCAGCAGTGTAACAGTAGCCAACACCTGCTGCTCCAGCAGTGTAACAGTAGCCAACACCTGCTGCTCCAGCAGTGTAACAGTAGCCAACACCTGCTGCTCCAGCAGTGTAACAGTAGCCAACACCTGCTGCTCCAGCAGTGTAACAGTAGCCAACACCTGCTGCTCCAGCAGTGTAACAGTAGCCAACACCTGCTGCTCCAGCAGTGTAACAGTAGCCAACACCTGCTGCTCCAGCAGTGTAACAGTACCCAACACCTGCTGCTCCAGCAGTGTAACAGTAGCCAACACCTGCTGCTCCAGCAGTGTAACAGTAGCCAACACCTGCTGCTCCAGCAGTGTAACAGTAGCCAACACCTGCTGCTCCAGCAGTGTAACAGTAGCCAACACCTGCTGCTCCAGCAGTGTAACAGTAGCCAACACCTGCTGCTCCAGCAGTGTAACAGTAGCCAACACCTGCTGCTCCAGCAGTGTAACAGTAGCCAACACCTGCTGCTCCAGCAGTGTAACAGTAGCCAACACCTGCTGCTCCAGCAGTGTAACAGTAGCCAACACCTGCTGCTCCAGCAGTGTAACAGTAGCCAACACCTGCTGCTCCAGCAGTGTAACAGTAGCCAACACCTGCTGCTCCAGCAGTGTAACAGTAGCCAACACCTGCTGCTCCAGCAGTGTAACAGTAGCCAACACCTGCTGCTCCAGCAGTGTAACAGTAGCCAACACCTGCTGCTCCAGCAGTGTAACAGTAGCCAACACCTGCTGCTCCAGCAGTGTAACAGTAGCCAACACCTGCTGCTCCAGCAGTGTAACAGTAGCCAACACCTGCTGCTCCAGCAGTGTAACAGTAGCCAACACCTGCTGCTCCAGCAGTGTAACAGTAGCCAACACCTGCTGCTCCAGCAGTGTAACAGTAGCCAACACCTGCTGCTCCAGCAGTGTAACAGTAGCCAACACCTGCTGCTCCAGCAGTGTAACAGTAGCCAACACCTGCTGCTCCAGCAGTGTAACAGTAGCCAACACCTGCTGCTCCAGCAGTGTAACAGTAGCCAACACCTGCTGCTCCAGCAGTGTAACAGTAGCCAACACCTGCTGCTCCAGCAGTGTAACAGTAGCCAACACCTGCTGCTCCAGCAGTGTAACAGTAGCCAACACCTGCTGCTCCAGCAGTGTAACAGTAGCCAACACCTGCTGCTCCAGCAGTGTAACAGTAGCCAACACCTGCTGCTCCAGCAGTGTAACAGTAGCCAACACCTGCTGCTCCAGCAGTGTAACAGTAGCCAACACCTGCTGCTCCAGCAGTGTAACAGTAGCCAACACCTGCTGCTCCAGCAGTGTAACAGTAGCCAACACCTGCTGCTCCAGCAGTGTAACAGTAGCCAACACCTGCTGCTCCAGCAGTGTAACAGTAGCCAACACCTGCTGCTCCAGCAGTGTAACAGTAGCCAACACCTGCTGCTCCAGCAGTGTAACAGTAGCCAACACCTGCTGCTCCAGCAGTGTAACAGTAGCCAACACCTGCTGCTCCAGCAGTGTAACAGTAGCCAACACCTGCTGCTCCAGCAGTGTAACAGTAGCCAACACCTGCTGCTCCAGCAGTGTAACAGTAGCCAACACCTGCTGCTCCAGCAGTGTAACAGTAGCCAACACCTGCTGCTCCAGCAGTGTAACAGTAGCCAACACCTGCTGCTCCAGCAGTGTAACAGTAGCCAACACCTGCTGCTCCAGCAGTGTAACAGTAGCCAACACCTGCTGCTCCAGCAGTGTAACAGTAGCCAACACCTGCTGCTCCAGCAGTGTAACAGTAGCCAACACCTGCTGCTCCAGCAGTGTAACAGTAGCCAACACCTGCTGCTCCAGCAGTGTAACAGTAGCCAACACCTGCTGCTCCAGCAGTGTAACAGTAGCCAACACCTGCTGCTCCAGCAGTGTAACAGTAGTCAACACCTGCTGCTCCAGCAGTGTAACAGTAGCCAACACCTGCTGCTCCAGCAGTGTAACAGTAGCCAACACCTGCTGCTCCAGCAGTGTAACAGTAGCCAACACCTGCTGCTCCAGCAGTGTAACAGTAGTCAACACCTGCTGCTCCAGCAGTGTAACAGTAGCCAACACCTGCTGCTCCAGCAGTGTAACAGTAGCCAACACCTGCTGCTCCAGCAGTGTAACAGTAGCCAACACCTGCTGCTCCAGCAGTGTAACAGTAGCCAACACCTGCTGCTCCAGCAGTGTAACAGTAGCCAACACCTGCTGCTCCAGCAGTGTAACAGTAGCCAACACCTGCTGCTCCAGCAGTGTAACAGTAGCCAACACCTGCTGCTCCAGCAGTGTAACAGTAGCCAACACCTGCTGCTCCAGCAGTGTAACAGTAGCCAACACCTGCTGCTCCAGCAGTGTAACAGTAGCCAACACCTGCTGCTCCAGCAGTGTAACAGTAGCCAACACCTGCTGCTCCAGCAGTGTAACAGTAGCCAACACCTGCTGCTCCAGCAGTGTAACAGTAGCCAACACCTGCTGCTCCAGCAGTGTAACAGTAGCCAACACCTGCTGCTCCAGCAGTGTAACAGTAGCCAACACCTGCTGCTCCAGCAGTGTAACAGTAGCCAACACCTGCTGCTCCAGCAGTGTAACAGTAGCCAACACCTGCTGCTCCAGCAGTGTAACAGTAGCCAACACCTGCTGCTCCAGCAGTGTAACAGTAGCCAACACCTGCTGCTCCAGCAGTGTAACAGTAGCCAACACCTGCTGCTCCAGCAGTGTAACAGTAGCCAACACCTGCTGCTCCAGCAGTGTAACAGTACCCAACACCTGCTGCTCCAGCAGTGTAACAGTAGCCAACACCTGCTGCTCCAGCAGTGTAACAGTACCCAACACCTGCTGCTCCAGCAGTGTAACAGTACCCAACACCTGCTGCTCCAGCAGTGTAACAGTACCCAACACCTGCTGCTCCAGCAGTGTAACAGTAGCCAACACCTGCTGCTCCAGCAGTGTAACAGTACCCAACACCTGCTGCTCCAGCAGTGTAACAGTACCCAACACCTGCTGCTCCAGCAGTGTAACAGTACCCAACACCTGCTGCTCCAGCAGTGTAACAGTAGCCAACACCTGCTGCTCCAGCAGTGTAACAGTACCCAACACCTGCTGCTCCAGCAGTGTAACAGTACCCAACACCTGCTGCTCCAGCAGTGTAACAGTAGCCAACACCTGCTGCTCCAGCAGTGTAACAGTACCCAACACCTGCTGCGACACTGGAACACAGTTCACAGACTCTGCCATAAAGGTATAGAATGACGAACCAATCATTCACATCATTCTTCTTCCTGGAAGGTGTACACATGTGTTGCGAGCAGCCACATGTGTTGCGAGCAGCCACATATGTTGCGAGCAGCTGCGCCACCACCAACTTGTACACTAGGTCACACCCAATACAGCTGCCTCGTACACTGTCGCAGCTGCGGCGCCGCTGCCACATTATTTCATATTTAGTGCTGTTTAAGGCACTGTTTGAGTTACTGTGACTCGAGATACAATTGATGACTGGACACGAGGCGCCTCGCTAACTGTCGGCCGCCGCCTTGTTTAGCTCTGGCAATTACACACCGATGGGTTGGCTTAATTGCCGCCGGGGGTGATTATCGGTCAGTGATGTGACCCTCTTACCCTCAGCCGGGGTCGCCGGAGGGTCCGCAGCGCTCGCTGGTAAGTGCGCTTCTCTGAAGGTTGTAATGACTCGCGTCGCACCACGTAAGGAAACACCGTTGTAACACGCGCTGCGGCCCGCTAAAGCAACCCTGGAATTAAATACATATGCATATAAATATATTCAATTATATACATCACCTGGAATTAAAGCTGCGCCTTAATTCCTGGTGATGTGTATGGCTGTATATTGGTGTGTGTGACTGGACAGGCTTCCTGGTGCCCTGCTTATTGGTTTTGAAGTCCATTCTCCACACACTGGAGTGTACTGTACTCATTGTTCTGTACTGCGTGCCCCTATCAGGGACGGTGCTCACTCCCCAGGGACGGTGCTCACTCACCAGGGACAGTTTTCACTCACCAGGGACGGTGTTCACTCCCCAGGAACGGTGTTCACTCACAAGGGGACGGTGTTCACTCACCAGGGACGGTCTTCACTCCCCATGGACGGTGCTCACTCCCCAGGGATGGTGTTCACTCACCAGGGGACGGTGTTCACTCACCAGGGACGGTGTTCACTCCACAGGGACGGTGTTCACTCACCAGGGGACGGTGTTCACTCCCCAGGGACGGTGTTCACTCACCAGGGGACGGTGTTCACTCACCAGGGACGGTGTTCACTCACCAGGGACGGTGTTCACTCACAAGGGACGGTGTTCACTCACTAGGGACGGTGTTCACTCCCCAGGGACGGTGTTCACTCACCAGGGACGGTGTTCACTCACCAGGGGACGGTGTTCACTCACCAGGGACGGTGTGCACTCACCAGGGACGGTGTTCACTCACCAGGGACGGTGTTCACTCACCAGGGACGGTGTTCACTCCCCAGGGACGGCGTTCACTCCACAGGGACGATGTTCACTCTACAGGGACGGTGTTTACTCCCAGTGACGGTGTTCACTCACCAGGGACGGTGTTCGTTCACCAGGGGACGGTGTTCGCTCACCAGGGACGGTGTTCCCTTACCAGGGACGGTGTTCACTCACCAGGGACGGTGTTCACTCACCAGGACGGTGTTCACTCACCAGGGACGGTGTTCACTCACCAGGGACGGTGTTCACTCACCAGGGGACGGTGTTCACTCACCAGGGACGGTGTTCACTCAATAGGAACGGTGTTCACTCACCAGGGACGGTGTTCAATCACCAGGGACGATGTTCACTCACCAGGAACGGTGTTCACTCACCAGGGACGGTGTTCAATCACCAGGGACGGTGCTCACTCACCAGGGAGGTGGTGTTCACTTACCAGGGGACGGTGTTCACTCACCAGGGGACGGTGTTCACTCACCAGGGGACGGTGTTCACTAACCAGGGACGGTGTTCACTCACCAGGGACGGTGTTCACTCACCAGGGACGGTGTTCACTCACCAGGGACGGTGTTCACTCAACAGGGACGGTGTTCACTCACCAGGGACGGTGTTCACTCTACAGGGACGGTGTTTACTCCCCAGTGACGGTGTTAACTTACCAGGGACGGCGTTCACTCTACAGGGACGGTGTTCACTCACAAGGGACTGTGTTTACTCACCAGGGGACGGTGTTCACTCCCCAGGGACGGCGTTCACTCTACAGGGACGATGTTCACTCAACAGGGACGGTGTTCACTCAACAGGGACGGTGTTCACTCTACAGAGACGGTGTTCACTCCACAGGGGACAGTGTTCACTCCACAGGGGACAGTGTTCACTCTACAGGGACAGTGTTCACTCACCAGACACGGTGTTCACTCACCAGGGACGGTGTTCCCTCACCAGGGGACGGTGTTCACTAACCAGGGACAGTGTTCACTCTACAGGGACAGTGTTCACTCACCAGGGACGATGTTCACTCACCAGACACGGTGTTCACTCACCAGGGACGGTGTTCCCTCACCAGGGACGGTGTTCACTCTACTGGGACAGTGTTCACACACCAGGGACCGTGTTCACTCACCAGGACGGTGTTCACTCACCAGGACGGTGTTCAATCTACTGGGACAGTGTTCACTCACCAGGGACGATGTTCACTCTACAGGGACGGTGTTCACTCCGCCAGGGACGGTGTTCACTCACCAGGAACGGCGTCCACTCAACAGGGACAGTGTTCACTCACCAAGGACGGTGTTCACTCTACAGGGACGGTGTTCACTCACCAGGGACGGTGTTCACTCCCCAGGGACGGTGTTCACTCACCAGGGACGGTGTTCACTCACTAGGGACGGTGTTCACTAACCAGGGGACGATTTTCACTCACCAGGCGACGGTGTTCACTCACCAAGGACGGTGTTCACTCACAGGGACGGTGTTCACTCACCAGGGACGGTGTTCACTCACCAGGGACGGTGTTCATCACTAGGGGACGGTGTTCACTCACCAGGCGACGGTGTTCACTCCAGGGACGGTGTTCACTCAACAGGGACGGTGTTCACTCCCAGGGACGGCGTTCACTCCACAGGGACGATGTTCACTCTACTGGGACAGTGTTCACACACCAGGGACCGTGTTCACTCACCAGGGACGGTGTTCATCACCAGGAACGGTGTTCACTCACCAGGGGACGGTGTTCAATCACCAGGGACGGTGTTCACTCACCAGGGATGGTGTTCACTCACCAGGGACGGTGTTCACTCACCAGGGAACGATGTTCACTCACCAGGGGACGGTGTTCACTCACCAGGGGACGGTGTTCACTCACCAGAGGACGGTGTTCACTCACCAGGGACGGTGTTCACTCACCAGGGACGGTGTTTACTTACCAGGGACGATGTTCACTCAACAGGGACGGTTTCACTCAACAGGGACGGTGTTCACTCTAAGAGACGGGGTTTCACTCCACAGGGGACAGTGTTCACCCACAGGGGACAGTGTTCACTCTACAGGGACAGTGTTCACTCACCAGGGACGATGTTCACTCACCAGACACGGTTGTTCACTCACCAGGGACGGTGTTCCCTCACCAGGGACGGTGTTCACTCTACTGGGACAGTGTTCACACACAGGGACCGTGTTCACTCACCAGGGACGGTGTTCACTCACCATGGACGGTGTTCACTCTACTGGGACAGTGTTCACTCACCAGGGACGATGTTCACTCTACAGGGACGGTGTTCACTCCGCCAGGGACGGTGTTCACTCACCAGAACGGCGTCCACTCAACAGGGACAGTGTTCACTCACCAGGGACGGTGTTCACTCTACAGGGACGGTATTCACTCACCAGGGACAGTGTTCACTCCCCCAGGGACGGTGTTCACTCACCAGGGGACGGTGTTCACTCACCAGGGGACGGTTGTTCACTCACAAGGGACTGTGTTTACTCAACCAGGGGACGGTGTTCACTCCCCAGGGACGGCGTTCACTCTACAGGGACGATGTTCACTCAACAGGACGGTGTTCACAACAGGGACGGTGTTCACTCTACAGAGACGATGTTCACTCCACAGGGGACAGTGTTCACTCCACAGGGGACAGTGTTCACTCTACAGGGACAGTGTTCACTCACCAGGGACGATGTTCACTCACCAGACACGGTGTTCACTCACCAGGGACGGTGTTCCCTCACCAGGGACGGGTTTCACTCTACTGGGACAGTGTTAACACACCAGGGACCGTGTTCACTCACCAGGGACGGTGTTCACTCACCATGGACGGTGTTCACTCTACTGGGACAGTGTCACTCACCAGGGACGATGTTCACTCTACAGGGACGGTGTTCACTCCGCCAGGGACGGTGTTCACTCACCAGGAACGGCGTCCACTCAACAGGGACAGTGTTCACTCCCAGGGACGGTGGTTCACTCTACAGGGGACGGTCTTCACTCACCAGGGACAGTGTTCACTCCCCCAGGGACGGGTTCACTCACAGGGGACGGTGTTCACTCACCAGGGACGGTGTTCACTCACCAGGGGACGGTGTTCACTCACCAGGGACGGTGTTCACTCACCAGGGACGGTGTGTTCACTCCCCCAGGGACGGTGTTCACTCACCAGGGGACGGTGTTCACTCACCAGGGACGGTGTTCCCCCCAGGGACGGTGTTCACTCACCAGGGGACGGTGTCACTCACAGGGACGGTGTTCACTCCCCCAGGGATGGCGTGTTCACTCCCCAGGGACGGTGTTGACTCACCAGGGGCCGGGTGTTCACTCACAAGGGGCCGTGTTCACTCACCAGGGGACGGTGTCACTCACCAGGGACGGTGTTCACTCACCAGGGACGGTGTTCACTCACCAGGGACGTGTGTGCTTAAGAATAGAACAACATACCATGAACACCCAAATCACGGAACTATTTACTCTAACCACCATGAGAGTAAGGACAAGACCGGAACATAACGATGCCAACACAGAAGACACTGCTAAACATAATAGGCCTATTACACCCAATTAATCTTTGTATGTGCTTCCTCCCTTATTTATCTCCTGACCATTCCTTTATTCTACTTATTTTCTCACCTGACCCCGTACTGGTATAAATCTAACGCGATCTGTAATTTCTTATCACTTGAGAATGAACCATGGAGGTTCGAAACGTTGTGCGATTTTTAATAAGTGTAATACATTCTTCAGTTATTCAATTCTTTTCTTCACCTTGAAAACAACATGAGTTTGGTGAACTCCTCTTCCAGCTGAACCCTGATGCAAGAGCATTAGTAAGAGGGATAGAAGCCCTAAATCAGAAATAGTAAATACGAAATATGCTGTCATATCAATAAGACATGCATAAAAGAAAACCTGCTGCCA
>WNGS01110252.1:0-13646 GCA_020271785.1 Procambarus virginalis
CATTTTATTACCTCCCAACTTTGTTGAGAAAGAACAAAACAGAAAATTATGCTTATGCAAAATTATGTACAATGTACCTAGTAATAAAGTTAAAATTTTGCTACAAATACCCTATTATAATTATGTGTTAAATTATGGACTTCCAATAATGATATGCATGTTAGTGGTATTACCCATACTGCCTACCTGGGGCATCCCCCTAGAGAGATAGTGGCCCCCCCCCCTAGAGAGATATTGACACAAGTTAAGGTAATCCCTTTAGTAAGGTGGTGGGTCAACATAAATAAGGACACAAATCAATATGTTCATTTAACAGTGGTATTAACATTTATATAAATTTAGCTAAGAATACGTTTTTACAAGTGTAACAAAGTGAAAGGAATGTATGAAAATTTTGATGATATATTAAAATGCTCATTGACTTGAACCTGTCTTCCTATATATAAAGTATAAAAATAGTAAACACAGTACCATTATTGTTGTCTGTAGTTATTTTTGGAACATCTGGTATGTACACCATACTGTCAAAATCCGATGATCTATCTGAAAAATTGATTGGTAGTGTAAATATTTGAATTCATTGCATAGCCTTTTATACTAACAAAAAAGAAAAATTGTACAGAAAAGCTAACACAACATTATAACACCTTTCTGTGTATTCTATGGTACAAAGAAAACAAACCTTAATTATAAGGAAAATAAACGGACAGAAGAACTATGCATACTGCTGAAACTACTTTCCACAAAAAATCTGAACCAAGGGATAGTCCCCCGAGATTTTCAATATGAAATTTCACCCTTACAATATTTAAAAAAAAAAAGCAGAAAGAGTTCAGCACAAAACTAATGTCCGATCAGCTTGGTATAACACATCTGTAAGCTCATGGCGAAAATCCTAAGGGAGGGAATCATTTACCATCTTTCAGTGAACAATCTTATTCAATCGACACACCATGGTCTTCTTAAAAACAGATGCTACCTTATAAACCTCCTCACTTTTCGGACATGGTAACATGGTACTCAAAGTGTTTCCGGTGGATGTAGTATACATGGATTATGCTAAAGACTTTAATAAGGTACCACATGGAAAACTAGCAAGGAAATTACAGGTTCATGGAAAAAATTGTAAAATGGACAAAACAATAGTTAAAACAAAGACAGCAAAGGGTCATACTAAATGGGAATGAATATGAAGAAATGTGGTAAGTTGAGTACCTCAGGGGTCCATTTTTAGGTCTAAAATATTTTCATATACTGAACATCTATGATATAGAAGAGAATATAATATAATCAACCACATCCTCATATTTGCAAATGTCTGGCGTTTCACGAGCACTTTGTCCTGGGTTCATATCCTGGCCGGGGAGGATTTACTGGGTTAGGCTAACCTAACCTAACTAACTTAACCAAACCAAACCAAGTATCTCAAGTTACAAGTATCTCTGGGAATTCTTATTATCTGCTGTTGTAGAATTGACAAAATGGACACTGTGTCAACAAAATTTTCCCACATACTCCGTCACTATGTGATGGAGTACACATAGGGCAGGGGACTGAATTGTCCCTGACAGGGACAATTCTGTAACAAATGTTCTATCATAAAACTTTGTACAGTTTATTAATTTCTTACCGTTTGATGTACCAGGATGATCCATGTGTGCTGAAGTTTTATAGCTGGAGCTGGAAGATCCTGTCGAGATGACTTCTTTAAAGAGACTAATAGCTTCCCACACATGTGTATGAATGAGTTAAGTCCTCCAGTACTTGGCCTAAGGAGTTACCAGATCTGATTTGTAGAAACTAGTGAACTATGGAGATGAGATTGTTAATAATATACTTTTTTGAGATTCATATGACTTGCAGATTAAAAACCAACCTTATTTTAAAATAGTACACTAAAGTACATAGCAAATTGCGAAATTCGTAGCTTTAACTACTTTAAAGCTAAACACTCAAGCTTTGAAAATAAGCACAATTTGCTATTTTAAACAGAATCTGGCAACTCTGATTTAGCATGTAAACATTGACTTGCATTCACAATGTAGTTATTTATTTTTCAACAATTTAAAATGGGTTATGAAAATACACACATTGGTACATTATTGCAAAGGCACTATACTATATACATATATAGATATATAAATTGTTGCAAGTCGAGCAACATATATTTTACATTGAACAACAAATGAGATTGGAAAAGCAGTATTGCCAAAATAGACCCCAGACACCCTGTGGGTAGTAATGGACCCCCATACCGACCCTATGAGGGGTAGTGGACCCCATAATAATACTATGGGCGGTAGTGGACACTATACAAACACTATAGGCGGTAGTTGACTTCATAGCGACCCTCTGGGCTGCAATGGCCGCCATACACATCCAGTGGGTGTTATTATAAATAAATAAATAAATATGTTTATTCAGGAAAGGTACATACATAAAGTGATTTTACATAAGTGGATCGATTTATAGATAGAGCTAGTACATACAATGCCTAAAGCCACTATTACGCAATGCGTTTCGGGCAAGAAAACAGTAATATCTAAAACTTAATACTAATTGAGCAAAAAGAACAAAATGTTTTGAGAACAGATACAAATAAAGATAAAAAAAGGGGGGGAACATGACTGAAAAACCAGCACAAATACAATATGTAGACAAACAGCGTTGAATAAAAAAATAAGACATGGGTTGACAATAGAGGGGTAAGGTAGGTTACAGGGAATTTATCAGGAAGTGTTTAGTTATACATAATTTTAGTTTTACATAATTTATTGGACCCCATACTCATCCTGTGGGTGGTATTGGACCCCATACCCATCCTGTGGGTGGTTGGAGCCCCATACCCATCCAGTGGGTGATAGTGGACGCCTTACTCATCCTGTGGGTGGTATTGGACCCCATACCCATCCTGTGGGTGGTATTGGACCCCATACCCATCCTGTGGGTGGTTGGAGCCCCATACCCATCCAGTGGGTGACAGTGGACGCCATACTCATCCTGTGAGTGGTATTGGACCCCATACCCATCCTGTGGGTGGTTGTGAGCCCCATGCACATCCTGTCGGTGGTAGTGGACGCCATACACATCCAGTGGATTGTATTGGACCCCATACCCTTCCTGTGGGTGGATGTGGGTGGATGGATGATCCCCATACCCATCCTGTGGGTGGATGTGACCCCCATACCCATCCTGCGGGTGGTATTGGACCCCTTACCCACCTAACAGGTTTTAGTGGACCCTATACGCATCCTATAGTTGATATATAGTAGACACCACACCATTTGCAGTAGTTTACCCCATAGAAAACATAACATCGTTTTCTGTTAGCGTTCCTACAGAACATTCTTTAAATATTTTTAAGGCACAAACTATTGTATATTATATTGATTGGTGAAGCACTGTAATTCTATGTAATAATTTATAGTGCTTATTATAATTTACTAAGAACAACTAATATTTCTCAAAACAAAACTACGAGCCTTCAATAGGATGTAGCTGATTTGTAATATTCTAAGAGCATGGACAATAGTAGGTAAATTTCACAACCCATGTGTGACCTGAAAACAACAATTTTCATTATACGTGAACCAATCACGACTATTCTGCTATCTACGTTGATGGACGGGTACTGTGAGACGTAAATTGGTACGTGATGAAGAGTTTGGGCCTTGGTAAAAAAGTTAACTCGGAATATACCACATGTGTACTAAATCACATGTAACATATGGACTTTAAGCATTAAGTCATATATGTGCTGTCTTGTGTGAGGACGGGTTGGCTTGCTCCCACACCTTGTCCCTCGGTTTTCGGTCTGTTTTGACCATTTGCCTGGGGGTTCTGTTTTGGGGGCTGTGCTTTGCCTTTCTGTGGTGTATCTCTGCCGACAAATGCGGTGGTTTGAGCTCCCCCGGATTCGATTCTGGGTTCCTTTAAGTTCTTTGGTTTCGTTCCGGAGTTTTCTTCCTCTTGGGCCCCCTTTGTGGGTTCAGGGGGCTTTGTTTCCTCATGTGTGACCCTGTTCTGCCTTCTGGGGTTCCAAGGTCTTCCTGGCTTGCAGACTGATCTTTTTGGGTCTTGGCATGTGTTGTGGTCGTGCTGGGACTTTGGGGTTTTGTTGTCGAGGTGGGCCTTTTGATGCAGTTTTGTGCTTTCTTCGCCTGGCCGGTGTGGTGCTCTCTGCCTACTGGTCGGCAGCTTGTGATTTTCTTTTTACATGTATGTGTGTGTGTGTGTACACATGTACATGTGTACACTGTGTGTGTGTGTACACATGTACATGTGTACACTGTGTGTGTGTGTGTACACATGTACATGTGTACACTGTGTGTGTGTGTGTGTATGTGTGTGTGTGCACATGTGTATGTGCATACGCACGTGTGTGTGTAACATACCTTGTGTGTGCGTGTATATATGTATATGTATGTGAATGTGTATACATAATATATATGTATATATGTGTATATGTGTATGTATACTTTTTCTTTTGGAAGGGGCTCTGTTCCCTTCTCTGTTGATGGGGCGCTGGGGGAGCAGCTTGCTCTGTTGACTCTCGCATGGTCCCGCAGTTAGTCGGCGCTTTTGGTTGTCTTCCAGCCTCTGGTGGCAGCGGTGGACGGCTTCTCCCCCCTTTGGGGGGTTCAGGGCTGGTGGGGGTGGGCTTCTTCCCCTGCGCTTCGTCATGTCATCTTAGTGGGTGCGTTGGACGTGGTCGATCCACCCCATCCTTCTGGGGGTTCCCGTCTGCTCTTTGCAGACATGGGCCTGTCGAATCTGCGGTTCTTCTGGACTTCTTCAGTCTGCACCCTGGATTCTATGCCCTTATCGGAGGACTGTTGTCTCCTGTCCGTCTTCTGTTGGAGCTGGGTGCCTGGATGGTGGCCCTGGACCTCCAGATCAATTCTTGGCACGTTCCTCTCCAGGTTTCCGGGACTGGAAAAGGCTTTTTAGGCTTGCCGCTTTTGTTGCCTTCCCTATTTTGTAATTGGCACTTAGTGTATTTACGCATCTTTACCGGATCTTGGTGCCTTGTCCGAGTCTGCTTGGGATTCGGTGTCTGGCCTACCTCGACGACTGGCTGGTGTGGGCTTCCAGTCGGTCCACCACTTGTCTGCTCGCCAAGGGTGTGGTTCTTTCCAGATCGCCGGGTTTGGTTTCCTGGTGATCTGGGTGTCGTTTCATCTGTTTCCGTCCTGGGTTTGGACCTGTCTGGGCCTTGTTTAGGGCTCTTGGGCCGCTCCTTGTCTTTCCCTCCAGAAGTGTTGCTGCGGCTGTGGTCCTGCCTTCAGCTGTTCATAAACCCGTGGGGTCGGGTTTGGCCTTGGCGTCTGTTTGGTTCCTTTGGAGACAACCCCTTCCGCCTCTCTTGCAATCGTTGGGTTCGTTCCTCCAGGGTTCTTGTGTTGGTGCTGCGTCACCAGCTTCCTCTTTGGGGTGTTTGGGGTTCCGTGCCTTGGCAACTCCTCGAGCCTTCACTTCATACGTTCATGGACGGGTCATCTCTCGCCTGGGGCTTTGTGACCAGTGCTCACCAGGTCAGCCAGGGATGGTGGGGTCTGTCCGTCCGTCGGGCTCACAGCACGGTTTGGGAGTTAGTGGCTGTCTGGTTTGCGCTTCAGAGGGTTTGGGTCACTCGGTGCTCCACTATTCAGCTCTATTCGGACTGTTCTCTGGCGGTTCTTTGCTGAGACCACAGGGTTTCTCATAGGTGTTTGACCTTTGGGGTTGGTCCCTTAGAGTGGCTCGTTTGCTGGATTCTCGGGGTTTGGCTAACCGTGACTCCTGGCCATTGACGTCTTCGAGTCGGCGTGGTCTAGGCGTCGTCCATTCTATGTGGCGCCCTTACCTGCCTGCGAGGCGTTCACGGTGGATGCCTTTCGGCAGGACTGGTCGATTTGGGGGTACCTGTTCCTCTTCTCCTGGTCCAGCTGTTGCTTCAGGTTCTGGCTCGGTTGGAAACCATTCCAATGAGAGTAGTCCTTATGGTCCCTTGGTGGCTGACCCAGCTTTATTTTCAGACGCTGCTTGGTAGGTGTCCGAACCCGGGGCATTTTCCCGCGGCTCCGCCTCTTTCGGCAGGTTGGACCGGTCCTGTACGTGACTGGTTCAGCCTTCTCCTTGGCTATTCGCGTCTGGTATTTTGACGCAGGTATCACCATCTCTGTGGTGATCAGGTGGCTTTGTTGATGGTGTCCCACCTGCAAGCTTCGTCTCGGCGACAGTACTGTATGACGTTCCTGGTGTTTCTATGCACTTTTTTCTGGCTCTTCGTAGGTTGTCTTCTCTTTCGCATCGGGTTATCTTGTACTTTCTTGGGTTTTCAGGACTACAGTTATTTGATGTTTCTTACTGTCGCCTCGTTTTGTGCAGTGCTGGCGGAGCCGCTCTGGCTTGCGTTTGGGGTGTACGTCATGTCTGCCCCGCTTCATACACTTTCTCGTGTTTTGTTTCACCTCCGGCCTGCCGTCCTGGTCATTGATCAGAGTGCCTTCTTATCTTCTCCTCAGCTTGTCGTAGCCCCTTCAGTTCAGGTTTCTGCTCTTTTGTACTGGTGGTAGGTTTGTACGTTTGCAGCCTTTCTCCGTCCTGGCGACGGCCGAGATGGCTGCTTTCCGGAGGGGTTCTTGGGTTATTGATGCTTGATTGGTTTGGCCGGGGTGCGTCCTGTGTTGTCTGGCTTTGCTTTTTGCTGTTACCTGCGTACTGTGTCTGGGGATGTATGTATGATTTGGGGATGTATGTATGGCTATACCAAAGGAAACAGAGAGTTAGTATAAATGGAGTCAAGTCAGAGTGGGAAAATGTTGTAAGTGGAGTGCCTCAAGGCTCTGTCTTGGGACCTCTGTTGTTTATAATATATATAAATGATTTAGATTCAGGTTTGAGTAGCAACATTTGCAAATTTGCCGATGATACGAAAATCGGTAGGGAAATTAATTTGGAGGAGGACTCACTATCACTTCAAGTTGATCTAGATAGGGTTTTGAAATGGTCAAAGGACTGGCAGATGCAGTTTAATGCTGATAAATGTAAAGTTCTTAGGCTAGGTAATGATGATAGAGTTACAAGATACGAGCTAGATGGTGTTGAGATTGCGAAGTCGGATTGCGAAAGGGACCTGGGAGTTATAATTAGTAAGAATTTAAAAGAAAAGGATCAATGCATAAATGTTCGTAATAAGGTAAATCGGACACTCGGATTTATTAATCGCAGCGTAAGTAACAAGACACCTGGTGTGGTTCTCAAGCTATATCTTGCTCTGGTTAGGCCCCATTTAGATTATGCAGTTCAGTTTTGGTCGCCATATTATAGAATGGATATAAATTCACTTGAACGTGTCCAGCGTAGGATGACTAAGTTAATTCCCCAAATTAGAAATCTTTCATATGAAGAAAGATTAACAAAGCTTAATTTGCATTCACTGGAAAGGCGAAGAGTTAGGGGTAACATGATAGAGGTTTACAAGTGGATGAATGGACATAACAAAGGGGATATTAATAGGGTATTGAAAGTATCAACACAGGACAGAACGCGAAACAATGGGTATAAATTGGATAAGTTTAGATTTAGGAAAGACTTGGGTAAATACTGGTTCAGTAACAGGGTTGTTGATTTGTGGAACCAATTGCCGCGTAACATTGTGGAGGTGGGATCCCTCGATTGTTTCAAGCATGGGTTGGACATGTATATGAGTGGGATTGGGTGGTTATAAATAGGAGCTGCCTCATATGGGCCAATAGGCCTTCTGTAGTTGCCTTTGTTCTTATGTTCTTATGTTCTTATGTAGCACAGGGACTCCCACTCCCTTTCCACAGCATGCCAAGGCCTTCAGAGGTTGTAATCTCTTCCGACATTGACCCAACAGTCTGTTCATCTCAGCTTCCAAACTCTCATGGGTATATCCAACATATATGCCTAAATATTTATATATATTAACTCTCTCTATATTTTTACCGTTTATTTTCAATATAATGGGCCTCCGACTTCTACATTCAAACTTAGTTTTGTTTTCATTAACCACCAGTCCCATATGGTGACACAGGTATCCGAAATTGTCCAACACTGTTTGAACCTTTGAAATATCTTTGCCCTGAAACAAAATATCATTGGCATATATGATTGGAGTTACCCCATTTGAGTATCTCTCAGATGCTATCTTATTCATTAGTACATTAAACAGGGTGTGACTCAACACGCCTCCCTGAGGTGTGCCGAGTCAAAAGACCTCACACCTGACATACAACCTTGATACCACACCTGAGCCTTCCTTTCGTAAAGATAATCCCCTATCCAGCGCAATAATCTCCCTTTAACACCAAGACCAGCTAATTCATATAAAATAACCTCTTTGTTGGCTTTATCAAAAGCTCCTTGTAAATCAATAAAAATTCTATAATAATCATTTTCATTAGCTAGACATTTAATAATACAAGCAGAGGTACTTTTTCCTTTGAGGAACCCGAACAAATTACTAGACAGCTGATCACCTATTATATATAAAAGTCTATTTAAAATGATCCTCTCCATCATTTTACAAAAACACGAGGTTAATGACACAGGTCTGTACTCTCCATTGGCTTTAGGGATAGGGATGATCATAGCTTTTTTCCATTTACTGGGAATACTGCCCTCTTTATAACTAATATTAAAGAGGTCTAAAAGTGGGCTTTTCGTCATAATGGCAAGTTCATTAAGTATTTCATAAGTTACTCCATCCTCCCCAGGGGCGGTAGATTTCCCAACTTTAATTGCCGTTATTAGTTCTTCTCTGGTAATACCTGTGCAAGTGACATCACCACTGTTACCTGCTGTAAGTATAAAATCCATTCTTAGATCTTTCCAAGAAACTAATGACACTCTCGTTACAGCGGGTAATGAACTAAGTTTGGCAGCTTCCGCCCATTTATTTACGAGACCATTTGCAATTCTTTGCGGGTCAGGATGTGCAACAAAATTATGCTTTTTACCCCTTATTTTATTTACGTCTTGCCAGATTTCTTTCAAGTTTCTGTTACTCCCAACTTTCTCTGCAAACTCCTGCCAATACTTGCTCCTAATTTCCTTTCTCTTCTCCCCACACAGCCTAGCAACTGCCAGTAAAGCATTCTTTCCTTCCTCAGTCCTACCATTCCTATTCCAATTCCTGTGAGCTCTCCTCATTGTTAATGTCCACCCCTTAAGCATCTCGTCATGTGTATAATTTTCTTTTCTGGGGGGATGCTTTTTTATACTAGATGTTTTCCGGTTCAATGTTGCATTAAATACATCTACCTCCTTAATTAAATCTTCATAAAATGCTTCTGCCGAAACTGGCTTATAAGTATCATACCAAGACTTAATATGGCCAACAAGACCCCTTAATTCTCCCTCATTAAACTTTAACCTTTTCCTCTGAAGGCAGGCATGCTTTTTATCTAGTTTAAGCTGTATTTGTAATGCAAAATGATCACTTAGCATTTCATCCACAGTAAGACAATTCCCCTCTATGCCCTCAGCATTTATCAAACAAGCATAATCTAATCTCCCTCCCCTCAAATGAGTAGGATAGGGCTCGCCCAGCAGCTGAACATCTTCATGTTCCTGCAAAAACTGGTACCATCTGCAACCATTCCTATTTGCTTTACCCCTTGATCCTAAAGCTGGATGTCTGGCATTAAAATCCCCTACCACAAGTGTATCTTCAGAAAAGAAGGAATCTGGCAAGTATCTTAAATCAAGGAGCTATCAGAGATGTATAGATTAATGAAATTTAACTCTCGGTCCTTTAATTGTATCCGCAAGCAAATACTTTCAATACCTCTATATCTCTGAGGGATTCCAGTTATCTCGACAGGTATGGTACTTTTGACATAACATGAGACCCCCCTAGTTCCTCCATCAGCATATAAGTGAAAACCTCTATAGCCATTTAGCCTCAGAATGCTACCATCCCTATCCCCAGTTTCCTGGAGTGCTACTATGTCAATATCCTCTCTAAGAGTATAATAGTGTACATCCACCGCTCTAGTTTTTAATCCATTAACGTTCCAAGATAATATTCTCAATTTACTTTCATCCATGATTAATAATAAAACTACCTTTGCCCTGCCCGTCACATTCCATTAGATACGAGAGTACCTTAGAAACTTCTTTCCAACACCGTAACATTTTTTCTTTCTCCTCACTTGCACAACTACTACTAACATCGAAGGTAATATTATTCATATCTATTTTCTTTGTTATTTCTGTATACCGTTTTACTTTAACCGATCTTTCAACATTTGTCACAACAGGAGGTTGAACACCGCTAACACTACTAGAAGGTGTATGCTCCTGACTATCCTCTATCATCGTTACGTCATGCACATCATTACTTTCTTCTACGCACTTTTCACTTTCTATTTCACGTCCTGTTTTACTTTCAGTTACACGTCCTGTTTCACCACCATCTTCACCCCGTCTACCTTCCATAGCCAATTTTTCCAATGCCTCAATCCTCTTATCTAGTTTTTTTAGATACTCCAAAATTTGATTACCAACCTCAGAGGTGACCATATTGTCCTGAACCTTGTCCTCACAAGGTTTCAGTTTTTCCACTGCCTGATTTACTTTCCCTAGGCTCGCCTTTATTTTCTCCGTCCCTTTCTCCCACACATTGATCATAGGGGCTGTCGTTGGCTTCCAGCTGTTTCCGCCAAGTTCCTCTTGCACAATCTTTCCTTGCTGCGAGGACACATCTATCCTGCTTGCAGGACCCGTCCTAGTCTCTTTCAGATGAGGCTTCATGGGGCATAGAGAGGAACCAGCATTGTGGCTGCCTCGACAGTTGCAACAGAATGGTACGATTTTTTCACTTCTGTCAATCTTGACTCTACATTCTCGCGAGTCGTGTTTTTTCCCACAATACCGATACCTGGGGTCAAACTGGCATTTCCATGCCATATGTCCCCAACGTGAGCACTTCATGCACAGTATGGGCTCCTCAACGTATTTTGCAACGTTCCTATAGCCTAGTCCTTGCACAAAAATTTTCTCTGGCGCCTCACCCTTTACCAAGGCAACAACCTGGCTTTGTTTGTCACCACGGACAATGTTTCTCTTTGCCCAGACAACATTATCATTGTTAAGAAGAAGACAGTCAGGATCTAAATAAGTTGGAAACTTGAAAACAATGATCTTTGTGTGCAACATACCTTCTTCTGGGGGAACCATCACTACATTTTCAAAACCAACCGTCGTGAGGCGTTCCACGGCCTGTTCAGTCCCAACTGTTATATAGGGCCGGTGAAGACCCTCCTTGAAGAGTGGTTCGTAATCCAAACATTCTTTAGCCAGACGTACCGTCCACGCCAGCTTTTGGTGGAAATTCAATTGGCATGTTGTAGGGAACAACAGCCTCTTCCTTCTATTAACTGGCTTGTCTTGAGTCCTGCTGAGTAGGGTCTCATTCTTCGGTCTCTTTGTAATTTCATCGTCACTCTCACTGTCTCGCTGTCTGTTCATATTTCTCCGTTTCTTTCTGTTAATTGCTACTTCAAACGGTCTGTTATCATCTTGTCTGTCCTACTCACTACCACTTAGGCATACCGCCTCAGCCATTTCTTCGACACTGTCAACAATCGAGAACAAATTCACAATATCCTGTATCACCACGTGCAAAAATGAAGAGTGTGGGGCAAGACTCCACCTCCCACCAAGAGCGCCAACCCCGTGACCGCCTGTGACCGTGGTCCGGACACAACTGATGCCTACCTTTCTGGGTGCCTAACCCCAGTCGATGGTAGATAAGGAAAACCCCAACCACAAGGGGGTTTTCCAGGGCCATTGCTCCCTGAAACCTCTCTGAAGGGGCCAGGTTCTGGCACTGGTCCCTGGTAGGTCTGAACTCCTTAGCTAAGGTCCCGGTCTAATATAACATACATTAGCCCGATAAGCTCCAGGGAGCCTCCGGGGCTCACCCAGAAAATGGCGTTTCATTACATTCAACGCTGGTTTTATGGGGTACTGTGTCAAAGGCTTTCTGGCAGTCCAGGAAAATGCAGTCGGCCCACCCTTCCCTTTCCTGCATAGTTTTTGTTGCCTGGTCATAGAATTCTAGTAAACCTGTGAGGCATGATTTACCATCTCTGAACCCATGTTGGTGGTGCATAAGTTATTTCCCTCCAGATGCTCTACGAGCTTTTTCCTCACGATCTTCTCCATTACCTTGCATGATATACAAGTTAGGGAAACTGGCCTGTAGTTCAGTGCCTCTTGCCTGTCACCCTTCTTGTATATTGGGACTACGTTAGCTGTTTTCCACCTTTCTGGTAGGTCTCCTGTTTCCAGTGACCTGTTATACACCATAGAGAGTGGCACACTTAGTGCTCCTGCACCTTGCTTTAGTATCCATGGTAAGATTCTGTCAGGCCCAACAACCTTTGTCACATCCAGTTCCAACAGACACCTTTTGACCTCATCACTGGTGAGGTCAAATTCCTCCAAGGTTGCTTGCTTTGCCTCCGCCTCATTTAGTACAGGGGCTTCTCCTTGTTCTATTGTGAAGACCGCCTGGAATCTCTTGTTGAGTTCACACACCTCAAGGTGTGTGGTCAAGGAGAGCCTTTCAGGCTAATTTAATTTTTAGTTCCTCACTTGTCACTGTACCGAGAGCAATTTGTGCATCAATCAACCAGTCCTCAATATCTCTGTTTCGGGCTAGTGGGTTCCTGGGTAGTTCTCCTGTGTGTAACCTAGGGACTCTGGATGGATTATGAACTGTAGCCCATAAGGGTTACCACGTGGTACCAAGGAAGGGTTCGTATTACAAGGGACTTTTGCTGGTATATTACTTGCCTTGCAGTGATGGCAGGGTACTGTATCCTCCTTAGTGGGTAAGGTCCCCGATGTCTGGACACTTGTCTGGGCTTGATTTATGTTGACATCTTCGTGGTGGCCCCCTGGTGTGCAGGTTCTACACTGCTTTGCCCTTCATGGCTAACCTTCCTAGGGGTAGATAACCTGTGTCTTTCACCCCCATCACTCAGGCTAAGGGTTATCACTGACAAATTGCTCTCATCACCAGTATACTCCAGGGAGTACCCGATGTGTCTCCACTCATGTCAATCGAGACAAAACCTGAAAAGTCTGCTCCGGGGTTCGGGGTAGCAGGGTAGCCATGGTAAACAAAAGAGGAGGGTGGGGAGAAGGGCACTCAGACCTTTGAAACCAAACACAAGTGGGAACACACTGACTTTTCCTTAACTTGCCCTTGCTGGATGAACAAAAGATCATGAAATCAAAACTTTACCCTGCAGGTGGCTGTCAACAATAAACCTGTAGATATCCTAGCATTCATACAAATTTAACTTCCCCCTGGCTACACATAAATTTTAAGAATGTCACACATTCAAATATAAGCACATGGTTATCACAAGGCACCTGACATAAGTAAATTTGGCCACCACTTCACAGTGGTCACACATTGTATATAAATAAATTACATTCTAAAAACAACATAAGAGCCCGAGAATTAGTGATGACGTCTACTAGCAAAATAACCTCAAAATAGACAGTGCAATTGGCCACAGTTGTAGCCTAGGTAAAATACTCCCTAGACTGAATATATATATATATTATATATATATATATATTATATATATATATATATATATATATATATATATATA
>WNGS01110254.1:0-11849 GCA_020271785.1 Procambarus virginalis
TTAGTAGCTTACCTGTCACCCTTCCAATATGTTCCAGTTTCCAGAACAACCTCTTATGGGAAACTCTGTCGAAAGCCTTTTTTTAGGTCCAGATAGATGCAGTCAACCCAACCATCTCTTTCCTGTAAAATCTCTGTTGCCCGATTATAGAAACTGAGTAAGTTCGTTACACAGGATCTTCCAGATCGAAAACCATACTGTCGGTCTGATATTATATCATTTCTCTCCAGGTGTTCTACCCATTTAGTTTTAATTATTTTTTCCAATATTTTGACTATTACACTTGTCAATGATACAGGTCTATAATTAAGAGGGTCTTCCCTGCTTCCACTTTTGTAGATTGGAACTATGTTAGCCTTTTCCCACACATCAGCTACAACTCCTGTAAACAGGGATGCCTGAGAAATCAGCTGAAGTGGAATGCTGAGCTCAGGTGCACATTCTCTCAGAACCCATGGTGAAACTCCATCTGGACCAACTGCCTTATTCTTACTTAGCTCCTTGAGCATTTTTTCCACTTCGTCTCTAGTCACCTCTATGTGCTCTATGTTGTTCTCTGGAATTCTTATTGTGTCTGGTTCCCTAAAGATTTCATTTTGTACAAACACACTTTGGAACTTTTCGTTTAGTGTTTCACACATTTCCTTTTCATTTTCCGTGAATCTATTTCCCATTATCAACCTCTGATAATGTATGTGTGTGTGTGTGTGTAATTACCTAAGTGTATTTACAGGATGAGAGCTACGCTCGTGGTGTCCCGTCTTCCCAGCACTCTTTGTCATATAACGCTTTGAAACTACTGACGGTCTTGGCCTCCACCACCTTCTCCCCCAACTTGTTCCAACCGTCTACCACTCTGTTTGCGAAAGTGAATTTTCTTATATTTCTTCGGCATCTGTGTTTAGCCAGTTTATATCTATGACCTCTTGTTCTTGAAGTTCCAGGTCTCAGGAAATCTTTCCTGTCGATTTTATCAATTCCTGTTACTATTTTGTATGTAGTGATCATATCACCTCTTTTTCTTCTGTCTTCTAGTTTTGGCATATTTAATGCTTCTAACCTTTCCTCGTAGCTCTTACCCTTCAGTTCTGGGAGCCACTTAGTAGCATGTCTTTGCACCTTTTCCAGTGTGTGTGTGTGTGTGTGTGTGTGTACGTACCCCCCCCCCTCCAGAAATGTCATCACTGTTGTTATAATGGAAGGGAACTCCCCTTCCAAACACTAACACCTCTCCTCCTCCCCCTTCCTCACTGTCTTCCATATGCTAACAAGAGTCCTCAATAAAGGTAAGGTACCTATGAGTATTATGCTGTATAAAATGTATTTTTTAGTCAATATTTTTGGGGGTGTTGAACGGATTAATTCAATTTACATTATTTCTTATGGGAAAATTCGTTTCGGTTATCAAAAAGTCTCTGGGAATGGATTAAATTAAAAATCTGAGGTACCACTGTAGAAGGTTCTGAAGGATTCCTTACACAGGTTTCTGAAGGCAGTTCTGACATTACTGTAGCCAGTCTTGTATAAGCCGCTGATGTTATTCTTTTGATGTGGGCTTCAGGAGACAGGTTTGGCGTGATATCAACTCCTAAATCTTTCTTTTTGTCAGTTTCATGAAGGACTTCATCTCCCATTTGGTATCCTGTGTCTGGCCTCCTATTTCCTCCACCTAGTTTCATTACCTTACATTTACTTGGGTTGAACTTTAGCAGCCATTTGTTGGACTATTCCTTCAGTTTGTCTAAGTCATCTTGAAGTCTCATACTATCTCCCTCTGTCTTAATCCTCCTCATAATTTTTGCATCATCAGCAAACATTGAGAGGAATGAGTATTTCCTTTGGGAGATAATTTACATATATCGGAAACAGTATAGGTCCAAGAACTGATCCCTGTGGAACTCCACTGGGATGCCTCGCCATCCTAAGACCTCACCCCTAACAGTGACTGTCTTCTGTTGGTTAGGTACTCCTTTATCCAATGGAGTACCTTCCCTTGCACTCCTGCCTGCATCTCCAGCTTGTGCACTAGTCTCTTATGTGGTACTGTGTCAAAGGCTTTTTGGCATTCCAAAAATATGCAGTCTGCCCACCCCCTCTCTTTCTTCCCTAATCATAGAATTCAATTAATCCTGTGAGGCATGATTTGTCTCTGAATCTATTGCCATGATTGTATGATGTGGTCTTGGTATAATGTTCCACACAAAGATAAATTTATATGACTAGAAAAAACACAACACAATGAGTCTATCGCCATGACTGTATGATATTTTGTGTTTTAAGTCGAACATTAATGTTCTCTTGAGAATTAAAAATACCAGAAAATTTGCAGTTTTAATAAAAGCTTTTAAATCTACTTTGCACTCTTAGACTTTTAGGTTTAACACCTAAAAGCCTATAATGTGTCAGTATACGTGGCACTTTAAATATATATATATATTTATCTGGTAATAACAGTAGTACTAAATGGTACATTACCCACAAAGGAAAGCAACAGCTCAAATGGTTTCAGTAAACTCAGGTGCAAGGCAAGTTGCATCAGTTGTTAATTTTTTCGTTTTAAAAATAGTTAATACAGCATTAAAAAACACTCAAGTTTCTGAAACTTTAGTCTGTATTCTGTATGTTTCTTCATATTACCTAACACTCTTTTGCATATTAAGAATACACTGAAAATTTTCAGATTTTAAAGTTATAAAATCATTTCAGAAATTTACAATTGTACATTAAAAACCAATCTGGCACCAAAAAAGGTGCATCGAGCAACAAATCTGTTATATTACAGCAAAAGCCAAAACTTACTGCATAACATGTCTAACCTTAGGGTGTTTTCAGAACTTAATCTATTCCTTTAGAATTAGTACATCACATGCCCAGGCACAAATATCAGAACAGTTAAGATAATTATGATAAAAATGCCAACTAAGGTTTTATAAAAAAATGTCAATCTCAAACATGTTATTCAGAAGCTGCTACAATGACAACTATATAATATATTACTTCCGATGGCAATTAAATTAAACAATTTGAAATTTAATGTGCAATCACTATGAAGATACCATCTTAAAAGTCACAGAAAACTGTCCCTAAAAGCAAAATGTTTTGTGGGCTTGCTACTTAATGCTCAAACTAACCCATCATCAGGTACTAGGAAATGTATGTGTACCTATAGCAAATTTCATGTAGATTGACTCTTTTTGTTCTCATAATGTCACACTCCTACTAAAGAAATTCCTATGTAGGAAAATATTAGGTCTTAAAGTGCCCCACTAGAGGCCTACACTGACCAGAGAAAGCTGGATTGACTGTGTGTGTCTTAAGTGTGAAGTCAATCCAGGTGTTCAAGACATCTGGAAATGCAGCATCAGAAAATAAACAAAAACTAACACTTCAAATTCATTAGATGAAGATACTTAAAAATAATATATAATTTTTATCATTATAATTGCCAATATATTAAATATTAAGAACCTAGGAAAAACACTTACAGAAACAGTGTAAAAATTATTTAACAAAAACACATGTTTTTAATTAATGTTTGATATTTAGAACTGATAACTATATGTTTATAATGTATCAACCAAGAGAGAACACCTGCCTCATCTGGCACTTTTAGTTTATCACCGTTAAAAGTTATAAACATTACACTGGTATAAATAAATTACATAAATGTCTGGAAAGTAGGTTACTGTGCATTGTGTTAAAACTATACTAACTTTAGAATATAATATTTTACAAGACTACAATTCACAATGAAAACTATAGCAATTTTCTTCTAAGCAGAAAAAGAGGTTATTGTAAATTTAACACGTAACTTGAGCATATCCAAAAAGTTGATTAACTTGTGCACTGAAGTCAATCATATTTTCTGCATGCTCCCAAAAGTGTAACACTGATGCAGCTGACACCAAGTCACATTGCATCATGCACACAATACACATTATTTGGTGCACTCCCTTCCTGAGCTCATCATCAAGCCCCAACACTGGGAAATTTGACATGTAAAATGTGAGATCATATGCCATTTGTCTTGTTTAGGAAAATATAAGAAAGATTTGGTCAAGTATTGAAACCTTACTTTTGTGTTAGTCATTCAAAAGCATATAGTACAGATTAATATGATAGCAAATATATATTTATATTTACAAACAAGAAATGACATAGGGCTCAACTGGCAGCCACTTGTTTACAGTGCCTGTGCAATAATGTTCCTGAGCATGTTATTACATCTAATTATGTAATTGTACCAAGATGTTCCTGAGTTTGTGGTAACCATTAACTGCAGTAGTGATATGATATATTAAATTACCTAGATGATAAACCCCAACATATTACTCCAAACTTTATATCTGGAATGCTGACTTAGACACAAGACGTTTCAGTATTTTATTTGACAAAATCTAGTATTATATACAGTATATATTGATATAAAAAGTAACTTAATGCCCCTTAAATAGTTAATAGTAAGAACGATAGTAACAGATAATATAAAAAAAAAATAAATAAATAAAGATTGAAAATAATCATGTCATTCTAAGCGAGAAGAGAAAATAATCATGTCATTCTAAGAGCTAGAAGCAGCACTCCTACTAGCATCATCTGGTAGCACCAGTGTCCTCTAAAAACAATGGTGAGAGTGGCAATTGTGCTACATTTTTGTCATTCTCAAGAACTGTTACTCGCTACTTTTATAGGGTTATGTTATAACAATTCTAGTGACGTCGGGCACTGATAAAGACGGTGAAAAAAAAGTGTCAAATTAAAAAGCTACATATCCACACAATTGTTCTTTTAGGGCAAATTATGCATGTTGGGTGAGCACAGGTCGTGGCAACTTTTATGACAGCTGCACTTTAGGGTGTTAAGGAGGCAGTGCCACACAAACCAATTATTAACCATGTGAAACCGTTTAATGATCTATTTACTTTACCTCACGAAGAAGTCACACATGCATAATCACCTCAAATATAACAGATGACTGTACATACAGAATTTTGAAGATAATTATTATTTTAATCTCTGTACAATGTAGATAAGTGAAAAAAATTGTAAGCCTCATTATTCTCAGTTAAAGCTGAAGTTGTAGTATTGTTCTAACTGAAGTCCATTTACCTTTCACCCCCCTACTATATAATCATACTAGCTTAGTAGTTTCTCTTTATAATTACCTTATATTCCCCAAAGTGCTTTTCTTTATGCACTGTACAGTATATATAATCTGCCCCAAAGTCGACCTCTCCTCTTGAATAATACATCATTTTGATACACAAATCTCCAATATCAAAATATGGTGTACTATAAATCATAGCAAGACTTATGTTTTGCATATGTGGGTCCTCTGTTAGATTAAGTTCAGTCATTTCAGTACGTCATTTTTGTGACACCTCGAGTGGGCGGGTTGCCAAAATAACAGAGGGTATAATCTTCCCTTCCCTTTCTCTTGACTAGGTCTCCTTATTGAGTGTGTGTCAAGCACCAACAGTCTAGAATGTTGGTGCTTGACAGCCCAGTTTGAAGTAGGAATTTCAACCTGAATTATCGAACTCTTCATAAGCAACATTTAACTCTTTGGTTGAGAGTCACAGAATTCAGAATTGCTTTACTGTTTTGATATTACAACCCTGAAAACTAACTTTTGTCTCAATCAGCGTTGAGCCTTGTGTGAATGGAAACATGACAATTAACAAGATTCCCTATTTATGAAATGGACATTACATCTCCCAACTGATGACATTTGACCTTAAAAATAGCTTTCCCCAATTCGAGCATTTAAAGTATGCTTCTTGAAATTATTCACAATGCAGATGTTTAACTATGCAGTTTAAACATGTGTTTACTGAAGAGGATATTGAATAGTTTGACAATGGATAAAAGCAGTAAATATTTTCTGAATGACTTTAAATGGAGTTCTTACCGTAAAGTAGTATTTCAGGCTATAAAGTACAAGTGTTTTAAATCATACCTTCATTGACT
Source organism: Procambarus virginalis (assembly GCA_020271785.1). NCBI lineage: Eukaryota > Metazoa > Arthropoda > Malacostraca > Decapoda > Cambaridae > Procambarus > Procambarus virginalis. Next base: position 5,971 of record WNGS01110254.1, read on the forward strand.
TAGGCTTTATCTCTCAATTGGAACATTCACATTTGCTAGTCTTTTTTTTCTTCTTACTACAGTTAATTTATTGAGATAGTCGACATTACTTGTGGGCCCTTTACAGCTCCTCATAGTTTTATGATATGGTCTGATTGTATGCTATATATTACAATTATTTCCCCACAAAGTGGAGCTGAAAATGTTAACTGAATTTTGCGCATATCAATTGAAAAATGAAGTTGTCTCCGTCAGATATAAGGAAAATAAAGGCAAATGAGGCTATGTACCATACCCTAGAAAACAGTTGTCCATGGAAGATGTTCAGCTCATAAATATTTGTTGATTACTGTATTGCTCTTCAGTTTCAGATTGACAAGATGAAGATCCATCTTCCTAGTATTTTATTATTATTTTTTTATTTTGCTTGTGTTACAACGTATAAAAGATCTAATGGCAATAGCAAAAAATATGAGAATTTTGCTCTTACATTACTGTATGTTATCCTGGATAGTGTAAACATTGCATTTCCAAATGTTTAGCATGCTTATGCCTTCACAATTTCTCTAACATTTTGATGTTGTGTGATGTTGCTATCTAGTGGCCATGATGAGAACAGTAAGCTGGAGGCTTGTCATAGGTCCCCCCCCCCCTCCACATTTGTCATAATTTTATGAGCTGGATTTTGAATCGCAGCAGTGTTTTGGCAGTTCCATGAGATTATAACCCTGTGGGTGAAAAAAGCATCCCCCTGGTTTCACTCCTACATTGTGGCTTGCTGAACTTGAAACTATTGTTCCGTGTAATGTGTTACAGGTGACCTTTCAAGGTTCTCTGCATCAATATCCTTCAAATTGTTCAGTATTTTAAAAGGTTTGATGAGATCAGCCCTGTCATGTCTGGTTTGCAGTGTTAACTCTGTGGCATTTATCTGTATACACACACACACACTGTACAGTATATGGATTTCTATTAAATTCTCTGAATACAGTATTACTATTCCTAATTATTTTTATAATGAAATAAATTGCAAATCTTTAAAAAATCATTTTAATAAAAGCACAAAATCATGTTGTTTTTGTTTATAATGAAGCTGCCATCATTATATTTCCTGCTTGAAGTCTGGATTCTTAGGACTCCAAGTCAGGGTATCGGGCAAGTGGTAGAGAGTATGGAAGGGATGGAATGTATGGACTTAATATTTGAAAGGCAAATAAATTTCTGTTGTTGACCAAACCACACACTGGAAAGTGAAGGGACAACGACGTTTCAGACCATCCTGGACCATTCTCAAGTCGATTGTGAAACATGACAATTAGCAACAAGATAAATTAAGTGTTTATAGTATTTACATTTCAAATGATGGTAAGCAGTGGTTAAGAGTAGTTCAGTATACACTCCATCTTCAACACAGAGAACTCAAATCAATTACATGCATTAGCCATTCCTTATTTATGAAATGGACGTTACGTCTCCCAACTGATGACATTTGACCTCAAAAATAGCTTTTCCTAATTCGAACATTTAAAGTATGCTTCTTGAAATTCTTTACAATGCAGATGTTTAACTATGCAGTTAATACATGTGTTTGCTGAAGAGGATATTGAATAGTTTTACAATGGATATAAGCGGTAAATATTTTCTGAATGACCTTAAATGGGGGTTCTTACTGTAAGGTAGTATTTCAGGCTATAAAGCCTTGAGAATGGAATGGAATGGTTCACAGTCGACTAGAGAATGGTCCAGGACGGACCGAAACATCGTCATCCCTTCACTTTCTAGTGTGTGGTTTGGTCACACATGCTTGGCTTGGCATATTTCAGCCATGTCATTGTGACTCCTCGTCTGTAAATTTCTGTTGGTTACATTATGCAAAAATACCTGAAAATTTCTTGGATGTCAGAGAATACCTCCCAGTGCATCCAGTAATGAAGCACTACTTAACAATATGCAATGTAATATCTGCAAATTATATTACTGTAGTTTATTGAAGGTTATGTATTCCAGGTTTAACAAATAAATAAAATGATCATTCTATATGCTCTTCACGAGATATATGCAGATATATTTTGCCCTTTTTTACCGTCTATCGGGGATAAAGTTGCCACTCCATGCATGTGTGTATTAGTAGTAGTAGTAGTAGTGAAAGGGTTATAAGCCCCAATATATGTAGTGTATAGATTCAAATCTAAATTCCATGACTCTAAATAAGGTTAACCATACTTCTCAATACTGCCTCGACTAGAAATGTTCACTTTAGAAACATTTCCAAGTAAAGCATTGCTTTACTTGGAAATGTTTTCTAAAGTGAACATTTCTAGTCGAGGCAGTATTGAGAAGTATGGTTAACCTTATTTAGAGTCATGGAATTTAGATTTGAATCTATACACTACATATATTGGGGCTTATAACCCTTTCACTACTACTACTACTACTAATACACACATGCATGGAGTGGCAACTTTATCCCCGATAGACGGTAAAAAAGGGCAAAATATATCTGCATATATCTCGTGAAGAGCATATAGAATGATCATTTTTATTTATTTGTTAAACCTGGAATACATAACCTTCAATAAACTACAGTAATATAATTTGCAGATATTACATTGCATATTGTTAAGTAGTGCTTCATTACTGGATGCACTGGGAGGTATTCTCTGACATCCAAGAAATTTTCAGGTATTTTTGCATAATGTAACCAACAGAAATTTACAGACAGGAGTCACAATGACATGGCTGAAATATGCCAAGCCAAGCATGTGTGACCAAACCACACACTAGAAAGTGAAGGGATGACGATGTTTCGGTCCGTCCTGGACCATTCTCTAGTAGACTGTGAACCATTCCATTCCATTCTCAAGGCTTTATAGCCTGAAATACTACCTTACAGTAAGAACCCCCATTTAAGGTCATTCAGAAAATATTTACCGCTTATATCCATTGTAAAACTATTCAATATCCTCTTCAGCAAACACATGTATTAACTGCATAGTTAAACATCTGCATTGTAAAGAATTTCAAGAAGCATACTTTAAATGTTCGAATTAGGAAAAGCTATTTTTGAGGTCAAATGTCATCAGTTGGGAGACGTAACGTCCATTTCATAAATAAGGAATGGCTAATGCATGTAATTGATTTGAGTTCTCTGTGTTGAAGATGGAGTGTATACTGAACTACTCTTAACCACTGCTTACCATCATTTGAAATGTAAATACTATAAACACTTAATTTATCTTGTTGCTAATTGTCATGTTTCACAATCGACTTGAGAATGGTCCAGGATGGACTGAAACGTCGTTGTCCCTTCACTTTCCAGTGTGTGGTTTGGTCAACAACAGAAATTTATTTGCCTTTCAAATATTAAGTCCATACATTCCATCCCTTCCATACTCTCTACCACTTGCCCGATACCCTGACTTGGAGTCCTAAGAATCCAGACTTCAAGCAGGAAATATAATGATGGCAGCTTCATTATAAACAAAAACAACATGATTTTGTGCTTTTATTAAAATGATTTTTTAAAGATTTGCAATTTATTTCATTATAAAAATAATTAGGAATAGTAATACTGTATTCAGAGAATTTAATAGAAATCCATATACTGTACAGTGTGTGTGTGTGTATACAGATAAATGCCACAGAGTTAACACTGCAAACCAGACATGACAGGGCTGATCTCATCAAACCTTTTAAAATACTGAACAATTTGAAGGATATTGATGCAGAGAACCTTGAAAGGTCACCTGTAACACATTACACGGAACAATAGTTTCAAGTTCAGCAAGCCACAATGTAGGAGTGAAACCAGGGGGATGCTTTTTTCACCCACAGGGTTATAAACTTATGGAACTGCCAAAACACTGCTGCGATTCAAAATCCAGCTCATAAAATTATGACAAATGTGGAGGGGGGGGGACCTATGACAAGCCTCCAGCTTACTGTTCTCATCATGGCCACTAGATAGCAACATCACACATCATCAAAATGTTAGAGAAATTGTGAAGGTATAAGCATGCTAAACATTTGGAAATGCAATGTTTACACTATCCAGGATAACATACAGTAATGTAAGAGCAAAATTCTCATATTTTTTGCTATTGCCATTAGATCTTTTATACGTTGTAACACAAGCAAAATAAAATAATAATAAAATACTAGGAAGATGGATCTTCATCTTGTCAATCTGAAACTGAAGAGCAATACAGTAATCAACAAATATTTATGAGCTGAACATCTTCCATGGACAACTGTTTTCTAGGGTATGGTACATAGCCTCATTTGTCTTTATTTTCCTTATATCTGACGGAGACAACTTCATTTTTCAATTGATATGCGCAAAATTCAGTTAACATTTTCAGCTCCACTTTGTGGGGAAATAATTGTAATATATAGCATACAATCAGACCATATCATAAAACTATGAGGAGCTGTAAAGGGCCCACAAGTAATGTCGACTATCTCAATAAATTAACTGTAGTAAGAAGAAAAAAAAGACTAGCAAATGTGAATGTTCCAATTGAGAGATAAAGCCTAAGTCAATGAAGGTATGATTTAAAACACTTGTACTTTATAGCCTGAAATACTACTTTACGGTAAGAACTCCATTTAAAGTCATTCAGAAAATATTTACTGCTTTTATCCATTGTCAAACTATTCAATATCCTCTTCAGTAAACACATGTTTAAACTGCATAGTTAAACATCTGCATTGTGAATAATTTCAAGAAGCATACTTTAAATGCTCGAATTGGGGAAAGCTATTTTTAAGGTCAAATGTCATCAGTTGGGAGATGTAATGTCCATTTCATAAATAGGGAATCTTGTTAATTGTCATGTTTCCATTCACACAAGGCTCAACGCTGATTGAGACAAAAGTTAGTTTTCAGGGTTGTAATATCAAAACAGTAAAGCAATTCTGAATTCTGTGACTCTCAACCAAAGAGTTAAATGTTGCTTATGAAGAGTTCGATAATTCAGGTTGAAATTCCTACTTCAAACTGGGCTGTCAAGCACCAACATTCTAGACTGTTGGTGCTTGACACACACTCAATAAGGAGACCTAGTCAAGAGAAAGGGAAGGGAAGATTATACCCTCTGTTATTTTGGCAACCCGCCCACTCGAGGTGTCACAAAAATGACGTACTGAAATGACTGAACTTAATCTAACAGAGGACCCACATATGCAAAACATAAGTCTTGCTATGATTTATAGTACACCATATTTTGATATTGGAGATTTGTGTATCAAAATGATGTATTATTCAAGAGGAGAGGTCGACTTTGGGGCAGATTATATATACTGTACAGTGCATAAAGAAAAGCACTTTGGGGAATATAAGGTAATTATAAAGAGAAACTACTAAGCTAGTATGATTATATAGTAGGGGGGTGAAAGGTAAATGGACTTCAGTTAGAACAATACTACAACTTCAGCTTTAACTGAGAATAATGAGGCTTACAATTTTTTTCACTTATCTACATTGTACAGAGATTAAAATAATAATTATCTTCAAAATTCTGTATGTACAGTCATCTGTTATATTTGAGGTGATTATGCATGTGTGACTTCTTCGTGAGGTAAAGTAAATAGATCATTAAACGGTTTCACATGGTTAATAATTGGTTTGTGTGGCACTGCCTCCTTAACACCCTAAGTGCAGCTGTCATAAAAGTTGCCACGACCTGTGCTCACCCAACATGCATAATTTTGCCCTAAAAGAACAATTGTGTGGATATGTAGCTTTTTAATTTGACACTTTTTTTTTCACCGTCTTTATCAGTGCCCGACGTCACTAGAATTGTTATAACATAACCCTATAAAAGTAGCGAGTAACAGTTCTTGAGAATGACAAAAATGTAGCACAATTGCCACTCTCACCATTGTTTTTAGAGGACGCT
>WNGS01110271.1:0-19841 GCA_020271785.1 Procambarus virginalis
AAACTCGCTGGAAGCGAGGGGGGGCTCTGGGGTCACATCCATCGGACGCACGCGCCCCCAGGGGTTTCCCAGGGTCCCGAGCGTTTTACTATAAGAGGACTCGCGCTCAGGTAATCCCAGGCAGGGTACTGCTAACCGGCACCCAAAACTACCAAACAACTTTCTAAGAGCTGAACCCCGGGATGTGTACACTCACGGGGACCTAGCAGGGGTGCCACCAGAAATACTCAGAACACAAGGGACCCAAGGGCAAGAACGAAGGCAGACCCCCCCACCAGGTAGATAAACAAAAAGAAAAAGAAAACCCCGCAAGAGGACAGCATACCCAAGCGGAACAGAGCCGGCCGCTATGATTGGAAAAGACAAGCTGCACAGTACCCTGCGCCCCACCAGTGCAAAACTGCCCCTTACCCTAAGGCGACCAAGGGAGACAGAACACCCGAGCACACAAAGAGCGGCCGAAAACCAAGCAGTAAACGGCCTAGCAGGGGCAGACCCCAAGGAACTTGTGGAAGGTGGCCCCAAGTCCCAAGGGCAGTACTTACAGGGCACCTAGGGAAGGGAACCCTAGGCGCATGCAGCCCGAGTACTGGAGAATCACTCTCGGCTCACGCACCACCTAGAAAAACAGACACTACACTCTAGGTACAGTGCTGAAACAACCACTGGAGCCGGAGCACATAACCGGTGCCTATAGCATCAGCCGAAGAACTGATGGGTGGATAGCTGGCGTGTGAGGTCTGGGGCTCCCCCTTCCCCCTCCCGGGGAGGGGGGAACTGCGCAGACAGCGGTGCGGTGACGTGTGACGTCGTACTAGTTTGCTTGTTTTCTGTTGGGGAGTTCTATCCACTAGTTCGACTTTTGGTAGCAATTTTAACCATAATAGGGGTTTGTTTTGGGGCGCTTACCTTTCTGGGTGCCTGTCCCGGTCGATGGCAGACATAGAATGCTTCCAATCACACGGGGGCTTCTATAGGCCATTGCTCCCCTCGTCTCTGAGGGGGCCCGGTTCTGGCCGTGGTCCCCGGTAGGCCTAAGAACTCCATACACATGACTGATGCCAAAGTCTGACATTAGCATATCAGCCTGGGATAGCTCCGGGGAGCCAACGGGGCTCCCCCCAGAAAACACTATCGCAGGCATTTCACATTCTTTGGAGACAAACCCTAGATACTGGCGTTATCCCTGACATACTAAAAACAGCAGAGATAGCACCACTCCATAAAGGAGGAGATAAGGCAGAGGCAAAAAATTACAAACCGATAGCACTAACATCGCACTTCATAAAAATATTTGAGAGTGCTGAGAAGATAGATCACAAAATACATGGAATCACAGCATCTCCATATCCCCGGACAACATGGTTTCAGAACAGGGCGCTCTTGCTTGTCACAGTTGTTGGACCACTATGACATGGCATTAGATGCCATAGAAGACAGACAAAATGCTAATGTAATTTACACAGATTTCGCAAAAGCCTTTGACAAATGTGACCATGGTGTTATTGCACATAAAATGCATTCAAAAGGAATTACTGGAAAAATAGGCAGACGGATTTACAATTTCCTGATTAATAGAACCCAATGTGTAATAGTTATTAAAATAAAATCCGGTCCATCAACCGTGAAGCTCAATCCCCCAGGGTACTGTGCTTGCTCCAGTACTTTTTTTCATCCTCATATTGGACATGACAAGGACACAATAGTACTGTATCATCCTTTGCAGATGACACTAGGATTTTCATGAGAGTAGACAACATAGAGGACACTGCAAACCTTCAATCAGATGTAAATCAGGTCTTTCTATGTGCTACAGAAAATAATATGGTGTTTAACGAAGTTCCAGCTCATGCGCTACAGAAAAATTGAAAATATAAAAACGGAAACCACGTACAAAACTCGGTCAAATCATAACATAGAACGTAAAGGCAATGTAAAGGATTTGGGTGTACTCATGTCGGAAGACCTTACCTTTAAAGAACAAAATAACGTAGTTGTCACAACTGCAAGAAAAATGACAGGTTGGATATCAAGAACCTTTCACACTGGAGATACTATACCGATGATGATACTTTTCAAGACGCTAGTGCTTTCTAGAGTGGAGTACTGTTGCACAATGACAGCCCCTTTCATAGCTCGAGAAGTTGCTGACCTGGAGAGCATGCAGAGATCCTTTACTGCTAGAATCCACTCAGTAAAACATCTAAACTACTGGGACCAACTAAAGCCTAAATCTGTATTCTCTTGAACGCAGGCGGGAGATACACATAATAATTTATATGTGGAAAATATTAGAGGGGCTGGTCCCAAACCTGCACACAGAAATAACAGCACATGAGACCAGAAGGCATGGCAGGATGTGCAGAATATCCCTGTTGAAAAGCAGAGGTGCAAAAGGTAGTCTGAGAGAGAACTCTATCAACATCAGAGGCCCGAGACTGTTCAACACGCTTCCACCACACACATAACTGGCTGACCCCTCACAGTGTTCAAGAGAGAACTGGATAAGCACCTCCAAAGGATACCTGATCAATCAGGCTGTGATTCATACATCAGGTTGAGAGCAGCCGCGTCAAATGGCCTGGTTGACAAGTCCAGCAACGAGGAGGCCTGGTCGATGACCAGGCCACTGGGATGCTAAGCCCTGGAAACACTTCAAGGTAACTTCAAGATGACAGGGTACATAACCTCCTCACAATTAAGGATCAATCCCTGACACTTTATCTTCCACTAAACTACACTCCTCTCCCCATCTGTTCTTCCCCTATTTCCTCCCCCTCCCCCTCCCCCCATCATCCACTGGGATTCTTATCCATATTTGATTTGATTCGAGTACTAGAAATATAGGGCATCACGAGCATAGCTCTCATCCTGTAACTACACTTAGGTAATTACACTCTTTCATAGATATAGATTTAACCTTTTTTCACTACATAACAGTACAGTACAGTACAGTTGTCACCTTTGTCCTCCAGACTGGTGCCTCTCCACCCCATAAATGAGGTAAACAGAGTACAATAATAATATACATATTTAAGTACCTGTACACAGGTGTATATCCTATTTTCAAATTCTCCTGGTTTTGCTCAATGGCTAAAATTGAACCAAACAGAAGTAAAGATAAAGGCATCAGTTACTTACTTCCCTTCGTCCTTAAGACGACCAACTTGAATGCAACCTTGAAGGCCTAGAGAAATTTCTGTCAGTGCATCAGCCAGCTTCTTCTGTATAAGTTGGTTGCTTGCAAGAGGACGACCAAACTGTTTCCTATCTAATGTATAACAACGGGCCGTGTCTAAGCAGAATTCTGCAGCTCCTAAGACGCCCCATGCAATACCATAACGTGCATTATTTAAACAGCTGAAAGGCCCCTGAAAATATATTCACAATTTAATATCCTGTTACACTACATTCATATGTAAAAGAAATTTTTAAATTTACAATAATTGTTTAATACACTACTAACATTACATGTTACTCCAAGTCACTTGGGTGTATACAATGAGGAGAAACGGCCAGTTTTGGTGACCTTTTACCGATGCTCCTCCAGTCTTTGCAGGAGCTCCTGCATTCAGAAGGGTCCCGGTAGTACAGTCGGATTCATTCTCGACACACAATCAAGAATTCTGGGTTCAAATCTCGTGCAAGACAGAAATAGTTGGGCACATTTCTTTTCACTTAATGCCTCTGTTCACCTAGCAGTGAGTAGGTACTCAGGAGTTAGTCAGCTTGTTGTGGAGTTGCATCCTGGGCAGGGTCAGTAATTCGGACTTGGTGGTGGGACCTCAATAAAAGCTACACGTGTATTAATACACTCTGGCTTCCTGTCCCCCGACAGTGAATTAAATTAATTTAAATTCTAGGTCACTAAATATATTCACCTATATCTTGCTCATTATTTCAACTACTGAATATATTTGGATCAATCTACTGCGTATCGAAAAATTATAACATAACAGGCCCAAATTTGTGCGAATCATACTTCTGAAATTTAAGGAACTCATTATCCTTCTTAATAGTCATTATACTTAAAAATATCTATTACACATGCTATACATTATAGGGGTGGGGGATTCGGATGGAAACCCATCTGTCAAAAATGTTTTTCCACAACAGGCAAAACAGTCTGGGATCTGGAGCCCCCACCTGCCCAGGCACCAGCAAGTAAAGGCAGGATTGAATGGCTGTGTGGGACCCGAGATACATACATCAGCAACACAATAAGCTCTAAGTGGGAAAATGTTTTTAAGGAAAGAAGATTTGATTTGATAGAGTTATACAAGACTAAGATAAAAGGAAATGATAATGAAGAGTGGAACTTGGTATTGTACATATTACAAGAACAAGGCGTGACAAAAATAAGAGAAGGTGAATGTCTATTATTGAATAAAAGTAGTAGGCCTATGGAGTAATGAATAATTTATATTACTGCAGTTCCTTTCTCTCAGAAGCCTCTCAAGATCACAGTGATGTTAATTTAAGAGAAACTTTGAAGATACTGTTGGTTTATTTATGCTAAATTATAGCTCCTCAGTGCTATTCACTGCTTAGCTAAACAAACATTTTAGCTTCAGTTTTTGAGCCCATAATGTGCCTCTGTAACCACTTCCACTAGCACTCACACAATGGGCACAATGGGCATAGGGTGCATAATAAATGAACTCAACTAGCAGTGTAGTTCAAGGGGCTTGTGTGTGAAATTGAAGTTTGTAAGAATAAAGGAGGCAACAGTGATAACATTTGCAGTGTAATTAGGACAAATAAAAATTAGCTTCCCTAGGGTAGCTTAAGAGAATGAAACATGTGTAATACCTAAAATTAACTTAAACAATGAATCATCTAGTACAACATCGTAACTATCCAGTCGCAACAATATCGGATGGTAAATATATCCATGAATTTTCAAACAAACTTTTGAAACTTGCTCTCAGTAGGTGCTATGAGAAGGTACACAAACATCCTCCCCATCTTCTTGAGGTTATCTTGAGATGATTTCGGGGCTTAGCGTCTCTGCGGCCCGGTCATCGACCAGGCCTCTTTTTTTTTTGTTACACACCCCCCAGGAAGCAGCCCGTAGCAGCTGTCTAACTCCCAGGTACCTATTTACTGCTAGGTAACAGGGGCATCAGGGTGAAAAACATTTTGCCCATTTGTCTTCGTCTCCACCAGGGATCGAACCCGGAACCTCAGGACTACGAATCCGAAGTGCTGTCCACCCAGCTGTCAGGCGCCCCTCCCCATAGTAGAGAAAATCGTTCAAGTTAACATATCCATAATGGAAGATTACGGCAACAAAGGCACACCTTCGTGCCTTTCACCATTCTTGGGTCAGGCACTTCAAAAGCTCAATTGAGCTGAACTCTCCTAAAGTAAATCTTGCTCCTAAAGTAAATTGTGAATTCAGTGGCACCAGCCGAGAGGATCCAATTTATGATTCCACAATGATGAATTTAATACTGTATAAACTTTAGCTTTCTTTCATGGGATGGGAGTGGTGGATCTCGTTTTGATTATTTTCTCATCGATGATGATCTAACTTCTTGCTAGTTAGATGATCTAACAAGCAGTCCTCGTGGCGAAGTGGTTACACACTTGACTGGCATTTCACAAGCACTTTGGCCTGGGTTCGTATCCTGGCTGGATATAATTTACTGGGTGCCAATTCTTAACTGTAGCCTCTGTTCATCCAACAGTAAAATGGGTACCTGGTTGTTAAAGACTTGTCGGGTCATATTCTGGGGAAAATTAGGCTTAAGGACTTAACCAAAATGCTATGCATGCTGTACAAGCTGTACATGCTGTATGCATGCTGTACAAGCTATGCATGCTGTATGCATGCTGTACAGGCTGTACAAGAATGTAAGAACTCTTGTATATATAAATAAAATAAAAAAACTTGTCATATCTGTGGGTACAAGACTATCAGTGATAGTCTTGTACCCACAAGATATGACAATTTGGTGTTTGGGGCACCCAAAATGACCAAAATAATCCATAACGGCCCAACAGAAAGACGAGAAATGCCTAACAGGAAAGTGGCAAACATCAAACAAAAAAGTGGTAAATGCCTAGCAAAATTGATTAAATTAAACAATTGATAAAATTAAACAAATTGATAAAGAGGTATGCCTAGTTGGCACGAACACATTAGGGAACTCCAAAATGGATTTTTTGGCGTAACTTATGGAAAGATGCAGGGTGCCCCAGAGATGGTTAGCACCCCTAGATCACATGTAGCACCTGGGCTCAACATCATCAAATCATGAAAGAGGATTAAGAAAGAGAAAGATAATATTACAAGATCATAGGAAGCTGCTAACCTGTCCAGAAGAAAGTTTTATGAATTTTGAGATGAAATTTGAAAAATGTGATGATGATGCACTGGTATGCTGTCTGGATATAGTAAGGTGCACTTGTAACCTGCTCCATCCTACCCCATTTTGTAGTGTTCTAGACAAAATTTTTAGTTTTTTTTTCTTCTGTGAGGACCTGTTTCTCTCTCTTCTTGGTCATGGTTTCTTCAGATCATTAAAAACCCTCAAATATTGGTTCAGAGCATTTCATGTTTCATATGAAATCTGTGCTTTGACATTTGGACCTTTTAATTCTACTGTAGCTTAACTTCTGCATCAGCTTCTCAGTTAATATTATATGACTTAACAAATGTCCTTCTCGAACCATTTGTAAGCAATTTCTCAACTCTCCTTAAAAAGTACCATGTTACTCCCATACATATTATGCTTCATCATTTGTAATATAGTACATTGTTGCATAACTTTCCTGTTTAAGGTTTCACCCTGCATACATTCTCTGCACTGGTGTTTCGATGGCTCCAGGCCACTGTATATGTTACATATGCAGTTCAGTCCCCAATTTAGTGGGTAATTTACCATTTGGTCATACATATGTTAATTCCTCTAATGTACAGCAATATTTTACAAATAAACATTTGTACTTGTCCCAATATTAGTTTTTCAATACAAACTTACACCAAAAAGCACTGCAAAACTAAATGTCCGAAGGTTTGTTAAATAACCTTTGAACATTTAACAAAGAACTTTGGGAGCCAAGAAAACGAGAAAAGGTTGTGAGGACTAAAGCTCACTTTGTTGGAGAATACAAGGAAAGAAACATGATAACATCACATAAGGTAGTTACAAGGCACTTAAAAAGAAGACAAAAGCAAAATGTTACCATAACTGGGCATAGGTCAAGAGCCCATAGAAGGACACTAGAAAATAAGATAAGCCACAGAAAAATCAGGACGCAACTCTGTGTGAGAGCAGTTGAGCAAGTGGAATTAGCTAGAAGGGGAAGGTAAGTAACATTAACTTCACACACAGTTCAAAGCATAGGAAAAACAAACAGAAAGTTCAGGAACCACTGTAATAAGCGAGTGAACTCAAATGCAAAACCCAGGAGCCGATGCTCACTCTGCGAACATATACTGTACTGTATAGTCAAGTACACAGACCACATGTCACTTCCAGGATAAGTGATGATACACCACTCTTGAAGGATTTCCACAGCTTAGATGACCATTAATAACAAAACTCAAACATGACAATGGATTTACTGTACTTCTATAACCACTAAATCAAAAATTCAATACACAAAATAATCTTAATTTTATAATATTAATTACAAAAGTAAAATAGAGTATACTTTTTACCTTTAGACCCTTAACCCCAGGTAAAATATTTTCCTCAGGCACTACAACATCCTCCATCAGGATCATGCCAGTAGTAGAAGCACGAAGAGAAAACTTGCCTTCAATCTTTGGGCAAACGAGACCGGGCATGCCTTTTTCCATGATAAAGCCACGTATGTGGCCATCCTCACACTTGGCCCACACAATTAAAACATCTGCAACGGGTGAGTTTGTGATCCTGAAAGGATATTTAAAAATCACATTTATAGGTTTTAATGAGGATATGTTGGAGTGGCACAAGCAAATATGAGACTAATCAAAGTATCCAGTGCCAAGGTAGCTGATAAGGACAAGGCCAGATATTTACAAACCGAAGTGAATATTAACAAGGAGAACGTGTGTAATGATAGTTGGTTAAGGCACCTTCACGAGTGAAAAATATATAATGCAGAAGGTTCTAAGGAGCATTTATCAAAAAACCAGCGTTGAATGTAATGAAACGCCATTTTCTGGGCGAGTCCCGGAGGCTCCCCGGAGCTATCCATGGCTGATATGGATATTCTAACTATTTTGCATCAGTCGATGTGGGTGGAGTTCTAGCCTACCGGGACCACGAGCCAGAACCTGGCCCCCTCACAGAGGCACGGGGAGCAATGGCCCATAGAATGCACACGTGATTTGGAGCATTCTATATCTGCCATCGACCGGGACAGGCACCCAGAAAGGTAAGCGCCACAAAACAAACCCCTATTCTGGTTAACAACAAAAATTAACAAACGAGTGGACAGAACTCCCCAAAAGAAAAACGAGCAAACTAGCATGACGTCACACGAGCTGCGCCGCATGTCTGCGCAGCTCCCCCCTCCCCGGGAAGGGGAAGGGGGAGCCCCAAACCCCCGCGCCGGCGATCCACACCCCAGTTCTGAGGCTGGATATCAAAACCGCGAAAAACCGCCGACCATAGGGCGGGAGGGATGCCGGGGAGCCTCCGGGACTCACCCAGAAAATGGCATTTCATTACATTCAACGCTGGTTTTCTGGGGGGAGCCCCTACGGCTCCCCGACCTCACCAAAGATTAAGAAAAAACAAGGGCACATACCCGGGAGGCGGTCGGTGCTCCACATCTCAAGACGAAGCCGAGACAAAGGGCTGCAACCGCCGACCTAAAGCAACACAAGCCCGACTGGGCCCAGGAACGTTAACAAGGTAGCGTGCAGCCAGGACCCTGTTCGACCGCCAAAAGCCCCGAGCCCGAATGTCAGCCCAAGACATATTGCCGAAGACGGCAGCAAGAGCAGCGAACTTACGAACGTCATGGGCACGGGGATAGACCACAGGTTGGCTGGATTTAATAACCCTGCGGACGACCTGAGAGACCCGAACCCGCGAACAGGGAAGAAGGGAAACCGGATCAACCCAAAACGCATCCCCGGACACAGAAGCCATGGCGCGCAGATAACGGCTTAGGGCCGCAACCGGACACAACACATGGTGAACCCCCGGCCTGACAAACCACGCATCAACAACCCAAGGACCCCTCCGGAAAGCAGCAGTCTCATTCTTTGCCAGAAAAGAGGGAGACGGCTGCAAACGAACAAACCGAAGACCACGACCAAAGGAGCAAAACCTCTGCGCCGGAGAAGAGCATGAAGCTCCACCACGCGACCCCCAGAGGCTAATGCCAACAGAAAAAGAGCCTTAGCAAAGCAATCTTGAACCGAAGGGGCCACAACAAACCGAGGAGTAGAGAGACAGAAGAGCACTCTGTCCAAAGACCAGGACGGCTCAGGCGGCGCATGAGCAGGCCAGAGGTGAAACAAAGCCCGAGACAGCTTGCGAAACGGCGCAGAAGTAACATCAATACCAAAAGCAAGCTGCAGCGGCTCTGCCAGCGCCGCACGATACGAGGCGACAGTATTAGGCATCAGAAGACGGTTCTGAAACAACCAAGAGAGAAAGGACAACACTACCTGAACCGAAAGCGAGGAACAACTACGAAGGGTCAAAAAGAACCGGAAGGACCGCCAGGAAACTTCATACTGCCGCCGAGAAGAAACTCACAGGTGAGAAACCAACAAGGAAGCCACCTGCTCACCATAAAGATGGTGATAAACACGAGTCAAAAAGACCAAACGCGAAGACTCGCGGAGAAGAGCGAACCAGTCACGTACCGGACCGGCCCGATCTCCTGAAAGAGGCGGAGCCGCGGAAAAACCTCCGGGTTCGGACACCGAGCAAGCAGCGCCTGAAACCACGGCTGGGCCGGCCACCAAGGGGCCAAGAGGACCACTCGACCTCGGTAAGTCTCCAAGCGAGCCAAGACCCGGAGCAGCAGCTGAACCGGGGGAAAGAGGTACAGGAACCCCCATCTCGACCAGTCCTGCCGAAAGGCGTCGATCCCGACGGCCTCGCAGTCGGGGAAGGGCGCCACGTAAACCGGAAGACGCCTCGACCACGCCGACGCGAAGAGATCCACCTCCGGGCACCCGAACGTCCGGCAGAGCCAATGGAATGAGTCGGCATCGACCGTCCATTCCGTGGACAGGGGAACGAACCTGGACAGGCCGTCCGCCAGGACGTTGGACACCCCCGCACGTGAACTGCCAGGAGAGCCAAACCCCGAGAACTCAGCAGACGAGTCACCCGAAGCGACCAACCCCAAAGAGCCAAGGACCGCACTGAACCCCCCCGGTTCAGACAATGAACCACCGGGGAGCAGTCCGAATGGAGCCGGATCGTCGATCCGCGGGCGACCCGAACCCTCCGAAGCGCAAACCATACCGCTGCGAACTCCCGCACCGTGCTGTGGGCCCGACGGAAGGACGGACCCCACCGCCCCTGGCCGGCCTGGTGAGCACTGGTCACAAAACCCCAGCCTAGAGACGACGCGTCCGTGAACACATCGAGCGAGGGCTCGGGTAGGCGCCAAGGCACTGAACCCCGAAAAACCCGAAGAGGAAGCCGGCGACGCAGCAGCCGACACAAAGCCCCCGGGGGTCGAACCCAGCGATCGCGAGAGAGGCGGAAGGGACGTCCCCGAAGGAACCAGAACAGCCGACGAAGCCAAACCCGACCCGGCGGGTAGACCAACATCGCGAAGTTCAGGCTGCCGCACAAACTCTCGAGCAACCGCCGGGTGACCCGGGAGCCCCCCAGAAACAGACCTAGGCGAGACTGCAGCCGACGGAGAGACTCCGGAGGAAGAGACAAGGAAGCGGTCCGAGAGTCCCACACAAGACCCAGCCAGGACCGAACCTGGGAGGGCATCAGACGGGACTTCCGCCAGTTCACCAGGAACCCGAACCTGGCTAGCTGGGAAAGCACCAAATCCCTGGCAAGCAGACACGCGGACCGACTGGGAGCCCAAACCAGCCAGTCGTCGAGGTAAGCCAACACCCGAACACCTAAGAGACGCAGACGGGCCACCACGACCCGGGTAAGGCGTGTGAACACGCGAGGTGCCAGGTTCAACCCGAAGGGGAGACAACGAAAGCGGTAGCACTGACGCCCCACAACAAAACCGAGCCAGTCCCGGAACCCCACATGAATAGGGACGTGCCAATACGCGTCCTTGAGGTCCAGGGACACCATCCAAGCGCCCGGCTCCAACAGAACCCGGACCTGGGACAGAGTGGTCATCCGAAACGAGGGGCAAGAAACCCAAGGGTTCAGACGGGACAAGTCCAGAATGAACCGCAGGTCCGCACAGTCCCGTTTCGGAACTGGAAACAGGCGGGAAACCCACCTGAGGGAAGGAGTCGTTTCGACTACGCCCAAGCGTACCCACTCCAAGATGACTTGACGGAGCGCAGGAGAGGAAGCCTGCCCCGTCAGCCCCGAACCCCCTGCAGGAGGCAGAGCCACCCAACGCCACCGCAGGCCGCGAGAAACGACCCGAAAAGCCCACAAATCGTGAGACCAGGCGTGAGCGAACAGAGACAGCCTCCCCCCATCGCCCCGTCAATGGGGCGAACCGCGAAAGGGCCGCTGCCCCTTACGAGAACCCGACCTGCGCGCAGAGCGAACACCGCGCCGACCAAGCACAGGTGGGACCGCAGGCGGCACCGGCACTGAACCCGACACCTGTGGCCCACCCCGACGAACGGAACCGCGCGCCCTGGTACGACCCCGCCGGGAAGGAACCCCCGGTTCCCCCGGAGAACCAACAACTCAGACATAGGGCGGCAAGAGGAAGAAGCCGCCTGAATATAACGATTTACCGCAGAAGCCTCAAAAAGCAGAGGACAAAAGGGAGAAGACAACCTAAGAACCAGGGCCCAAGCGGATTCCAAGGAGGAAGCAAGGACCGCCTGACGACACGCGAAGCGCGCAGCGAAAAACCGCAGCAACGCCTCCCGCAGGATAGGCGCAAAAAGCTTCAACATGGCAGACGACGCCCGAGCAGCGGAGACCAAGGCGTCAGACCCTGGAACAGCCCCAAGCGCCTCAACATCCTCCGCAAGCCAATCCGAAGATAGCTCCAGGAGGGAAAAGAAACGCAGGACCGAAGCCAAAAAGCCACGAGCGCGCAAATCCTCCGCCACAAGAGCAGCCGACAGGGAAGGAACCTGCACATGGAGCTGCACCGCACCAACATCCCGCAGAAGGGCAGGAGCGAAAAGACACTCATTAAGGTGCTCAAAATCGCCCCCCAGGTAAACCTGGACCACCGTCAACGCCTCGCGCCACTCAAATGTGCGGGTTCGACAGAACGAGTCCCAAGCATCCAGCAAAAACAAGGGGCAGTCTGCAAGCCAGGACGACCCCGGAACCTCATAATGAACCCAGTAAGTACACGAAGATCCAAACCTGAAGCAAGACTGATCCATTATGGAGGCGTACTCCAGGTCACGCAGGAGGGAAGCCGCCAACCTGGTTGATTACCTGGTTGATGGGGTACTGGGAGTTCTTCTACTCCCCAAGCCCGGCCCGAGGCCAGGCTCGACTTGTGAGAGTTTGATCCACCAGGCTGTTGCTTGGAGCGGCCCGCAGAGCCACATACCCACCACAGCCCGGCTGTTCCGGGACTTCTCTTAGGAAACAGTCCAGTTTTCTCTTGAAGATGTCCACGGTTGTTCCGGCAATATTTCTTATAGTCGCTGGGAGGACGTTGAACAACCGCGGACCTCTGATGTTTATACAGTGTTCTCTGATTGTGCCTATGGCACCTCTGCTCTTCACTGGTTCAATCTTGCATTTTCTTCCATATCGTTCACTCCAGTACGTTGTTATTTTACTGTGTAGATTTGGGACCTGGCCCTCCAGTATTTTCCACGTGTATATTATTTGGTATCTCTCTCGTCTCCTTTCTAGAGAGTACATTTGGAGAGCTTTGAGACGATCCCAATAATTTAGGTGTTTTATCTCGTCTATGCGTGCCGTATATGTTCTCTGTATTCCCTCTATTTCAGCAATCTCTCCTGCTCTGAAGGGGGAAGTGAGTACTGAGCAGTATTCGAGACGGGACAACACAAGTGACTTGAAGAGTACAACCATTGTGATGGGATCCCTGGATTTGAAAGTTCTCGTAATCCATCCGATCATTTTTCTGGCTGATGCGATTTTGCTTGGTTATGCTCCCTAAACGTTAGATCGTCGGACATCATTATTCCCAAATCCTTGACATGCTGTTTTTCTACTATGGGAAGATTTGATTGTGTTTTGTACCCTGTATTATGTTTCAGATCCTCATTTTTGCCGTACCTGAGTACCTGAAATTTATCACTGTTAAACATCATATTATTTTCTGCTGCCCAATCGAAAACTTTGTTGACATCTGTTTGTAGTTTTTCAATGTCTTCAGCAGAGGTAATTTTCATGCTGATTTTTGTGTCATCTGCGAAGGATGACACAAGGCCAACCGTACCTCAGACGGAGAGATGCAGGAAGCCGAAAACCTCCGGAAAGACGGAACCGAAGAACCCACAGGGACACGGAACCGAACCCGGGGAGGAGCAGAACCCAAGTCCAATTCGTACGCAGAGGGGGGAAAGGAAAACCCCACTCCTTGCAACAGTAAGCCCCGCTCAGAAGGACGGAAAATCCAGGCGGGGTCCAATGGAGCCCAAGGCCCCCAAGTCAGCTCCTCCCCACCCCCAGGAGCCTCACACTAGGCCCCGGGGCCGAATCGTCCTCCAAAGCCCGGCCTCACAAGAAAAAGCCGGGGCAGCCGAAAGCTCCGGAAGAGAAGGGGCCCACTGGTCAGACCCCGGAGCAGCGCCAGGAGGAACAGACTCGAACGCCTCCGTAGCCCCCCCGGACGGGGAAACCCCCGAACCGCCCGTCTCAGAAACCTCTAACCCCACCCCGACCCCGAAGCCCNAAAGACACTCATTAAGGTGCTCAAAATCGCCCCCAGGTAAACCTGGACCACCGTCAACGCCTCACGCCACTCAAACGTGCGGGTTCGACAGAACGAGTCCCAAGCATCCAGAGAAAACAAGGGGCAGTCTGCAAGCCAGGACGACCCCGGAACCTCATAACGAACCCAGTAAGGACACGAAAATCCAAACCTGAAGGAAGACGGATCCATTATGGAGGCGTACTCGGGTCACGCAGGAGGGAAGCTGCAAGGCCGACCGCACCTCAGACGGAGAGATGCGGGAAGCCGAAAACCTCCGGAAAGACGGAACCGAAGGACCACAGGACACGGAACCGAACCCGGGGAGGAGCAGAACCCAAGTCCAATTCGTACGCAGAGGGGGGAAAGGAAAAACCCACTCCTTGCAACAGTAAGCCCCGCTCAGAAGGACGGAAAATCCAGGCGGGGTCCAACGGAGCCCAAGGCCCCCAAGTCAGCTCCTCCCCAACCCCAGGAGCCCCACACCAGGCCCGGGGCCGAGTCGTCCTCCAAGCCCCGGCTTCACAAGAAAAAGCGGGGCAGCCGAAAGCTCCGGAAGAGAAGGGGCCCACTGGTCAGACCCGGAGCAGCGCCAGGAGGAACAGACTCGAATGCCTCCGTAGCCCCCCGGACGGGGCAACCCCGAAACTGCCCGAGTCTCAGAAACCTCTAATCCCCACCCCGACCCCGAAGCCCTCAGACGCTTGGGGGCCGGAATGAGGGGGGAGGGGCAGAATGAACCACTAAAGGGGAAGAACAAGGGTGGGCGGCGGAACCAAGGCCGAAGCGACCAACACCCCCAAGTCCGGGTCCCTATACACAAGCGGGTCAGCCGCGGGGCGTCCGGGGAAGCAAGAGTCCGCTCGCGTTGCAATAACCTAAACCTACCTTGCAACGCACGAGCTGCCTGCACCCGAAGTGATTCATCAGCAGACTGGGTAAATTGAGTCACAAACAAGCAACATAGCTCGCAGGACTCAGGGTCGAATGTGTCACCGACCCAACAGGCAGCATGACGGAGGCAAAAAACAATGAGAGTCACCCTGAGACAAGGGGACAGAGCAACCTCAAACTCGCACACAGCGAGAGGGGACGCAAGGGTCTCCTCCATCGGAACCAAGAGCCCCCGCGGGGTTTTCCAGGGCCCCTAGACTGGGTCTGCTAAGGGTTATCCCAGGCAGGGCACTGCTAACCGGCTACCCAAACTACCAAACAATCTGCTAAAAAGCTGAACCCACGGGACGTGTCCACTCGCGAGGGCGAAGCAGGGGTGCCACCACACAACCGATTCTAATATAAGGGGAACAAGGCAGACCCCCTACCAGGCAAAAACAAAACGAAAAGAAAAACACCCAAGTGGACAACGTACCCAGAGGAACAGAAAAACCGGCCGCTGTTATAGGTGAAAACTAGCAGCGCAGTGCCCTGCGCCCCACCAGTGCTATAACTACCACTTACCCCAAGGTAACAGGGAGTAAAAACCCCAAACCCTCAGGGCGGCCAAACACCCAGCAGCGAAAAGCCAACAGAGGTAGACCCAAGGTGACTTGTGGAAGGTAACCCCAAGCCCAAGGGGGTACTTACAGGGCACTCAGGGAAGTTGACCCTAAGCACATGCAGCCCGAGTACCTGAGAATACTACTCCCAGCTCACACGACCACCGTAAGAGCAGCACTGAAAAACAATTCACAGCGCTGAGACAAGACTGGAGCTGGAGCCACACGACCATGCACGATCCCATCAGCCGAGGAACTGAGGTGTGGATTGCCGGCGCGGGGGTCTGGGGCTCCCCCTTCCCCTCCCATGGAGGGGGGAGCTGCGCAGACATGCGGCGCGGCTGTGTGACGTCATGCTAGTTTGCTCGTTTTTCTTTTGGGGAGTTCTGTCCACTCGTTTGTTAATTTTTGTTGTTAACCAGAATAGGGGTTTGTTTTGTGGCGCTTACCTTTCTGGGTGCCTGTCCCGGTCGATGGCAGATATAGAATGCTCCAAATCACATGTGCATTCTATGGGCCATTGCTCCCGTGCCTCTCTGAGGGGGCCAGTTCTGGCTCGTGGTCCCGGTAGGCTAGAACTCCACCCACATCGACTGATGCAAATAGTTAGAATATCCATATCGCCATGGATAGCTCGGGGAGCCGTAGGGCTCCCCAGAAAAATCCAAAAATTCTTTCGTCTTATAGAAGGTTATTTTTGTTCCCTGATCACGGAAAAAATAACAAAAAAAATCGTAGGTGGCAATTTTAGCCGCAGTAGGGTAGGGAAGTGTGGCAAAAAGGGGCGTTGGCAGAGCCTTCGCCAGACGAGGTCTACTCCGCCCGAGCTGTCAGACGGCAGTTGCCACAAATATATTATTCCTAATTATTTCAATGTCTCTGATTGATTTTCTTATTTTTTTTGCAGTAATATTATTCCATACAGTGAATTGTGGTATATTTATATTATAAAATGTGTGAACCATCGCTGTACTCAAAATTATGGTGTGCATATAAGTGATTCAATTATTATGTTCATAAAACAATAAACAAATAGTTTTGCTGTTGTTACACTATATACACAGGTTATATATAAGTATCTGCATGTTTTGTTCACCATAACGAACTACTAAGTTGGTCTTGTGAGTCAAAAAGCAACGAGGAGTGGCCGCCACACACCAGCGAGCCACTCACTGCCACGCCCTCCTCAACACCACCTCACTCACCCTCATTACCTCCCACAATACTGTTTTGCATTTATTCACTATACACAGACGTTATATATACGTATTTACATGTTTTGTTCACCATAACTGTACATCTAAGCTTGTATGGTGAGTAAAGGCACAAAGACGTAGCTACTCCACAGTCAGCTGATCGGCGGCCACCCTCAAGGCCAGACGCACTAATATTTCTCCTCCAACTAATGTTGGGGTGGTGTTATTACGCTATATACACACATTATATATAAGTATCTACCTGTTTATTCACCATACTGTACAAATAAGCTGGTATGGTGCCCAAAGACCATAGTGGCCACCAGTAAACAACATGCCAAGTCGTGCAGACGACGCTCCTCTCTCACCAAAATGGCGGCTCCCAACCTACTCCTCTCGCTGTTATCTCACACTATACACACGTTATATGTAAGTATCTACATTTGTGTTCACCATAGCGAACCACTAAGCTGGTATGGTGAGTGCAGTCAATAAATGGTGGCCACACACAGTCAGAAGACGACGCCCACAACCCTCCCCTCCACAGCCGTATCCTCCCTCCATCGAGCACAGCGCTAAATATCTCCACAATCAAGCTGTTATCAGAATCCTGGTCAGTTTTATCAAATTCAGGGGGCTTCAGTAATACTATCACTGCTAAATAATAGCAGTATCACTTATATTTGGCATTTGTAGGCGATGCTGTGGTCACAAGCTGAACAGCGGTGCTGTGAGCTCGTGCTGCGTGCGCCAGCCCTTGGTGGCTGGCGCAATACTGACGCTCTCACACCCAAGAATGTTGGGCTGGATTTTTTTTCTAGGTGGCATCTGGCAACTATCAGTCGTGGCTGTACTATAGCTGCCCCTATCCCAGGCGGGGCGTTTAAATTATAGCGCTAGACACGAAATCATATATAAATGATGTGCGCGGTTTCGGTTTTGTCACTGATATCATTTATATATGATATGCGCGGTTGAGGGTTAATGATCTGCTTGATTGGTTGCGGTAACGTAAATGAAGAGCCGACAGATTATTACCTGCCCTAAAGGACATGAAGATATTATAATGAAGTCACAACAAAGAAACAAACCAAGATTCAAAAATTTTGGTACGGTTTCACAGTAGCCTACAGGACCGCACCCAGCACTAGCAAGGACTCGCCGGTGGGGATGCCAGGCCACTGGACAACACCCAGCCCTAGCAAGGACACACCTGCTGAGGATGCCCAGGCAACAGGACCAACAACCCAGTTCTAGCAAGGACTCACCTTCCGAGGATGCCCAGGCCCACAGGACCAGCACCAGCACTAGCAAGGAAACACCTGCTGAGGAGGCCCAGGCAACAGGACCAATACCCAGCACAAGCAAGGACACACCTGCTGAGGATGCCCAGGCAAACAGGACAGCACCCAGTACTAGAAGGACACACCTGCTGAGGATGCCCAGGCAACAGGACCAACACCCAGCACAAACAAGGACACACCTGCTGAGGATGCCCAGGCAACAGGACCAACACCCAGCACTAGCAAGGAACACCTTGCTGGAGTTAAGTGATGTAATACAGCTGCAGACACCAGACATTGTTGCACTCACGGAGACAAAACTTGAAGATGTTATTTTAAATGAGGTCATATTCCCAAGGGGCTACTCAATTTGGAGACGGGACAGAAAAATTAGGAAAGGCGGTGGCGTTGCTGTGCTGGTAAAAGAACACCTAAAGGTGAAGGAAATAATGACTGCCAATCCACAAGAAGTGACATGATAGCACTAGAGATCTGCCATGAGGATGATAAACTAATGATAATAAATGCATATAGTCCACCGCCAAGCAGCACATGGTCAAAGGAGGAGCTAGATAGTAAACGAGAAGGTCTTATAACAATAATGAGAGAGATTATAGCGAGAGCGGATAACGATAGATCACGGACTGTTGATAGTCGGTGACTTCAATGAAATCCATAGACTGGGAAGCATATGAAGCTAAAAAAGAAGATTTTGGACCTGTAGATTTGTAGACCTCATCCTGGAAACATTCTTGTATCAACATGTTAAACAAGCTACGAGGATGAGGGAAGGGGACATTCCCTCTATGCTAGATGATATTTACCAGGAAGGAGAAGAATATTTGACATTCAGTACCATCCTCCCTTGGGTAAAAAGTGACCATGTCTTTTTGGGAATAAAGTATGCAATGCGATATAATCTGGAAGAAAATATGACAGTCGATGCAATTGAAAAACCTGATTTTAGGAGAGGACATTATGGCAACTTAGAAAAAATTTTTAGTGAGTATAATTGGACAGACTTGTTGCTAGGCAAGGGAGTGAATGAGATGTATGTCAAGTTTTGTGAATATAGATATATATAGGCACAAAAAAATTTATACCAACACAGAGAAGCAGAACTAGGAAACAGGATTGGTTCAACAGAAAGTGCGAGAGGGCCAGAGACCAAAAGTCACAAAAATGGAATCAATACAGGAAGAGGCCAAACCCCAAACATACCAGCGATATAAAGATGCGAGAAATAACTAACCGGCAGGAGGAGAGAGGCAGAAAGAAATTTTGAAAAAGGGATTGCAGACAAATGTAAAACAGAACCAGGTCTATTCTATAAATTCATAAACAACAAATTGCAGGTAAAGGACAATATTCAGAGGTTGAAAATGGGAAATAGATTCACGGAAAATGAAAAGGAAATGTGTGAAACATTAAACGAAAAGTTCCAAAGTGTGTTTGTACAAAATGAAATCTTCAGGGAACCAGATACAATAAGAATTACAGAGAACAACATAGAGCACATAGAGGTGTCTAGAGACGAAGTGGAAAAAATGCTCAAGGAGTTAAATAAGAACAAAGCAGTTGGTCCAGATGGAGTTTCACCATGGGTTCTGAGAGAATGTGCACCTGAGCTCAGAAAACCATACTGTCTGTCTGTTTGTCTGATATTATATCATTTCTCTCCAAATGTTCTACCCAGTTAGTTTTAATATTTTTTCCCAATATTTTGACTATTACACTTTGTCAATGATACTGGTCTATAATTAGGGGGGTCTCCCTGCTTCCACTTTGTAGATTGAGAAATATGTTAGCCATTTTCCAACAGCAGCTACAACCCTGTAAACAGGGATGCCTGAAAAATCAGTTGAAGAGGAATG
>WNGS01110277.1:7574-18485 GCA_020271785.1 Procambarus virginalis
TATTTGTATCCTTTTACCAATTTATATTAAAATAGTACAAGCGCGCGCACGCTCTCACGCACGCGCACTCGCTCATTCACTAATACACACATAATCACGAAAATTGGGGGGTGGGGAGAAAATTGAAACAAGCTTTGATCAATAGTTTAAAAAAAGAGTACGTATGATAAGCAAGCATTAATGCGACCGATAGTGTGGGGCCCAGGAGCTAAAACTGGCCACGTGAGTGTACCATATTGGTGGACACAGACACGTGAGACTGAACAACCCGCCACTTTTCACTTCCTGGCTTTGTTGTTGTTAAAGATTCGCCACCTGGAACAAAAAGTTCCAAGTAGCACGGGCTATGGCGAGCCCGTAGTGCCTTACACTTCCTGACCTAAATCCCAACATAGCAGCATATTAAATTGCTTTTAATGAAGCAACATGGTAGCATATTAAATTGCTTTTAATGAAGCAACATAGCAGCATATTAAATTACATTTCCTGGCCTAAATCCCAACATAGCAGCATATTAAATTACTTTTAATGGAGCAACATGGCAGCATATTAAATTACTTTTAATGAAGCAACATGGTAGCATATTAAATTGCTTTTAATGAGGCAACATAGCAGCATATTAAATTGCTTTTAATGAGGCAACATAGCAGCATATTAAATTACAATTCCTGGTATAAATCCCAACATAGCAGCATATTAAATTCCTATAATGGAGCAACATAGCAGCATATTAAATTACATTTCCTGGCCTAAATCCCAACATAGCAGCATATTAAATTGCTTAAAGACATAACACGGTATAAGGGGAATCATATCTCACAGGCAGTGTTTGGACTGGCTAAGACCACTAAGTTCACTGCTCTTGACATTAAGTGCAAACAATTCTGCATCAGCTCGGACGAATTTCATGCTGACTTTCGAATCGCGTCAGGGTTCGATACTTTGATTTAGCTTCACAGTCCGCGAAACTTACAGTGCTCTACTTGCTTCTTTGGCATTACTAAAGTTGAATTAGATGGAGAAAATATCCCCCCCCCCCCCGCCCCCTATTCCCTCCGATCTCTCTCTCTCTCGCTCTCTCCCTCTCTCTCTCACACCACACACACACACACCCACACACCACACACACACACACACACACACACACACACACACACACACACACACACACAACAATCTATAACTTTGAAATTGTTCAAGTGTAACAGCTGCGGTTGTAAGTTCACTGAACAATATGATTTTGGAGTCATTCATCGTCAGATTCGAATAATTTATTCATGAACCATGAACTACAAGAAATGGAGCATCGTTCCGTTTAACGCCGTGGTTAGAGGAGCGCTACTGGCGGACAATAACAGATGCCTCCTGTTGACGGCGCGCACAAACGGTCCAAGGGTTGAGGGGGGGGGGGGGGAGGGGGAACAGAGGCTCTGACAACACCCTGGCCACTCGGCCCATACGAACGGCTGTCCCACAATGACATTATTCGATGATTTTCACCTTTCACCCTTTTACACGCCACATGTGTCGCTGTAGCCAGAGTACACACGCCGTCTCTAAAAGCGTCCGGGCCGTTCCATTGGCTAACGTTCCCTTCGACGTTACTGGCGTCCTGCGTCACGTGTTAGCGTTGGACGACGTCACACATCGCACGACGCATAGTGTGACGTTAGTCCTTAAATCTGTTTATTCATTTATGTATAATAATGTAGTAGGTAATGGGTATCCATCAGTCTCAGGAGACTAAGAAGTTGCGCTCTTCTTAGAAGAGCGCAAGAAGTTGTGATTACCTTTATCTGATCAACCAGGCTGTGACTCATACGTCAGGCTGCGAGCAGCCGCGTCAAACAGCCTGGTTGATCAGTCCAGCAACCAGGAGGCCTGGTCGACGACCGGGCCGCGGGGACGCTAAGCCCCGGAAGCACCTCAAGGTAAGGTAGGCCTCACCAAGACGCAAAGCCAGGGTAGGTTGATATGGGGGGGAAGAAGCTGTTACCCATGCAGCAGTCATAGTAATGACTCAATTTTGTAAGCATTCTCGAATCTGATGATAAGATTGGCTCTGTGTTCCGTAAGATCAAGCACTGATACCAGGATACCTTCACTTCTTCCAGATTTTGCCGAATGAGCCTTTTTTTTTTTTAGGGTGGGGGAGGTTTAAGGAAGGGATGTTTAACCCAAGATAATGATTTTATACCAAAATAGAGAATTATAAGCTGTTTTAACATGAGACCAATTGTGTGGAGAACACACGAATGTTATCGAATGGAGCGAGAGAATGGTAATGAATGATTGAATTTGAGAGAGAAAGAGAGTTATATACCTCAGTTGGCAACATTTACTGGAGAGTGTTTACAGAAATATATATGGACGCCATTGGGTGTGTTCTGCTGATCACTTCCCCCACCCTTCATCTGATATTCCTTTGTCATTCCTCCCCCCCCATCCCCCTCTACCCCCATCCACCCCCTCTCCCCCCACTCCCACACCCCCGAGTGATTGACATAACAAAAGCGAATTGTTGTGAAGGGTTTAAACTCTGTTATTATCACCAGAAATAAGTTTTCCTTTCACCCAAATGACGGTCTTCGATTTCAGCGGCAGTAACGTTTACGACGGCGGCGACCGAGTCCCGCGTCTTCGCTCCACCGATAGGGGGCGAACGCATAGCATTAGTCACTTAAGCTCTGCTACAATGGTTTACATTCTTGTATGAAAGGTGTCCAGCGCGCCCGTAATTACCTAGTCGCGTTAACGTATTTGCCTCTGACAGCTATTTTGCTTTGTATCTGTTACACACACAAAAGCCATTGCCATATCTAATTTTGTTTAAACATGCACAGTATGCAAAGTGTATATATATATATATATATATATATATATATATATATATATATATATATATATATATATAATATATATATATGTTATTAAATATGACCGAAAAAGTAAGATTAATAATTCTAACACGAATTTTCTCAATTTTCCTTATGTTTGTTTTTACTGATGACGGTAAATTAAAAATCAACTCTCCAAAATTCATTCTTTATTTCTTAGTCTGACGCGACACTTGAGCGCGTTTCGTAAAACTTATTACATTTTCAAAGACTTTAGTTACACACACACAGAACAACTATAACTGAACAGAGTTTAAATACCTGCATTTGGGTGAGGTGACATGTTACAATGGTTTGGGGTGAGGTGAGAACAAACACAGAACACGAAACAATGGGTATAAGGGAAGAATAGATCTGTAACTGCAGAAGGCCTATTGGCCCGTATTTCTTGATGTTTCTATATTGGAGCGGAGTCTTGAAGTGGGTAGAATATAGTAGTGCGTTAATTGGCTGTTGATTGCTGGTGTTGACAGCAATCAACAGCCAATTAACGCACTACTATATTCTACCCACTTCAAGACTCCGCTCCAATATAGAAACATCAAGAAATACGGGCCAATAGGCCTTCTGCAGTTACAGATCTATTCTTCCCTTATACCCATTGTTTCGTGTTCTGTGTTTGTTCTCACCTCACCCCAAACCATTGTAACATGTCACCTCACCCAAATGCAGGTATTTAAACTCTGTTCAGTTATAGTTGTTCTGTGTGTGTGTAACTAAAGTCTTTGAAAATGTAATAAGTTTTACGAAACGCGCTCAAGTGTCGCGTCAGACTAAGAAATAAAGAATGAATTTTGGAGAGTTGATTTTTAATTTACCGTCATCAGTAAAAACAAACATAAGGAAAATTGAGAAAATTCGTGTTAGAATTATTAATCTTACTTTTTCGGTCATATTTAATAACATGGCTACAGGAAAGACTGCTACCAAAATATACTAATATATATATATATATATAATATGCTGTATTGCATTTTACTTTGCATGATAGTGTCTAGTAAAGTAGTAAAGATAGTAAAGGAACAGTGTTCATCCACTCGGACCATCAGGGATCGAACGAAAGTCCTGCAAGAAGCCAGGCCAAAGCTGTACCGACCAGGCCGGGAGATGCAGTGAAAAGAAAAAGCTGGGAAAAATGAACAGTTACGGCACCAAGGAACTTAAGGTTTGACGCCTCAGCAGGTGTCAAGAGTATATAAGAAACATGATATAAATAATTAACATTAACACAAGATTAACAGAGAATGATTTGATATTAAATTATAGGAAAATTGATCATTATTTAATATCAATATTTGATGACAACTGTGCTTCTTTGAAGCCTTTTACGGACCATGTGTCAATAATTTTATGATTTATTGACCGCCTTATATAAATATTGTCATTGCACTGATTTAAAGGCAGGCAGAGTGTCAACATTGCTGTTTATAGCCAATCTTTAATCGGTTTCAGCAATACAAACATTCGAATTGCCTGAATAAGTCATTTATAAAACGTTTCAATAGCAGAACGTTGCAAGGATCATATACATATCAAGTGGTGCTTGAGGGGGCGGAATTTAGCGAGTCTTCCACAATATCCGGGTGGATTTTTTTCTCTCTCATGTCCCAGTCAATCTCTTTCTCCTTAATGATAAAATCGATACCATTCAAACTAGCTTCGTCATTGCTTTTGATGGAGAACTCTATCCCTGCTCATTTTCCCTCTCGATCCTTTCCTCTCTGTAGCTTCTCTCACCCCTATCCCCCATCTCTCTCCCCTTCTCCTGATTCCTCCCTCCCCCCTCTCTCTCTCTCTCTCCCCCTCTCTCCTTATTCCTCCCTCCTCATCGCCCCCTCTCTTAGTCCTCTGACGAACCAAATATATAATGCATCCATAGACTTCTTAATGGAATTCCGATTGTTTTTTAATGTTGGCGTCGAGAGAAGATGCCGCCGCTCCTAGGTGATCACAGCCTCCCAACTGATAACTGAGATGAAGATCTCCTGGGATGATGCTGGCTCGCCATGCCACCTTAAGAGAACGAACACAACAGTTGTCTTACTCAAACCAGGTCATCCTCCTAAGATGTGAGAGTACTTGCAGTAACTATTTTTCCTCGAGGGAAAAAAAACAGTGTGTAGAGATGAGACCACCAGAGAGTGAGTTTGACTTTTTGGGTTTCTGAAGTTGGACATATGGGAAACTTTTTTGTTTAAACAACATAAATAAATATAAAACCTTTGCCTAACCTCTCTTAGCAATTCTTAGGCTTAATACATGCTAACGTAGGCCTAATATTGTATGTGTTATACTATGCCTCAGAATGCTTTAAGTTGGGTTTTGTGCTATATATTTTTTCCCCTGGCTTTATATCAAATTAATAGTACCTATATCAAATTAATAGTACCTATATCAAATTAATAGTAAATATATCAAATTAATAGTACCTATATCAAATTAATAGTACCGGATGGGGTTCAGTGGCAGGTCCATCACTACATAGTGGTACTTTCCACCACATAGTTCCTGTTTGCTGCAGGGGAAGAGGAGAGGTGCGCCTCTCCTGTCTCAGGTGGAAGAGGTGAGTGTCCCATTTCGCCCAGGTGGAAGAGGTGACGCTTCTCTTCTCGTTGACACACAAGAGGCTGGCGTGTACACACGCACACACGCACACACGCACACGCACGCACGCGCGCGCGCACGCACACACCACACACACACACACACACACACACACACACACACACACACACACACACACACACACACACACACACACACACACACACACACACGCGAGAGGCAGATGTGCACACCTGCCTGGCTCTCGCCTCGCCTGCTGCTTCGTGGACTCTTTCTGATAATTACTTCTTTTGCTTTACTATAATTTGACGCGATTGATTTATGTTCAGCCATAGTTAAATTATATTGTGAATTATTATTATTATTATTATTATTATTATTATTATTATTATTATTATTATTATTATACATTTTCTGTTATCTTAAAAAAAACTTGTAATCGATATCTTGGCGAGTGTACAAGGTTGTGAATACTCGCCTAATTGTGCTTCGAGTTGGGCTTCGGCTCTTTGGTCCCGCCTCTCGACTGCTGTACAGGTTCCCCGAGTCTTAATTTTTTTTATCTTATATACATTTGAAACTGTGTATGGAGTCTGTCTCATCACATCACATGTATTCTATTTAACTTCTCTGGCACGGAATAAGTTCTTTCTAATGTCTCTGGGGCTCATTTTGGTAATCAGTTGTCACCTGTGTCCCTTTTGGGCGAGTACCAGCCGTGCTTAATAGTCAGTTTTCATCTACCCCGTCAACTCCCCTGAGAATTGTGTAGGTGGTAATCATGTCTCTCCCTAACTTTTCTGTCTTCCAGCGACGTGAGGTTTAATTCATGCGGCCTTTCCTCGTAATTCATACCTTGTAGTTCTGGGACTAGTCTGGTGGAATGCCATTGAACCTTCTCCAACTTCGTTATGTGCTTAAATAGGTATGGATTCCAGGCTGAAGCCGCGTACTCCAGGATGGGTCTAACAAGATTCTGATTTATTCCTTACATAAATTTCTAAAGACATTTCTTATGTTAGTTAACCTCGTGTATTTGTTGTTGTTTAAGATTCGCTGCCTGGAACAAAACGTCCCAAGTAGAACGGGCTATGGCGAGCCCGTAGTGGACACCTCGTGTATGCTGCTGATATCCTACGAAGTGGGCTTCAGGAGACAGGTTCGGTGTGATATCTACCTGTAGTTCGATTTCTCTGTTCGTTTCATGAAGCATTCATCTCCCGTTTGGTACCTTACGTCTTGCCTCCTACTCCCGACACTTAATTTCATTTATTTACATTTACTCGAGTTAAACTCAAGTAGCCATTTGTTGGATCAATCTTTCAGTTTATCCAGCGCTTCTTAGTATCATCTTCTGTCTCATTCCTTCTCAAAATTTTGCATCATTAGAGAACATTGACAGGAATTAGTCTATACCCTCTGGAAGTTGCTTACATATAAAACGGGATGAGTTCGGGTACAGAACCCTGTGGGACTCCGTTGGTGACATCTCGCCACTCTGAGGTCTTAAATTAAATTTTGCCCCGAGGGGTGAGTTTATTGAGCAGCGCCACTCATCCTGTGAGTGGACACACCGCCATAGCAGCATGTACAGCACTCCCCAATAGGAAGAAAACCCGCTGGGTTGTTCATCCTGTCTTCCCCCCCCCCTCACAGTAACTCGCTGTTTTCTGTGCTTAGGTACTCCCTTAATCACTGGAGCATCTTACCTATTATTCCTCCTTGATTCTCCAACTTGTACTCATTGGGTACTGTGTCAACGGCTTTCTGAGAGTCCAAAAATATGCACTTAGCCCACTCTTGCATAATTGTTGTCACCTGGCCAGGTGACCTGTTAGACCTATGAGGCAAGATTTACCATTCATTGCTTCGTCCTCTGTTGGCTCTGCAGCGACCTGACAAATCTCGGCTTTCGTGCAAGTTGAGCAGTTCCCGGCAGACTTCCGTTGCAAACACTTGTACATGCTCGCCGACATGTTGCTTGAACAGTATGCAAGCACTGCCAGTATAAAAAGCCTACCTTTGGAAATGCAACACCATCGTGGTAGTACCCATATATATCGTAACTTCAACATTGAAATTGCCTGTAGTGAAATGGGTGCGGATAATGACTACAAGAACTCGCTGTCAAGGGGGGAAAATGAACTCGCGGAGTAAGGCTATGTCTCTCCAGGAGAGCACGGCTTAACATTCAGTACCGTGAGAGTACTGGTTGAGCTGTCAAACAGTCCTCTGATTGAACTGTTTAATCAAAGCCTGAGGCAGGGTGTGTTACCTGCCCGCCGGGCACAGGGACTCATAATACCCATACCCAACCCAGAGGCAGGGTGCCTTACCTTCCCGCCGGGCACAGGGACTCATAATACCCATACCCAAGCCCAATTCACAAACATTCCGACCCATCTCTGACATCTGTTGAGAGGATTGTACTCGACAGACTAATGTTTGAAATTAGACCCCAACTTGCTCCCAACCTGAATGGTTTCCTTCCCAGAAGACACACTCAAACTCGCCATTAATACTGTGTTCAGTGGTGCTAGCATAACAACAATGTGTTAACTGGCTCAGTAAACATACCTACAAGCTCATTAAATTGAACATACATTTTTAAATGTAATCTACCCGTCACATATATTCCTCTTTATCTGTACCCTACCATTCAGGTATCATACACGCACACCCGTCACCAAGAAAGATAATGAGAATCTTGCTCTTCTCAAAACTATCACTCTTGAAACAATTGCCTCCTCCATAAAATTTTTTTAAGATCTCACGAGCACTGTGTCTACACCGACGGTTCAGTCCAATCTTCTACTGGACGGATTGTAGCAGCATGTTGGTTTTATAGAAATATTTGCACACAGACTGTCAGTGTCAGGTTAAACAACGGGCTGACCTCCACACAAACACAACTAGCGGCACTACAACTAGCTGCCAGTACATTAAAAAACCACATCAGGAGGAATAATATTTTTGTGATTTAGAGTCTGGTCTTCAAGCACTTGAAAACTTCTACAAGATAGACAGCAAGAACCTCATAATAGCAATGATAAATGACCTGAGAGTAAAGGTTTTAGAATCCGTTTTATATGGATTCCATATCACATAAATGTAAATCATTATAATGAGACAGACATTGCAGCCAAATTAGCGTGCAACAAGGATGACATTGAAGACTTAGGTATTCCCATATTTGTTGGTAAAGACTATATTGTTCAAACACTCAGGTCTAATAAGGGAGAAATTGCTGACTCACAAAGGCCTGAAAGCACCGATATAAAAAAAGCTATGATTTGTTCAGATCTGAAACCTATGTTTATGGGCAGCACAAAACGTGGACCAGACTGTGCGACACAGTGGTTGCCAGGATCAGGTTGGGTTACCGTTACCTGTGGCAGGTGGCTGCAGGTGACGGATCTCCCAATCCTGAGCACTCCAGGTGCAAACTCTGTGAGCAGGAACTGGGTCGTGATCTCTCACACAACATCACCGAAAGCCCACTCATTAGACCCTTTAAATCTGCCAGCTATGAGGTACATATGGAACTTGACTCTATTACCTCTCGTGTTCTTGATGATATCATCCCAATGTATCCAAAGTCTACCAGTGCAGACTTCTGACCATATGACTCTGTAAAACTAACCATCCTGTGAGATGCGATATTTTTATTTATTTATTTTAGCATCACGTAGCTAGTTCTTTCCACTATGTAACCCTTTAGGGCAGTTGCATACATGATGAAGTACCGTGACATGAAATACAATTTCTCCAGCACTACGAACTGTCGTATCCCTTCCATGTATGTATATACTGTCATATACTGCAGGAAAAGGTACCAGCTGGCCACGAAAGCTTGGGAAAAGAAGCAGGGAGTCAGTTTGAAAACGACATTGCAGGCAATTCGATTAAAACTATTTTTATTCAATCCGATTTCAAAAGTTGATTGGTAACATATCAATTTGTCAGATTCTTGCGGAGCACCAAACGCTTGAAGTGACAAGAGGGCCAGACACACTATCCTGTCCCTCTAACCTGTAAGATATATAATATATATATATAAGATATATAGGGAGATCTTATAGATAAGATATAAGGCAGCCGGTCGGCCGAGCGGACAGCACGCTGGACTTGTGATCCTGGGTTCGATCCCAGGCGCCGGCGAGAAACATTGGGCAAAGTTTCTTTCATCCTATGCCCCTGTTACCTAGCAGTAAAATAGGTACCTGGGTGTTAGTCAGCTGTCATGGGCTGCTTCCTGGGGGTGGAGGCCTGTTCGAGGACCGGGCCGCGGGGACACTAAAGCCCCGAAATCATCTCAAGATAACCTCAAGATATATATCTAGCCTAACTACTCGGCTGTAATAGTGAGACTATAAAGGCCTTACCCACGGTGTGATCCTCACCTGATTGATTGTTCAATAAATCACTGAACTATATGTTTAACAGATCTCTAACCCTGTCCATGGAGGACAGAAGAAAATGTGTATATGCTGGTTAGCATTGTAAACGCCTGGCCACGTCTGTGGTAGCAAAAAAAATTCAAAATACAAAATTCTCTGGCCCAGACCACTGTAGCTAACGTGTACTGGTGTGTAATACTGGTGTGTAGTAGGTAGTACTGACTCCCAGTACTGGAGTTTAAAAAAAATGAAAAAAAAAATAGATTAGATACTAATAATTGTTCATTTTAGTTCATATATGCGACTGTGTATAGCTGTAACCCCCCCCCCCTATTTAAACTGTGACTTAGTGATAACTGGTTAAGTGGTTTCACGAACTACCACCCTCCTACGTTACAAGACAGTGATGAGGGTTTACTCGTGAGGTAAGTGGGGGTAAACTAGTAAAGGGGGTACTAGTTTGGTAACCTAACTTCAGAAAGAAAACTTCAAGGCAGTACACACCTATGGCGAGCTCCACAAACGGTTCTGAAAACGACATTAGTATAGTTAATTTATCATTGGCATGGCTGGAGAAGGAAGCCTGGCTTGGTGAATGCAGGTATACCACTACTAGTGATGGGGTATACCTGGAAGCCTGGCTTGGTGAATGCAGGTATACCACTACTAGGGATGGGGTATACCTGCAAGCCTGGCTTGGTGAATGCAGGTATACCACTACTAGTGATGGGAGCATACCTGCAAGCCTGGCTTGGTGAATGCAGTATACCACTACTAGTGATGGGAGCATACCTGGAAGCCTGGCTTGGTGAATGCAGGTATACCACTACTAGCGATGGGAGTATACCTGCAAGCCTGGTTGGTGAATGCAGGTATACCACTAACAAGGATAGAGTACAGTATACCTGAACGCGACAACAGACTACCTAAGGAGTTACAAGGTGAGGTTCTAGAGTGGTATTGACTAAGTACAGTCCAGGTACAGACCTGTACCTGATTGTTTACCTGTAACACCTGATCACAGGTAATCCACGTTTATGCCTGCGGTT